>JBBBDQ010000329.1:1430000-1837500 GCA_037127315.1 Ascarosepion bandense | reverse complement strand
TTTTGACAAATGGGAAAGACTAATAACTATAGTTAGAATAGATTAGTACTAATGGCTATTATGTGATTTATGTTAGGATATATGATTTATTTTTCACAATAAATATTCACTATAGTCGGTATATTTTATTTTAATTTAAGGGTAAAAATCCCTTGTAATGTTTCTAAGATTGAATTATTTATTTATTTTTTTATCGTATCACCCCGAGCAAGGTGGTAACGCCACTGATGTGCAGGGGGCTACATAGGAGTGAAAAGATTGGAAAAGAGAAAACCAGAAACCGCATCCTAAACAGGAAACAAGGGATGAGCCTCTTCACCTGTTCAACAGACGTGGGTGGAGTGTGAACCGGCCGATAGTTTAGTCTATCTACTCCAATTGAAAAAAAAACGTGAGAAGATTGGAAAAGAGAAAACCGGAAACCGCATCCTAAACAGGAAACAAGGGATGAGCCTCTTCACCTGTTCAACAGATGTGGGTGGAGTGTGAACCGGGTGATAGTTTAGTCTATCTACTCCAATTGAAAAAAAACGTGAGAAGATTGGAAAAGAGAAAACCGGAAACCGCATCATGAACAGGAAACAAGGGATGAGCCTCTTCACCTGTTCAACAGATGTGGGTGGAGTGTGAACCGGGCGATAGTTTAGTCTTATAAAAAGTTTATTATATACGTCGGTTTCGATCTAGCGTTTTTATATATTTTTAATTATTTTAAAATCCGTTCTATCGTGATTTCTCCTTTTTTCTTTCGTTTTTTTTTCGTGTATTTCCCCCCTTCTTTCCTGTTTTTATATTTATATTTTTTAATTTTAGTTCTTTTAATTATTTTTAAATTTAATTTAATTTAATTATTTAATTTACTTATTTAATTTAATTTAATTTAATTATTTTTAAATAATAGTAATAGTAGTGCTCTTTTCAAATTGTATTAAAATTATGATGTACAATTGTTTTTGTACCGTAAATATATCCCAGAATATTTGAAATTGAAATAAGATAGATAGATAGATAGATAGATAGATAGATAGATAATGATAGATAGATATAAGAGACTGAGATAGATAGATAGATAGATAGATAGATAGATAGATAGATAGATAGATAGATAGATAGATAGATAGATAGATAGATAGAATGGGATAGATAGATAGATAGATAGATAGATAGATAGATAGATAGATAGATAGATTTTTTCATGTTTTTCTAAGAGAACAGTTAGGTGGTTTGAAACGCTATTATGAAAAATGGTGTCAACATGTATTTCTCGTGATACGGTATTTCCTGTTATTGTATCTCTTTGTCCTTTCTTTTTCTCTTCTTGCTTTCCATTCTGTTTTTTCTGTTTCCCCCATTTTTTTTTCTCTTTTTCAACTTTTTTTCTCTTCTTTGCATTAATCGATCGTCTCTCTTTTCTTTATCCTCGCTTTCCTCTTTCTTTGCGGTTCTTTTTCGAATGAGCGAGAAATTTTCGTAAAAAACCGTTACAAATGTCTGTTCTAATATGGACATGTGAGCGTCTATGTAAAATTAAATAGAAGAAAATGATTTTTTAGTGGGGGCTGGATATTTTGAGGACCAACTGGTGTACCAAATGGGTCTGACGAACGACGATAATAACATCAAAACGTGGTGAAACATGTATTACCCATTGTAATAATCTAAATTTTTTTATAAATTATATTACTCTGTTAAATTAAAAAAAGGAATTTAACATTGAGTTCTCTATTGGAATTTACCTAGATTGCATACCAAGTGTATTATTTTTATATATATATATATATAGCTCAGACTATTCATAATATAAAATTGTCATTTATCGCAGTGTTTTGTTTACCCGTATATATTGTTAGTTTCTTACCTAGCTATGCATTTATGTATCCACCTATGTTTTCAGTCTAGACATATCTATCTGGATATTTACCGATATCATTTTCCCTATCTATCTATCTATCTATCTATCTATCTATCTATCTATCTATCTATCTATCTATCTATCTCATTCTGTTCATATCTATGTCACTATCAACCTATCAATCAATCTATCTGTCTATATTTATTTATTTATCTATAAAGTTATATTAATCTGTTCATATCTATCTCTTACTTTCGTTATCTATCTATCTATCTATCTATCTATCTATCTATCTATCTATCTATCTATCTATCTTTGCCCATATCTATCTCTTATTACACTGGCCAACAAAAAAAAAATTATCATGGTGCCCAAGATGTTTCAAATGCTTTTACCTAATTTGAGGGCGCTGATTCCAGAAATGCTGTCACTTTTTTTTCTATCAGGTCTAGTTTTTCTGCTATGGTATGCCCCCCCCCCTCTGTAGGAAGCCGAAAGCTACAATAAAGACAGGCAAATCGAAGAAACATTATTTTTATGTAACTTTAAGAAACATATTTATTAAATCACACCAAAATATTCACAATTAAATCTTGAAGTTGTAAAAAATGTTAAGCATCGACATCATCATTCATAAATTGACGTTTTACTGATTTTCTAGAATGGGAGGCCCCGGCATCATCGCGTTTGATAGACCAACAGTAGTCTGCAATCATGGTGGCATCCCAACGACCTTGATAGCGAACTTCCATGTCGCAGATGTCTTGATGGAAGCGCTCCCCTTGCTCGTCGCTTACATCACCTAGATTTTCTGGAAAACAGGCAAGATGGCTGTGCAAAATATATAATTTGATGCTCATATTTGCACCCAGTTGATGGAGACTTATGAGTAATGTTTCAACAAGCTCTTTGTAGTTGGGCGCCTTTATTTTTCCCAAGAAGAATTTTACTACATTTGTAAACGTCGTCCAGGCACTCAATTCTGCAGGATTCATAACATTACAGAAATTTCCATCATTCATTAAGTTTCGAATTTGGGGTCCATCAAAAATTCCAGCTTTTAATTTCTCTGTGGTTAGGCCTGGAAATTTCATGCAAATGTATTTGAAACAGTCGCCATCTTTCTCAAGAGCCTTCACAAACTGTTTCATGATGCCAAGCTTTATGTGAAGAGGAGGAAACAATTTTGGAACCCTCCACCAAAGGAGAAGCCAGAACATTGAGAGGGCCAGGAATCAGTTCTCTGCGCACAGGCCAATCTTTTTTTATCCAGTGCTCTGTTCTTGCGCTGCTATCCCACAAACACAAGAAGCAAGGAAATTCTGTGTAGCCACCTTGTAGCCCGAGGAGAAACCCAACCATTTTCAAATCGACACATATGATCCATTGGTGCTGTCTGTATGAAATTGTTTTCGGAATAAATTTGATTCCATCATATTTAAGTTGCCATTGTGAAGAACACATTCTAAACTTCTTTTGGAACTGTCTATAAAAAAGCGCCAATCTTGAGGATCATACTTTTGGACACCAAACTGCTGCAGCAGGCTGGCAACGTCATTGCAAAATACTATGTCGTTTTCCTGAGTGAAATAGGGCAAGAATTCAATATGGCGTTTTCTATAGAAGGTTATGAGAGTTCCAGGCTGAAGTAGATTTTTGACTTTGAGTCTTGAAGCTAAAAGTTTAGAAGATTCTTTGGAAAGGTTGAGATCTCTAGTCAGATCATTAAGTTCTCCTTGAGAAAAAAGCTGTGGTAGTGAAAAAGGAGGAAAACCGACATCTGAAACAGTGGCTTCACTACTGTCAGTAGACAAACCAGAGCCTTGGTCTTCTTCAGAGCCAAGCAATTCTAATTCGAAAAAGCCTTTAAACACTGGAACAGGAATTTCATTGCAGTGTGGAATTGGCCTAATTGCAGACTTGTGGTTTGGATAAACCAACGAATTCCTGTTCTTCCTGTTGATTCCCTTCGTTTTGACTGCACAGAAGTAGCAGTCATCAAAATGGTTTTTCGGTTCACGCCAGACCATTGGAATACCAAAGCGGAGTGAATTTATATCCTTTTTTGTTCATTGTTGAAGATGCTCAACACATTGCTTGCATACAATATGGGGTGCCCATGCCTTATCTTGATCATCCACCATTACTTTGAAGTAAGCAAAATAAGCACACTTTACAAATTCACTTATTCTTTTGCTGTTGAATTGCAACGTATATTCCCCGCAAAGATAGCAAAACAACACATTTGGATTGCCTAGGTGAGAATGTAGCCATGCTTAAATTTTGCTCCCAAAATCTGCAACAAAAGTAAAATAATGCAGCTTAATTATTCCTGTCTGACTTATAAATGAATTCCTAACATTAAGAGAATAAACCTTAATTTGACCCAGAAATCAACAAAAGAGAAAGTGAAAACAATAACAACAAACGAGGGAGGGAAATGAAGGAGTTAAAGAAATCGAAAGACTGAGTAAGTACTTAAAGAAATGGAACATGAAATGTCACGTTGGATGACAAAGTAAACAAACACATTGTCCAGAAGAACAAATGAGTAAAACCTACCGTTGATGCCGGGGATGGGAGCGGATAAAGAAGAAAGAGGAGTGCTGTGTCGCAAGTGGTTGCAAAACGGAAGTAAAGACCATCCGGAAGAGGAAATTAGGCAGAAAGTAACTTTTTAATTAAGAGTAACTTAAAGGGAGATAATCGGTTCAAAACAGGGAGGCAGAACACCTAATTTGTTGGTAAAAATGGTATAAAATAGAAACTTTCTCAAAAACTTGACCTGATGAGAAAAAATTAATATGATTTTCGGAATCAGGCCTCTCTCTCTCTCTCTCTCTCTCTCTCTCTCTCTCTCTCTATCTATCTATCTATCTATCTATGTCTTTACTTATCTATATCTTTATATATCTATCTTACTCTATTCATATCTGCCTCAGTCTGTTCCTATCTATCTATCTATCTATCTATCTATCTATCTATCTATCTTAGTCTCTTCATTTTCTATCTATCTATCTATCTATCTATCTATCTATCTATCTATCTATCTATTTCATTCTGTTCTTATGAGTCTATCTGTCTGAACACACATATTAAATTGTTATATAAAGACAATACCAAACAAGAGCACAAATAGCAATGATGAAAAACATATTGATTATTTTCTTTTCGTATAAAATATATGAATATATCCCTTTTTATAGCATTAATAAAGGTTTGTAACTACGTATCCCTACTGATAATAATTTATATATATATATATATATATATATATATATATATATATATGTATGTATGTATGTATGTATGTATGTATGTATGTATGTATGTATAAAGAATATCTAGCGCGCCAGACAAACTACCTAGGTTTCACCTAAACGGATCGTCAGGGAGAACCAGCTTTTCATGACGATCCGTTTAGGTGAAACCTGGGTAGGTTGTCTGGCTCTCTAGGTATTCTTTATTTATTCCGCTCTACCTAAGTATTGAGCACTATTTTGTTAGTTGATTACTCGTGTCGGGGTTTTTTCTTTGGGATACGTGTTGACTCGATCTGAGTTCTTTTGACTGATGTTCATGTATTTAGCTCATCTTGTTGGATTATCCTCACCGTTTAGGGACTGGACATACATATATATATATATATATATATATATATATATATATATATATATATATAAATGAAATTGCACAAATTCTAAAATATGATTTATAATAAATATTCACAGCTCTATATCATATATCGATCACTGTTTTAAATTAATGTTCTGGACGTTGTAAATATTTCTTAGCTCCTTATTCACTCGGATGTATATATATATATATATATATATATATATATATATATATATATATTTTTTTTTTTTCTTTTTCTTTAATCCGAAGTGGAAAGGTAGGAAGGTAAATTCCAAGAACCTGATCCTAATTAATATTAAAAAAATTTTAATATTAAAAAATGATGCAGGAGGAGAGCTCAATGTACATAAGATTACAGAGCCAATATAAATTAGAGAAAATTTTCAAAATTCAAAGGTGTCGGATGCACATTTCGACATGAGATCTCGAATAGAGATTCCACATCACCTCAGCAACATCACATTGTTCCATTCCAAATGAAGAAAAATCTGGGACAAAGGGGAGGGGCAAAATAAACAACGGTCAAGAATTGAGAATTCTTTTTAGGTCAGGAAGTTGATGATTTGGTTAAACAAAACAGAAGAGGACAGAACTGGGAGGGGCGGAGATTAGGAGGTGTATAGAGACAAGATAAGAGAAAGACGGAGTATCAAATATCAAATATCAAATGGAAGACGAAGTGAATGTTTAAAGGGAGTTGGGCTGTTTGAAAAGGTATATTTAGAGGGGAAGGAATAGATTTAAATATAAGATCTTAAAGATTTTTAATTAAGTTTATCTATTACAGGAAGAGATAAAATTAAAATTATTAAATTAATATATATATATATATATATGTGTGTGTGTGTGTGTGTGTGTGTGTGTGTGTGTGTGTGTGTGTGTGTGTGTGTGTTAACAAAGGAAAAAAGGGGGGTTTAGTAAAGGAATCCATATTTTATAAAGATAGACAACTAAAGGAGATTGGGAGGGTAAGGTAGGGGGTTAAAATACTATTTTAAGGTTAAAATTTTGGGCTGTTTGAAAAGGTATATTTAGGGGGAAGGAATGAATTTAAATATAAGATCTTAAAAGTTTTTTAATTAATTTTATCTAATTAATATTTTTAGGTAGATGCGAGCTAAATAACAATTACAGGAAGTTATAAATTTAAAATTATTAAAGAAATATATATATATGTGTGTTAACCAAGGAAAAAGGGGTTTAGTAAAGGGTTTTATAAAGCTAGACAATTAAAGGAGATTGGGAGATGAAGGTAGAGGGGTTAAAATACTTTTTTCACGTTAACGTTAAAAATAAAATTAAGATTAAAATTTAAATCGAAACCATTTAATTTGTATTTATATTCTAACATCTAGGAAACGGGGATTTAAATTCTAAATTTAAGTATTCAAAAAATTTGCCTTGTGGCGGCACTTACTGATAAATTCCATTCTAAGATTCAGGAGTCGGTGCTGGTGGGGGTATTTCAATATTGTTAATGTTTTCCAGTAAACATAGACAGCACCTATCACGAAAATTCATCCTAATACGGGCTGAGCCTACCAGTTTCCAGCTAATTTCAGGATCCAGCCTTTCCTCTTTCATTTTCCAGAATACTCGTGAAAGGGCTGTCTGGTACTTCTGACCGGGGTTCGAAAAAGAGTACCTGTGGTTATACAGTCTCTATTTGAAAGGACCGGCGGACATACCAATATATGTCCGGAAGTCATTTTTATTGTTTGATGGAGAAATGCGAGCTTCATAAATCACCTGGGTGGATCTGCATTTTCCCTCTACCGGGCAGGCATCCACAGAGTTACAGCTGCATTCGTTTAGGATTCCGGACCTAGATTCAGTACTGCGCAAGTTCACCAGAATAGCCCTATTATGGGAACTAATAAGGCTCTCCATATTCGGGGTACAAGAATAGCTGATTTTAAGGGTGTACCTATTAAAAATTTTCTGTAAAGGATTACTACTATTAAAATTTTTGTCTATTAATTTGAGAAAATGTTTACCAATATTGATGTTAGTTAGTTTAAATAAGGGGGGGGGGTTAACCCAAATTATCTTTTTCCATAGTTTCCTTTACTTTTATTTTTGGATGATTCGAGGTCTATTGTAGGTTTATTATTTGTTAACTTGTCCTCATATCCGCTTTTCTGAAGGGCCTTATTGTAAATATTTTTACTTGCGTTGAAAGTTTTTAATGTTGGATCATAATTGGTTGATTCTATTATTCACTATATTGGGTATCTGTTTTATAATATTTTTGGGGTGGTTGGATGAAATATTAATATAAGTGGGGGAACTATTATCTTTGAGAAATGGTTGGTAGGATCCATCATTTAAGTTAAGGGTGATGTCTAGATAGTTTACAATTTTAAGATTGGAAGTAACTTCGACTTTAAAACCGAAGTAATTCAGGGCTCTAATTATTTTTTGTGTATCCTATTTGTGTGGGGCCCATTGGAATTAGGGATAATTATTAATCCATCGTCTCTATATAGGCCTAATTGTTTTGGGTCTAAAAATCTACTTAGAACATTTAAAATGTAAATTCCCACAAGATCTGCTACCTGGTCTGAATCATACGCCCACATAGGGACATCAAAACCCTCCCTCGGCCACTTTGTCCAAGTGGAATCATCAAAGGTGAGAATGGATTTTCTGGCCGCTAAGATAATTCTATAGTCCCTATCCGAAATGTTCACGTAATCTTTAGCAAAATTTAAACAACTTTCAAGAAGGGCCTTTGATTTCGAGGAATAGAAATCGACAATATCAAATTTAAGGAAGGTGGACTTAGATTTGTTTTTGATGATGTTAAACCAGTACATAGTATCCAATGAACTTTTCCAAAGGTTTGGTTGTAAATTCAATAGCAGCTTCTCTATTAGGTTTTTTAGAATCTCCCTAGAAATTATGCCTAAGTCACTTTTTGTAGGATTAATTAGCCTGGTTTGTAATTTGTTTTGGAAATTTCGTTTGTGGTCCTTAAATAAAACGTAAGCCTCTTTAGTAGCGGTTTTGCCAATTTTGTCACTAATATTTAATTCGTTGGCGAATTTAGCTGTGTCTATATTAATTTCAGATAATGCTAGGTTTTTTCTGTCTATTTTGTAATTACTAGTTAAGTTTTTTTAAAGGATACTTATGTAATTTGAAGGATCACATTTATAAATGTTATTAGATTTGTCGGAGTTTACCCACAGGTGCTTAGAGCTTTTTAAAGTTCTAATATCTGATTTTAGTAAGTTCTGGAATTACCTTTCTACCTTTCCACTTCGGATTAAAGAAAAATAAAAATATTTTGCTCCCACACTTTTGGTGGTTGTGCTCTCTTTGGTTTGTTCCCGGATATTTCAACTATTCATTCTGCTGTTCCAAAATGGAGAAATTTACCCCGGATTATTCCTTGAAAAATATTCCTTACCCGAACATTCACTCTTTTCTCTTTCACCTCACCGAAAAAATTGAAAACTTCATAAGGAGACTTCGATGGAAGGCCCACTTTTTTCTCCGCTCTACAGACTCTGCACATCATTCCACGGAATACTTTAACCTGAGGATTCAGCGCACCCCCGCACCCCGTATGCAAATTTCTGAACTCTTTCGAAAAGGACCTTTTCAACCTGATCCCCAAAATCAAATTCCGTGGGGCTTCAAATAAATTCCAGAACTTACTAAAATCAGATATTAGAAACCTAAAAAAACTCTAAGCACCTCTGAGTAAAATCCGACAAATCTAATAACATTTATAAATGTGATCCTTTAAATATTAAATAAAGATTAAGTTAAATCTAGTTAAATATTAAGTAAATTAACCACATTTCACTGCTTGATGATGGTGTATTAAACAGCAAAGCCTTATAGCTACAGAATTACAGTATGCTATAATAATAATAATAATAATAATAATAGTAGAATAACTATATATATATATATATATATTGTGTGTATTTTGGCAGCATTTTTTCATTAATACAGGTTTCATTGAATAATATAGACAAGTTCTGTATGTTTATTTTGTGCAAGATCCTTTCGTATGATCTGATTAGCTTGATAGTGTTGTCATGGAAAGACGACAAGAAATCGCAATAATTGTTGATTTTTTTATCAGGTCTGAGCTTCATCCTTTGGGGTTTCTTAGACGTGGTAGGGGTGGGGTGTTTTTTCTTTCGAATTTTGTTTTTTTCGGGATTGAATATTTTTATATTATAGGGGGTTTTTGTGGGTTTTTTTAATATGTTTTTTTTATATTTTATAGTCAAGTTTGGTTTATTATTGCATTTAGGCAAAGTTATTTCAAGAAATCTAAATTTGTATTCTTTAGGAAGTAAATGCAAATTAGTGTTTTATCAGTTTTTGTATAAAGTTGTATGTTTAATCTTAATTTTAAATTTAGAGGGTCGGTTTTTTCTTTTAATTTTTTATATTCTTTTTTTCTATAAATTATTGTTTGGAATTCTATTTATTTCTTTTAATTTTTTAAATATTTTATTTATTTAGATATTTTTGCGGGCATTAGGTCTTGCTTTAAGGATTTATTACATCGATTTTTTTTTCTATAGCATTTTTTATCTTTTATAATAATAAAAATCTCTATTCAAATTTCCAGTACTTTTTAGTGCGATTGTAGGTTTAGATCTTATGTGTGCTTACAGTTTATTTTTGTGTATGATATAATTATTCTGAAGTAGTATATTTAATCTTGATTTTGAAAATATGAATTTTGATTCTTTTTCGAGTTTGACCCCTACCACGTCTATCTAAGAAACCACACCCCTACCACGTCTATCTAAGAAACCACACCTCTACCACATCTATCTAAGAAACCCCAAAGTGAAAACCTAGACACAGGATCAAAGGTAATACATGAATTAGGTCCACTAACAGCAGACATCAATCAATTAAACGATAGCCAACCATAAAAATGACAACTCAACACGAACCCCTCTTAGAAAGTATAACTGGAAGATATACCCGACTGATAGGACGTACATTCCAACAGATAATACCATTAATCAACAATTTCGCACTTACACACCAGATTCTTCGAGGGTCGAACGGTCAAAACGACAGACACATTAACTTAATTACCAATAACCCCAACCAACCCCCACGACAACAACGAACCAAATATAAACAGAGAATGATTCCAAACCTTTATTTCCCCTGAGGAAGTGTTTAAATCCAAACACTGAAACAAACATATGATTGTAGAGAAGAGGACAGATATAGAAGAAATTATGTACATGTTCTAAAACATAATTTATCATAAATATTCACAGCTCTATACATCATATATCGAGCACTGTTTTAAATTAATGTTTTGGACGGGAAAAAAATTTTCTTTTCTCTCCTCGTTCTGTACTCACTCGGATTCAATAAAAAGCATATGGGTAAAATACTTCCTTACTATATATATATATATATATATATATATATATATATATATATATATAGTAAGGAAGTATTTTACCCATATGCTTTTTATTGCATCCACATATAAGCCTGTGAAGAAATTCTATAGATAAATAAAACAAAATATAACAACATTGATAAAACTAATACTACTTATTGTATATTCGCAAACCTTTTGAACAAACGACAGCCAAATGCAAAAGATCTTAAAAATAGGAAATTTAAAATGACGTAAATAAAAAAAAAATAAAACAAAGTATAACTTTTCTAACTGGAGGCCTCTTTTTAATTTTATTTTCGAATGTGTTATATTTTCGAAAAGACCTGATAATTTGGGGCTAGTTGTTTGCTACATTTACTGTTTTAGAGTGTTTCTACAAGACTTTCTGTAGAGAGTGTATTCTTTGAGTAGGCCTAAGTTCTTGTTTAATTCTAGAATGTGTGAATCTGTTTAAAAATATATTCTAACTCGTTTAATTTTTACTTTCGGCGTGTTGGTTTCTATTTAAATATTATCTCTCGAATTTCTTTTACCGGACGTATATATATATATATATATATATATATATATATATATATATATATATATATATATATACTAGGTGAAGAGAACAGACAGTTTTACAATTTATCCGGCATTTAATGTTTTATAAAAGTGCTCAATGCAACAAATATTGTAGAGCATAATATAAATTAAGTTAAAAAACACACATAAATTTGTCTGTCTTCCCACATTTATAAATAACGAAAGTATTGTTTCTTATATTCAAATGAAAATCATTTTCGTAACAGTAAGCTAACATTGCCTGATGATGAGGTAAAAATCATGAAACAGGAATTTTCTTATCGCAATATAAACTATATTACATTTAAATAAATAACAAATTTAATTGCATACACACACACATATATATATAGAATAATAAATATATATAGAGAGAATATTATATATATATATAGAGAGAGAGAGAGAATAATATGCAAATATATATATATATATTGTCATCCGCAAACAGATCTGTTTCGCCGTATCATAGCGGTTAGACTCCGATTGCTTTTTAACCCAGGATTGAAACCCGGCCTAATTGGCGTCAGTCGGCAACTCTACCCCTGGCCTATGGGCGTTCGGCGGAAGATGGCGGACTTTTTAGCGCATATCATTATACGCGCCCAACAGCTAGAGCGTTCTAATTCATTTCACTGAATGAGCGATGCGTCCATGCCAGAGTAGCTACTGTTTATCAAAGTCTACTATTTTTCCAGAGTGTGAGAGCGTAAATATTGTCATCCGCAGACAGATCTGTTTCACCGTATTATAGCTCATTGCTTTTTTACCCGGGATTGAAAACCAACCGAAATGGCGTCAGTCGGAGACTCTACCTGGGCTATGGGCGTTCGGTGGAAGTAGGCAGACGTTTAGCGCATATCATTATAAGCGCCCAATAGTTAGAGTGCTCTAATTCATTTCACTGAATGAGCGATGAGTACATGCCAGAGTAGCTACTGTTTATCAAAGTCTACTATTTTTCCAGAGTATGAGAGCGTAAATATTGTTATCCGCAGACAGATCTGTTTCGCCGTATTATAGCTCATAAGTACGGTTAGACTCCGATTGCTTTTTTACCCGGGATTGAAAACCGACCGAAATGGCGTCAGTCGGAGACTCTACCTGGGCTATGGGCGTTCGGTGGAAGTAGGCAGACTTTTAGCGCATATCATTATAAGCGCCCAATAGTTAGAGTGCTCTAATTCATTTCACTGAATGAGCGATGAGTACATGCCAGAGTAGCTACTGTTTATCAAAGTCTACTATTTTTCCAGAGTGCTCAATCAGGGTGTGAGAGAGCGCGCACGTGCGTGTGTGTATGTAGAATAATTACTTGGAAAATTCTTTATTTCTTTGTGTATTTATGTTTTGCATTTGTTGAGTTCGAATATTTTTTCCATTATTGATTACTCTCAATCATCCTCCTCAGAAG
Source organism: Ascarosepion bandense (assembly GCA_037127315.1). Taxonomy (NCBI): domain Eukaryota; kingdom Metazoa; phylum Mollusca; class Cephalopoda; order Sepiida; family Sepiidae; genus Ascarosepion; species Ascarosepion bandense. The sequence goes on along the minus strand of JBBBDQ010000329.1, from coordinate 1,824,624 downwards.
ACGTCATTTGTGGATGTCTGTCATTGTTGGCTCACCTTCAAGATACAAGTGTGGGTGTTTGGGTACATCCGAGGAGCTGCGTAGGAATATGTCACGATTCTGCTGCAATTAAGGAACCAACTACTGAACTATTATATAATATCTGTCCTTATATGTCACAATGAATATTTAACAATCTCACAAATGATTGTCGGTTGGTTATTTTGTTTTTATGGCAAATCAACCTCAGCGAGTCATCTATTGCCAACTAAATTTTATTTATTTATTGCTGGTAATACCTTTTTCTTTCAAAAATTTAATGTTGTTTTTATATAAGTTTTGTGTCTAGTAATACTTTTTGTCTTTTCGAGTATCAAGATTCATTGGGATTTGTTTATTTTAAGGGCAGGGTCCCCAAGTTCTACCCTTGTTATTTAACACATAACTGGAAGGAAGGGACGGATTAATACCTTTCCCAAAGGTAACAGTGCTTAAGTGAATGCAGGGTATTCAACTGGAATTCGAACTCGGCTCACCGATTTCTCTTTCCGAGATGATATCCACTGCACCACAACGTACATCCGTCACTAAACGCTTACAGCACCTGCTATTCTCAAGCGGTCACCCACCTAAGTACTGACCAGGCTCAACGTTGCGTAACTTCGGTGATCGAGCGAGAACCGGTGTATTCAACGTGATAGGCCGTAAGCACCTCACAAATGAACGAGAGGCTTCAAAACAGAAACGAGAAAACTGAGTACTGATTTTTTATGTAATATATGTCCACTTATGAGACAGCGAACGCCGGACAACGTCCACACAGATAAAGAAGAGACTTGAAGGTACAGAAACACAAAAACAAAATGAACTGTTACGTACTAAAGACGGATGCTGAGAACATGATGGTGCAATCATGTGAACAAGGACGAACTTTTATATAAAACTAGCAGTATAGTCCGGCGTCGCTCGGGTGTAATGAAAGCTTTAAAACTAATCCATGGTCCTGGAGCTCAGACTCTTTGGACGTTGGCACGAAAGACTAAAAAGCAAGAGTTGCTTCCAGTTAAAGCGAAACCGCAGACTGAAAGAAAAATCAATGGATGTAAGTCAAATTTTTATTTCCTGGTATCGATATCAAATAAGTTTTTTTCGTCGAAAACTGAATTTTGAAGGCTAAATAAGTCCCCTGAGTAAATGGTATCATGACTGAGACTAAGAACTACAATTATACCTACTTAGAGCCAAACCCGAAGCAAAAACTAAAATAAAAGGGCTGAAAAAAAAAAGATATACAGGCAAACATCTTGCCTTTTATATATATATATATATATATATATATATATATTATCGATTTTCTGTACTATTTTAAGAACTGCAACCTTGAAACTTCTGAATATCGTTTCTTATGTCTTTGTCTATGAGTGTATCAAATTTGATTAAAATCGGACCGCACCTTCTATAACCTGATTTTTTCGATTATCGATTATTATTATTATTATTATTATTATTATTATTATTAGCAGTATAGCCCGGCTTTGCTCGGGTGTAATGAAAGCTTTAAAACTAATCCATGGTCCTGAAGCTCAGACTCTTTGGACGTTGGTACGAAAAACGTAGGTTGTTAAGACTAAGAACTACAATTATACCTACTTATAGCAAAACCCGAAGCAAAAACCAAATTAAAAGTCAGAAAATCTGATTTTGATTAGATCCGATAGGATATCGGGATATCGATTTCCAATATCGGAGTCAAATAAGTCATCCAAGGATAAACTAACTTAAGTAAGTCCATGAAAACTTATCGTACTCATCGGGAGTATAATTGGGTAAAATAAGCCATATTGATGGCTGATAGTCGGGTTTTGATCAGATTCGATAGAATATCAGGGGTATCGATTTCCGATATCGGGGAAAATGAGTCGCATGAGAAGATCTACTAATGTTTGAGACTAAAAACTATAATTTTACCAAGTTAGAGCAAATTCTGCAGCAAGAATCCCGATAAAAGGGCTGAAATCCTGATCTTGATCAGACCTGATCGGATACCGGGTTATAGATTTCTAATATCCGTAGAAAATCGGAAAAAATAAGTAGCCCATAATCTGACCGGAAGCCTAAAGAATATTTGTGTAAAGATTGGTGAGAATTGGATAAAAATTGTGGATTTGTATACAGGACATACAGACAGACAGACATACACACAAATATCTTGCGTTTGATATTTATAAATGGAAACAAAAATGAAACTGATAGTTAACATCAGGAATAGACAGTTGCGTTTGAGAAAAGAAGGCTTGGAAAATGTAACACGCACAAAACATAAGAAGGTCATAGGAAAACAGAGGTTAAGTTGCCTAACGAGCTTAGGTAAATGGTTAGCAGAACAAAGATTACGAGAAATATCAAAAAGACAATGTTTAGTAAGGGCTCCAAAGGGCATGGCGTTGTGGATAGTCACGATCGTTGGTGTCCTGAGCGAACAATCCGCATTAAAGAAGAATGAGTTTGTAAAAGTGAATGGCAGAAAAGGGATTAGGAGAGATAGCCACAAAAGAAACATGAGTTCGGGTTACTGTTGTGGGATCTCCCATTTTTCCATGATAATGGACTCGACTTGACTATACATATGCTCCTGCCATAGTGAGTGGAAAGAGATGTATTATATTATTAACTAGTAATTAGTGGGGGATCAGTTTATTACTTCATAACAATATAAAACTGATCCCTCACTTTATGCCTAGTTGATGTAAGAGTCCGGCAGATATCGAGGCTTCGCGGAGAATACAGCGTCAGTAGTTCAGAGTAGCTCTGAGCTCCACTCAGACAGAAGATTACTACGCAGAACCCGTCATCTTCCGACGTGGACATACTAATTTTACTACGGCTCCACTTCAAAGACTTGTATATATATATATATATATATATATATATATATATATTTCTTACTAATCGTATTTCTGGATTACTAACCTGCGTTCAAGTTTGTATCTTTACGTTTAATATACTTATTTTTCTATCTCAAATATCTGGTTTGTTATTCATTATTTTGTGCTGTTTCCATTCTCGCAATCCACAACTGTTACAAAGAACAAAATGTTGTGGATATCCCTGATCGCCCACATCCGGAAGCGACAAGAAAGACAGGAGATATTAATTCAGTCGTGTAAACCATTTGCTTTATTACAAATATAAGTGTCCTAGGCATGATGGTAAACTGCATCCAGCAGTAAGGCCAAAGATTGGTAGGTTGTTAGGAGCATGAAACCACCTCTTAATTTCTGTTGTTCTCTGGTCCACCCTCACACGGAGTGGTAGCACCTGTTAGGGTCCCAGCTATGGGAAAATAGTTAACAGCTAAACTGGGTTTAAAACATTATGAAAGTATAAAAACATACTTCTATAGAAATATATACATAAAAATAGACATTTATAGAAAAATATACATTTTTGAAGGAAAAATTTTAACGACAAATCATTTTTGAAGAAAAAATTATTAACATAACACATTTTTAAAGGAAAAAATTACAGAAACAAGAAGACATTTTCAATTTTCTAAAATAAAAACTAGAATAAAAAAATTTCAATAAAATCTGACTTAATCAATCTTCTCAATATAACTGAACATTAAAAATAAAAATACCTTAAGAACCCACCTTTTTGGTATTAAATAACCCACAGAGGTGTTGATATGCCGTTAAACATAACTCAAACTACAAATATGAACTTTTCTTTATGACGAGATTCAAGCCGTCATTATTTTGTCTTGTCTTTCTTAAATTCACTTCATAAATTTTAATTTCTTTGAATTCTATATTTTTTTTTTTTGCTCAAAGCGTGTATCACGTGTGACACTTAATTGACTGACTGAATATAATACTTGGAAACATAATTAAAACATCAATGGGCATAAAGTGAGGGATCCGTTTTATGTTGTTATGAAGTAAAAAACTGATCACCCACTAATTACTAGTTAATAATATGATACTTCTCTTTCCACTCTAGCTATTTAAAATGACAGGACAGATTGTGTTCTATACCCTTGGCTGGTAACCAGTCTACCGCAGAAAGCAATGGTAACCTACTGCAGGATAATCTTCTGCCCAGTTAGTCATGTCTCTTTCCAGTCATGATCGCCCAAAGCGTGTATCACGTATGGCACTTGACTGACTGACTGACTGAAAATAATAGTTGGAAACATAATCAAAACATCAACTAGGCATAAAGTGAGGGATCAGTTTTATATTGTTATGAAGTAATAAACTGATCCCCCACTAATTACTAGTTAATAATATAATACATCTCTTTCCACTCTAGCTATGAATCAAATGACAGGACAGATTGAGTTCTATAGCTTTGGCTGGCAACCAGACTGGGCAGAAGGTTATCCCTCACTAGGTTGCCATTGCTTTCTGGGACTAGTTGCCAGCCAAGACTATAGAACCCAGTCTGTTTGATTATTTAACCCATAATTGGAGGGAAGAGACGGATTAATATCTTTCCCAAGACTATTTGCGCGTAAGTGAATGCAATGAATTCAACTTGAATTCGAACTCGTACCCATGATTTGTCGTTCCGAGTCAATATCCACTGCACTCCAACGCACATGAGTAGATTAAGAAGTGAAAATTTGCTAGACAAACGTAACGTGCGAAGAAGGAGAAAAGAGTCTGTTAACATCCACCACTGACGAGAATATTCAGCAAGCTCGAGACATCGTAAAAGCGAACGGGCGAATTATTATCGATTAGGTAAGATTTTCTTAACAGATTTGGATCAATGCCCTTTATTCCTCGTTAGTGAACTCTGCTAGCAAAGCTGTTTTGTTTACATTCTAACAGCAGCAAGAATACAAAATCAAACTTTGTTCTAAGATCAAAATAATACGAACTATATGCACAAATGGGAAGGCAAAGCTAAAGATATGTTGTAAAGATATGTTGTAAAAATTTATCATTTTTATGTCATCTAAATCTGAACTCTTTTATAAATGAAACTTTGTCTCTTTCTGTGTGTGTGTGTGTGTGTGTGTGTGTGTGTGTATCCGTTACCTATAGACTCCGAAACGGTTGAACCGATTTTCTTGAACATTTACACAGTTGTACTATAAGCGTCTACGAGTGTTCTTAGGGTTATAGAAGGAGTGGTCCGATTTTAATCAAATTTGATACACTCATAGACAAAGACATAAGAAACGATGTTCAGAAGTTTCAAGGTTTCAGTTCTTAAAATAGTGCAGAAAATCGATAAAATATCTATATCTATATATATATATATATAAAAGGCAAGATGTTTGTGTGTGTGTCTGTTTATCTGCCTGTATGTGTGTATTTTTTTCAGCCCTTTTATTTTAGTTTTTGCTTCGGGTTTGGCTCTAAGTAGGTATAATTGTAGTTCTTAGACTCAGCCATGATTCCATTTACTCAGAGGACTTATTTAGCCTTCAAAATTCAGTTTACGACGAAAAAATCTTATTTGATATCGATACCAGGAAATCACAATTTGACTGACATCCATTCATTTTTCTTTCAGTCTACGGTTTCGCTTTAACTGAAAACAAATATTGCTTTTAGTCTTTCGTCCCAACGTCCAAAGTGTCTGAGCTCCAGGACCATGGATTAGTTTTAAAGCTTTCATTACACCCGAGCGCCGCCGGGCTATACTGCTAGTAAATCAAATGTGCGAATTACCAATCTGAAATACCAAAATCAACAAGTGCAGAAATTTAAATATGTGCGATGTTTTTAAACAGAAGACTTAAAAACCGACAGTGAAATCCGAAGACGTATCAAGATAGCCAACGAGCCTTCTAAAAGCTAAGCAGATTATTAAGAAACACAGGAAATTTTTTTCTAGAAACAAAGAAATGAGAACTCAACTGCCGTGTGGGATATATACTCCTGTGTGCCTGTGAGTATTGTACGATCTCTTGAAACAACAAAAATGGGGTTCTATAAAAGGATTAAGATACCGTGAACGGAACATGTGAATAAATACGAAATTTCAAAGAAAACAGAAACGAAATTGATATTTCCCGGAAAAAGATATATATATATATATATATATATATATATATATATATATATATATCATTCAAGGTAGTTAAGCGGTTTAGGCAATGCAATCGGGTAGGTCAATCTAGTACGTTGAGGTAATGGATGGTACCCGTCGTATGAAGTATTCTGACACGTAGGTGTAGTCAATAGACCAATAATCGAAAACCTATAGACGTAGATCTCTAGTCGAAGACATGTAGACCTCTAGTTGTAGATCTATAGATGTAGATCTCTAGTCGAAGACCTGTAGACCTCTAGTCGTAGACCTATGGACTTAGATCTCTAGTCGAAGACCCGTAGACCTCTAGTCGAAGACCCGTAGACCTCTAGTCGTAGACCTATGGACGTAGACCTCTAGTCGAAGACCTGTAGACCTCTAGTCGTAGACCTATGTACGTATACCTCTAGTCGAAGACCTGTAGAGCTCTTGCCGTAGACCCATGGACGTAGACCTCTAGTCGAAGACCTGTAGACCTCTAGTCGTAGTCCTCTGGACGTAGATCTCTAGTCGAAGACCTGTAGACCTCTAGTTGATGACCTCTGGACGTAGACCTCTAGTCGAAGACCTGTAGACCTCTATGCGTCCTCACCTTCGTCTGTATTTATGGCTGACACTAGCCAATCGCATGACTGTAAGGGGGAACCAAGGTGTATGCATATTCATTAAATATTCCTTACATCAGAAACTAAAACATATGCTTCAGAGATCAAGTAGTATATACATTAATTACATTGTTCAAACTGTTGTCTTTATCTTTATTTTTATAAATCATATAGCTCCAATCATATAATCCTTTATAATCATATAGACCCAAGCAAGGCAGTTAACTGCCACTGGTGAACAGGTGGTTACATAGGAGGAAAGTTATGAGAAAGAGTGACAGGTTATAAGGGGTGTCAGGAAGTGGGTCAGAGAAAGATGAGAATACTCATGAGAGGGGTTTTGGACGAAGAAAGAAGCAAGAGAGAGAGAGAGAGAGTGCAATTCAGTGAGATAGGAGATCACTATTGACTTTACATTTAAATTCTTGGAGATTGTAGCTGACGGGTAAGCAAGTCAACGGAAGGGAATTTCACAATCGGAAAGTGCGAGAAAAGAAGCTAATAGAGTAGAATTTGCGTTTACATTTTATTGGTTTCACAGTTAAAAGGTGAGACCTAGTTGATAATCTTGTGGCTCGAGTAAATTCATACATAGGGGGCACCAGTGAGCTAAGTTCATCGGAGCAGAAGCCGTTAAAGTATTTGTAGAAGAGACACAAGGAAGCCGCATTGCACCGATGAGAAAGTGACTGTATCTGAGCTGACATGTCGGGATCGATCACATGACAGATTTTCCGTTGGAGTTTGTCAAGGATTCCTAGGTAGATAGCAGGGGCACCCGACCAGATATGGCAGCAGTATTCACTGCACGGGCGAATGCTAAGTCGAGATTGATCACATTACAGATTCTCTTTTGCATTTTGTCACGAACCCCTAGGTGGATAGAAGGGGCACCCGACCAGATATGGCAGCAGTTTATTGCCATATTCACGACATTTTGGCCGTTGTAATGACGGTTGAAATGCTCAGTATAAGCAGTAACCTACAACGTAACAACTACCTGGGATAGATGACCACAACTCCAAGAAATGTGGAAGGGAGAGCGTATGAGGAAAACAACACTCAAAAACATCCTCGGTCTGCCTACTCTATGTGAAGTGTTTATTAGAGAAAATACAAAGGATTTGTGGCCTGTATAAACCAGGACGACCTTCAAAAGTGGATCTACACTTTGCAGAGAGTCTGTAATATGATCGATACCGACTTGGCAGACCGGCTGCAGTAACTCTCTCACCGGCTTCCCTGTGCCTCTTCTATAAATACTTTAACGGCTTCTGCTCGAATGAACTTAGATCACTGGTGCCACTTAGGTATGAATTTACACGAGATACTAGATTAGCAACTACGTCTCATCCTTTTACTGGGAAAGCGATAAAATGTAACTGCAATTTCTACTCCAACAGCTTATTTTCTCGCACTTCCCGCCTGTGGAATTCCCTTCCACATGATTGCTTCCCCGACAGCTACAATCTCCAGGAGTTTAAATGTAAGGTCAATAGACACCTCCTAACACACTAACTCGCATCTATTCTCTCAAAAACTCTGCTCAACCCCTAGCCTCGGTATCCTTACTCGTTTATCACCCTCCTTTTGACATTTCCTATATCTAACCACTCTTTCTCATCACTTTCCCCTATGTAACCCCCTGCGCAATAGTGGCAGTGGAATGCCTTGCTTGGGGCGAAATGATTAAGAAAAACAACTTCTTCCAATTCCAATTAAAAGCACAAATTGGGAAAAACGTGACTAAGAACCGCATTTACGCCATTCCATGTAGCTGTGGAAATAAATATAAAGGAGAAACAGGCCGCCCCCTTAAGGTAAGGCTATAAGAATATCGCAAGGCCCTCGCACGAGTGGAAATAGAAAAATCAGGCGTAGCTAACCGCATATGGAGCAAGAAAGGGGATCGCCGCCCCCTATGGGATTAAGTTGAAATAACAGCCAGAGAACATGATTAGAAATTACGAAAACTTAAGGAATCAGCACATACGTTAGGCAACAAAAAATCTCCGAAGCCGGACAAGCATAGAAATGAATACTATATGAAAAGCAGTAAAACGGAGTCTTAGAAAAAATTAATTATCTTCAAAAAAATTCAATATTAGCTCTGGTAAAAAAGTTATTTTCTGAGACATTATCCCAAAAATACACACGCTGATGTCTTCAACGACACACGGATAAAAGTGTTGGTTTGATCCGGTAACTTGACGCAAAGAGTTGTGAGTTCAATTCCTGGCTACGTCAGTGGGGTACAAATAACGCAGAGAATTAAATTAAAGTGAGATAACTACATGGCATCTGGAAGTGGCATGGCACGTGGAAGGAGAATGATATACGTCAGTTATCGAAAGAAAAGATTCGGCTGGAAATTGCAAGCACCCGAAGAAAACCGGGGCGTAGAACGACCAAAACGTTGTGAAGATGACATTAAAGATGAGGACAACAGTTCGAAAAATGTATATAGCAATAAAAAGCGCAAAATAACGAAAATGAAAGAATTTGCAGACGTTTGCTGATACCACCTGACGAGTGGACCGAACATTTGCACAATGTTTCGGTGTCAAAACGCCATCCTCAGGCATTTAACACCAAAACTTGCAGTATACCATTATTTTTATTATTATTATAATTACCATACATTTATGCTCTACTTTTGTATTGAGCACTTTTTAAAGTAAATATCTAACTGTCGAATATACTTCAATTCGTAACCATTACTCATCTTAATTACCTCCACTAAATCGCTAAAAAAATATCATAGTATGAATATAAAAAACCCCAAACTTAATAAAAAATAACTTTTTTCGTCAAAATGTTTATACTATTATTAAAAGGAAAGATCAAAGTATTTTTAATTATTTTTTTTAAATGTTTTAATCCCTTTTACCATCTTCGAAATTTTGTTTTGATTTTAGTTAACGGGTAACCACATCCTTGCGAGAGTTTGCAATGGAAAACGTAATATTACGTAACTCAGTTTTTCCCGTGACAAATACATTAACTTAGAAATTCTTACAAAAATCAAATAATTGTCGGATTTTAACGAAACTTTCAGGAATTATTTACAAGTAAATGAAATTATTCTTTTGGATTATTTTTTTGAAAAATCTCAGTAAAAATACTTTTTATATTTATTAGCCCCTCCACGTGAATTCATGAAATTTTAAGAAATTAAATTTTGTTGGAAAAATTGGTTTCATTGGTTAAACGTAGGTCTCCTTAGGGATGTAAATCATCTATCATTTTTTGAAAATTTTTTCCTCTATTTTTGAAAATCTGCTCACAATAGTAAAATAAAAAATGCAATTATTTAATTTGATAAGCTTTTAATTGCTTGAATAAATGATATTATATTCTGAAGGAAACATTTTTTGATTAATAATAAAATTTTAAAAGAATTCCATTTTTTTTATTATAATAATTCATAAAGTTTCAAAAATACTTTTAAAATACTTGAAAGATGTGTTACATTCAGTTTATTAAATTATTAACCGAAGATTATATTTATTAATAGAAAAGTAAAACGTTTAATACGCTGCGCCTCCCTGTTTTTAATTTTTTTGTGTGTATTTGAAGATTTTTTGTATGTTAATTGCTATAAGTAAATTAAAAGATCATGTGTTACAGCGTTTCTTCCCCTTGACGAAAAGAAATTGTATAATTATGTCACATGTGATCGCCGTACACTTTTATCTTATCTGATCTCGCCTCTGTGAACTCTGTCAACACATACGATGGAAAGGTCAGAAAGTTGAACTTTGCGTTTGAGAAATAGTTTTATTCTAGATTTCATGCTATAAATAAGTAATACTTGTGTAAATCAGCTTATTTTAACATTAAATTTGCTAATTTTCCAAAAATAATGAGTCCCATATGTATATTTTATTTTTGAAAGATTTTTAAAACCAAGAATTAACTTTTGTTTACAGTTGTGTCGTTCGTTCAAAAATGTCCCCAAAACTGAAAAATTATAAAAATCTCAAAATGTTAGATTCCAATTAATATAATTTCTTTTTTAAATACAGCACGGTATTTTGCTTATTGGAAACAGTAATTTTAATCATTTAGCTTTCAATTAAAACTAAAATAAAAGTTTCAAGGAAACTTTTTATTTTTTAAAATTCTATTTAAAAGTTAGTTATCAACAATGAGTGGAGATACCTTAGAGAGAAAGGGAGAGAGAGAGTTATGACAATGTTTGGCGTTAATAAGATTGTTATTTTTTCAGTAATTTTACTAATAAAAGGTATTTTGGAAGACAGGTTTTTTATTGTAAAGTGCTCGATATTAAGAAAAAGTGCCCGATTAGTGAAGACATGATAACGGTGTCTTCACGAATCTTTGAACTTAGCATGAATTTGCTCAGTTACAGTGACAAATTCTTTGCACTAAAACTATATATATGTGTGTGTGTGTGAGAGAGAGAGAGAGAGCGAGAGAGAGAGAGAGCGAGAGAGATAAAAATATAGTTTTAAGATATGGTATATTTATAATTTAATGAAATCAATATCAGGGATAGAACATATATAATTGTGTCCATTGAGGTCGACACCCAGCTGTGACAGCATGTTTAATGCTTAAATGCGATTGGTATTGCTGTCAAGCATAAATCAGAGTGAAACTCGCTCTCTCTCTCTCTCTCACACACACTCACACACACTTTCTCTTTCCTTATATATATATATATATATATATATATATATATATATTAGCATGCGGTGTAGATATAGAAGAATCCAAAGTAGAATCCAGTACATACAGTGGTAGGATAACTCTCTAAGAGATCTCTAAATATATATGTATATAAATATATAGAGAGTAAATATAAGAAAAATTTAGACACGTTGTTTCATGGTAAATCGGAAGTGTGGGCCAATTTCAGGCGAACCATCATCAGCTTCCGTCTCTATAGTACAGAAAATTTTATACGAAGGAAATTCACAAACAAAGACCCCCCACCAGAAAAAAAAAACGGAATAAAAATAAAGATCGCTCCATTAAAAGAGAAAATTTAAGAAAAAGTACATCATTAAATATATAATGATACTACTATATATATATATATATAAAGTAGTATCCTTGGTACTTGGCAGGGTTAATTCCACAGTGCAATAAATCTGATGGGAAGTAAATAATATTAGAATATATCAGAGTATTATAATGAAAAAAGTTGGATGATAAATCCATTGGTAATATGTTATTTCGTGGAGCTCTTACAGACCGCTCATCAGACCAAATTCATACAAAGCCCAAGCATGTATCACGTATGGCACTTAACAGAAAGACTGAATATAATAGTTGGAAACATGATTCTACTAGGCATAAATTGGGGGATCAGTTTTCTATTGTTATGAAGTAATAAACTGATCCCCCACTAATTACTACTTAATAATATAATACATATCTTCTCCCTTTAGCTATGAGTCAAATAACAGGACAGATTGGGTTCTATATCCTTGGCTGGCAACTTTTCTACCGCAGAAAGCAATGGCAACCTACTGCGGGATAATCTTCTGCCCAGTCAGTCATCTCTCATTTGAGACATGATCGCCCAAGCGTGTTTCATGTATGGCACTTAACTGACTGACTGAATATAACAGAAACATGATTAAGGCTTCTACCGGGCATAAAGTGGGGGATCGATTTTCTATTGTCATGAAGTAATAAAATGATCCCCCACCAATTACTACTTAATAATATAATACATATCTTCTCCCTCTAGCTATGAGTCAAATAACAGGACAGATTGGGTTCTATAGCCTTGGCTGGCAACTTTTCTACCGCAGAAAGCAATGGCAACCTACTGCGAGATAATCTTCTGTCCAGTCAGTCATACAATAAATTGTTTTATGAATTTGGTCTGATGAGCGGTCTGTAAGAGCTCCGCAAAATAAGCTATTACCAATGGATTTATAAAAACATCCAACTTATTTTCATTACACACACACACACACACACACACACACACACACACACACACACACATATATATATATATAGTGACGTAAATTAATAAATATACGTATGATGGTGCACATATGCATAATATTATTAATAATATTATTTATAAAAAAGCAGCGAAAATAATTTATAAGATTTAATTCCCATGAACATCGAGTGAATTTAAATTCAAATCTAATATACTGTCAGTTTAAAATATACATCTGATGATTGCATAACGCATGAAATTCCGAGTCGTGTCATAAAACGTAGGATAATATAAATTTCATAAACAGCAGCTATTTACGTCTTTATGCTATGTTCTCTGGTTACAGTGTCGAACGCCCGTTCCATGCGGTTATCGGATAGAACACTTTCTTGCCGCTTTCTTTGTTTTCATATCGTTATATACATTCTGTCAGTCAGTTAAGTGCCATACGTGATAAACTCTGAGGCGATCATGTCTCGAAAAAGACATGACCGACTGGACAGAAGATTATTCCGCAGTAGGTTGCCATTGCATTCTGCGGTAGACTGGTTGCCAGCCAAGGCTATAGAACCCAATCTTTCCTGTTATTTGGCTCATAGCTAGAGGGAGAAGATATGTATTATAGTAAGTAATAATTAATGGGGGATCAGTTTATTACTTCATTATCATAGAAAACTGATCTCCTACTTTATGCCCAGTAGAAGCTTTAATCATGTTTCCAACTATTATATTCAGTCTTTCAGTTAAGTGCTATACGTGATACACGCTTGGGTGAACATATCTCGAAAGAGACATGATTGACTGGGCAGAAGATTATCCCGCAGTAGATTGTCATTGCTTTCTGTAGTAGACTGGTTGCCAGCCAAGACTATAAAACCTAATCTGTCTTGTAATTTAACCCATAACTGGATGGAAGAGACGGATTAATACCTTTCACAAGGGTATTTGTACGTAAGTAAATGAAAGGAATTCAACTGGAATTCGAACTCAGCTCCCCGATTTCTCGTTCCGAGCCGATATCCACTGCACCACAGCGCACAATCGTCCCGTGGCCTGGTGGGTGAATATCCGACTCCTGTCAATTCAGTTGAGTTTTCGTCCCAGCAAAACGTTAATTTATCCACATTGAAGATCTGTGATACAGCGAAACAGGCTTGTCTGCAAATGGTTTATATATATATATATATATATATATATATATATATATATATATATATATATATATAAAAGTTTTGTTACTTGGCTGATTAATGTTGTCTTCAATATTTTCTGTGTATTTAGTTATCAAAAGTTCTTGAAGATCTAAATATAGAATCTATTTAATTTTCTTAAAAATATCACTATCATTTATTTTCTTTATCTCTTCGTATTATTGTGATTTCAGTGATAAATATCTGAACATTATTTCTTTTGACTTGTATTAAAAACCTTCACTGATTGCAATAAGGCTAATTTATCATAAATATTACTAATAATTATTTGAATTCTAGATTAAAAATGCATCAAATGTAATCAAAAGTCAAAACTAAAATAAATGCAAAAGCGAACTTTAGTAGTTTGGTAAACAATATACAAAAACAACTAGTCATAGAATTACTAACAGTAAAACACATTTTCACATTGGGTGTGCTTTTGTAGCGTAGGGGAGATGGTTAATGTTTCTTTGATTCGGCCTTGTGTCAGACATGACCAAACTCCCTACAGCTTAGAAGTTTTATGCAGAATTATCATCAGAAGGTTTTTCATCATCAGAAGGTTGGTTGCTGGCAGGTTGGAATATATGGAATTCTGTGGAATAGTGTAAGAATAAAATATACATTTTTCATGTTAAAATAGAAATCTATTACAGGAAGAATAACAAGAATTCGTCGAAAATTAATGCTCAGTGAGAAAGTTAAGGGTATCAAGAGTTCGTACAAAATGTTCGTAGTAGTAATTGTTGACAGTGATAAAGAAAAGGAGAAGGAGGACAATGTCCGAGTCGCTTGAAGATGAAGTTACATTTTAGATGATTATCTCGCGGCTCCCATCTGTGACTCTGATTGACACTGACCGGGGCCTTTAAAAGTATTCAGATTTTCGCACTTGCTCGCGAAGTCCTCAAGTCTTGTAAGTCGCTCCCATTGGTAAAAAAAAAAAAAACAAAAAAAAAAAAACACGTACTTGCGAAATCTGGTTTCGACTTGACTTTTACGTTAAGCACATGGTCAATCCTTTTCCTATTTGGGGAAAACCAGGATTTCACACGTCATTTGGAATTTATGTAAAAGTGAAGAAGAGAGTTGATTTTAATTCTTTTTTTATCCCTACACTTCAACGCGAACAAACATGTGAACAGATAAAAAAAAGTATGTAGATTAGATGTTTTTACAATACATCTAAGCTACTCAAAGATCAAAGTGGATCAAAGCAAACGTATTGTTTGGATCATTAATAATAAATGAAAAGTGTACTAATTACGGCAAAGAGCAATAAAATATGGAATGAAACAGTACTTTAAAGAGAAATGTAAAGTGAAACATATATAGTTTACAAGATAACTCTAGTCTTATTAACCAGCAGACCAAAGTAAATCTATTATTTACTAGCAGTATAGCCCGGCGTTGCTCGGGTGTAATGAAAGCTTTAAAACTAATTCATCGTCATGGAGCTCAAACTCTTCGGACGTTAGCACGAAAGACTAAAAAGCAATAGTTGTTTCCAGTTAAAGCGAAACAGTAGACTGAAAGAAAAATAAATGGATGTAAGTCAAATTTTGATTTCCTGTTATCGATATCAAATAAGTTTTTTCGTCGTAAACTGAATTTTGAAGGCTAAATAAATCCTCTGAGCAAATGGTATCATGGCTGAGATTAAGAACTACAATTATACCTACTTAGAGCCAAACCCGAAGCAAAAACTAAAATAAAAGGGCTGAAAAAATACAGACATACAGGCAGATAAACAGACACACACACAAACATCTTGCCTTTTATATATATATATATATATATATATATATAATCGATCTTCTGCACTGTTATAAGAACTGTAACCTTGAAACTTCTGAATATCGTTTCTTATGTCTTTGTCTATGAGTGTGTCGAATATGATTAAAATCGGACAACTCCTTCTATAACCCAATCTTTTCGACTATCGATTTTCGATATTTATCGGGGGCTACCTCGACACATAATCTAGTTAAGAACACTCGCAGACGCTTATTGTACAAATGTGTAAATGTTCAAGAAAATCGGTTCAGCTGTTTCTGAGCCTATAGCAATCGGACACACACAGACACACATACACACATACACACACACACACACACACACACACACACAGAAACAAAGTTCCATTTATAAATAAGTTTAGATATCATTAATTATAAATGAAAAATGTAGTAATTATGGCAAATATAAATAAAATAAGGAATTAAGGTGTATTTTACTCTAAGATTAATGTAGAAGAATTTCAAAAGAGAAATAGATATATTTCTTTTTAATTTCTCATATAAAAACAGCATGAAACAATTCTTAAGGCAATATGATTTTCTAATACATTTAACGTTATTTTCTTGACCAGTAGATCAAACAAAATGTATTGTTTATATAATTTATAATAAAAGTGTGGTGTTCACAGCAATGCTAAAAAATAATGAACGAAGCAGTAAATTATTTTGAAGAGAAATGTAAATGAAATTCAAAAAAAGAGATAAATATGTTTAACAGTCTGTCAGTTAAGTGTCATACGTGATACACGCTTCGGCGATCATGTCTCGAAAGAGACATGACTGACTGGGCAGAAGATTTTCCTGCAGTAGGTTGCCATTACTTTCTGCGGTAGACTGGTTGCCAGTCAAATCTATAAAACTCAATCTGTCCTGCTATTTAACCCATAAGTGGAGAGAAAAGGCGGATTAATTCTTTTCCCAAGGTTATTTGCGCGTAAGTGTACGCAAAGAAATTCGACTGGAATTCGAACGCGGTACTTCGATTTCTCGTTCCGAGCCGATGTCAACTGCACCACAACAAGGTAATACTAATATTATTGACCAGTAGACCAAAACAAACGTACCGTTAATATCATTTATAATAATAAAAAAAAACTGCAGTAATTCTGGAAGAACTCAATATAATAATGTAAAAAAAAAAAAATTCAAAAGAGAAATCGATATATTTTTTTAATTTCTCATGTCAAAAAACACCATGTAATAATGTATAAGGATAAGATGATTTTACAAGACAGCTAACATAATCTTATTGACCAATGGACTAATACAAGCGCATTGCATATGTCATTTATAGTAAATTCAAAGTTTAGTAATTACAGCAAAGCTCAATAAAATATGGAATGAAACAGTTAAGTGCCATACATGATACACGCTTTGGGCGATCATGTCTCGAAGGTGACATGACTGACTTGGCAGATGATTATCCCGCAGTAGCTTGCAATTGCTTTCTGCGGTAGACTGGTTGCCAACCAAGGCTATAGAACTCAATCTGTTCTATTATTTGACTCATAGCTAGGTGGGGGAAGCGATGTATTATATTATTAAGCAATAATTAGTCAGGGAACAGTTTATTGCTTCATAACAGTATAAAATCGATCCCCCATTTTATACCCAGTAGAAACCTTAATCATGTTCCCAACTATTATCATACGTGATACACACTTTGGGCGATCATCTCTCGAAAGAGACGTAACTGATTGGGCAGAAGATTAGCAGTAGGTTGTCATTACTTTCTGCTTTAGGCTGGTTGCCAACCAAGGCTATAGAACCCAATCTGTCGTGTTATTTGACTCATAGCTAGAGAGGGAAGAGCTGTACTATATTATTAAGTAGTAATTAGTGGGGGATCAGTTTATTACTTTATAACAATATAAAACTGTTCCCTTACTTTATGCCCAGTAGAAACCTTAATCATGTTCCCAACTATTATATTCAGTCAGTCAGTTAAGCACAGTAGGCTTGGATGATCATCTTCCGAAAGAGACATGACTGATTGGGCAGAAGATTATCTCGCAGTAGGTTGTCATTACTTTCTGCAGTAGACTAGTTGCCAGCCAAGGTTATAGAACCCAATCTGTCGTGTTATTTAACCCATAACTGGAGAGAAGAGACGGATAAATACCTTTCCTGAAGGGTACTTGCGCGTAAGTGAATGTAAGGAAATTCAACTGGGATTCGAACTCGGCTCCCCGATATCCTCTGCATCACAACGCACATCCTAGAAAGATATATTTCTTTTTAATTTTTCATGTTAAATAACAGCATGTAATAATGTATAAATATAAGATGATTTTACAAGACATCTAACATATTCTCATTGACCAGTGGACTAATGCAAGCGAATTGCTTATAACATTTATAGATCATGCAAAGTTTAGTTATTACGGCAAGGTTCAATAAAATATTGAATGAGGCCCTACATTACACTAAAGAGAAATGTAAGTTAACTTCAAAACTGAAATAGATATATTTTACAAGTTAACCCTTATATTATAGGCCAGTGGACCAAAGTAAACGTATTTCTTATATCGTTAATAACAAATTAAAAGTGTAGTAATTACGGCAAAGCTCGATAAAATATGGAATAAATCACGACATTACATGAAAGAGAAATGTAAATGAAATTCAAAAATGAAATAGATATATTTCTTTTTAATTTCTCATGTTAAAAAACAGCATGTAAAGATATAAGATACGCAGACGACACAGTGTTGACTGCAGACACGGAAAAGAAATTGCAGGACCTTTTACAGAAGATAGCTGAAGAGAGTGACATGAAGGGATTACAAATAAACTTCAAGATAACCGAATGCGAATTTTTTCATCAGCAAAAAGAGCAGCCCAAAGTGCCAAATACAGGTGGGGGGGGGGGGGGTAAAATCAAGCATGTACGAAAATTCAAATATCTGGGAAGTGTTCTAACTGAAAACGGAAAGTGCGACACAGAGATCCAAAGCGAATTGGCATGGCGAAAGAAGCTGAGTAAAGTATTAAGACACAGGAAACTTTCACTAGAAATAAAGAAGAGAGTACTGGATTGCTATCTGGTGTCAATTCTTCAATATAGCAGCGAATGTTGGACAATATCAACAAAGATGAAGGGAAAACTTGAAGCAGCTGAAATGTGGTTCTACAGAAGGATGCTGCGGATATCGTGGACCGAACATGTGAGCAATGACGAGGTTTTGAAAATGATGGAAACGAAAAGAAAATTAATATTGAGCATCAGGAAGAGACAACTGAAGTTCCTGGGATATGCAATGAGGAAGGAGGACTTGGAGAACCTGATACTAACAGGCCAGATAGAGGAAAAAAGAGACAGAGGAAAGCAGCGGATAACATATTCAAAAGGCCTGAACAGGTGGATGACAGAGCTGAGAGACGTTACAGGAGAAAGCGTGCTAAGAGCTACCAGGGAGAGGGAGACGTGGAAGGCCATGATTACCTACGTCCTGAAAGGACATGGCACATAGAAGAAGAATATATATGCCAACTGTTTATAAGAAATTATAATGTGAATATAAAATGGGGGATCAATTGTATATTATAATCAATATATATACTGATCCCTCATTTTGTGGCCATGATAGTTTCTACACATTTATATTCTAGATTTATGGGCTTGAACAGGTGGATGACAGAACGATGGTTGCGTCATGTTGCAGGAGAAAGCGCGCTAAGAGCCACCAGGGATAGGGAGACGTGGAAGGCCATGATCGCCTACGTCCTGAAGGGACAAGGTACATAAAAGAAGAAGAAAGATAAGATAATTTTACAAGACATCTAACCGAAACTTATTGACGAGTGGACTAATGCAAGCGTATTGTTTATATCATTTAAATAAATAAAAAGTTTAGTAATAATGGCAGAGCTAAATAAAATATGGACTGAAGCTTTACTTAACTTTAAAGAAAAATATAATGAGAAGACAAAAGTCAAATTAATATATCTCTTGTAATTTCTCATGTAAAAACAGCATGTACTTTAAAATAAAACTTTTCAAAATACGTATAAGAATCTGCTTTTCTCAACATTTTAAAAATTAAATTGGTAATAAATATTCTCCAATAAAAATCATGTTAATAATTGAATTTTTCGTAGAAAAACACACAAAACTGACAACCAACTTGGTAAAATTGTCTCAATTTTTTTTCCCAAAATACGATACACACTACTGACCAAGCTCTCGATATTGCATAGTTTTCTACAAATAATTTCACGGCTTCTGTTCCGATGAACTGGTGTCCCCGATATATATAAATTTACTCGAGCCACAAGATTAGCAACTAGGTCCCACCCTTTTACTGTGAAACCAATAAATTGTAAACGCAAATTCTACTCCAGCAGCTTCTTTTCTCGCACTTCCCGCCTGTGGAATTCCCTTCCGTTTAGTTGCTTTCCGGACAGCTACAATCTCCAAGAATTTAAATATAAAGTCAATAGTCATCTCACTAACCTGCATCCTCTCTCTCATACTCCTTTCTCCGTCCACTCCACTCTCATCAGTATTCTCATGCTTCTCTTACCCACTTCCTGACACCCCCTATAACCTGTTACTCTTTCTCATAACTTTCCTCCTATGTAACCCCCTGCAAAACAGTGGCAGTAAAATGCTTTGGTTGGGGCGATATGATTATAAAAATAAATAGTAATAATAATTTCGATGATCGAAACAAAAGCGGTCTTCAAACGTGATCTGGCCTTAACTGAAACGTGATGTGATATGTAACTGAAAGATAAAAATGATGGTATTACCGATATTTGTATTTTCCACACGGCCTTAAACAAAAGACTGGAAAAGAAACTCCAATCAGTACCAGAAAGTTTCATAACAGACAACAGGCTCTGAAGCCTGTTTTCTTGAAATAAATTTAAAAGAAAGATTTTATACTGTTGATCCAGCTATTCATTTCTGGATTCTCGGCAAAATCCAAAGGAGAATCTGCGATGTAATCGATCCGGATATAGCAGCTCGATTTCAGTCACTTTCTCACCGTCTTAATGTGGCTTCCCTCTGTCTTTTCTACAATTTTTTTCACTGCTACTGCTCTGACGAGCTTCTTTCCCTGGTGCCCCACCCATATGAATTTATACGTGTTATTAGACTGGCACTTCTACTATAATAGTTTCTTTTCTCGCACTTCCCGTCTGTGGAACTCTCTTCCATTTACTTACTTACCGGCCATAATTATTAGACCACCCCAGTTTTTTTAAAAGAAATTATGTATTTCATACTATTTTTAGTATTTATTGCTAAGTGGATAGTTCTAAATGAAAATTGAATGGTTCTTTTGTTATTATTACTTTGCAAAATTTTACAAGGCAAAGAGTGACAATTTACCCATCACACCTTTTAGATTTTATATATATATATATATACCCTACCAACCATAATTATTAGGCCACCACAGTCTTTTAAAAAATGATGTATTTCATACTATTTTTAGTATTTATTGCCAAGTGGATAATTCTAAATGAAAATAGAATGGTTCTTTTGTTATTATTACTTTGCAAAATTTTACAAGGCAAAGAAGCAAAGATGAACTCGTCCGAATCACCCTAAATTTTCTTCATTCTTTGATTGATGAAACTGCAATATAGGTAATTATTAAATATTTATAAATTCTTTTGATGCACATGTTATTGTGCAGTATTAACAAAAGAACCATTCTTTTTTCATTTACAATTATTCACTTGGTAATAAATACTAAAAAATTGTATGAAATTCATCATTTTTTTAAACACTGGGGTGGCCTAATAATTATGGCCGGTAGTGTACACTATCCATAAGTTTAAGTGCGACGTTAATTGCCATCTTCTATTTCCTTGATTACCATTATTCTTTTATCCTTTCTTCAACATCCCTGTTAACTTGTTTCCTCTTTTTTCAGTCCTGTTCTCTCACTGAAACCCCCTGCGCACCAGTGGTAGTACTGCCCTGCTTGGAATGAACGATTATAAAAAAAAATGAATCCCAACCGGCAGTGAGGATTATTTTACGTATTGGTTTTAATATAAAATTAGCCCTCTATTTATGTCCGCATTATAATTATGTTTGATTATCAAATTCTGAAAATTATGAACCCACCTCTTCTGTACCGAGCTATGGATCAATTAGTAAGTCTTGTATCAATAAAACCAATAAAATGTTTTTCTGACTTTCAATAACCTGAAAAGGGTTCATAAACCCTCGAATAAGAAATCACTGAATCTATAACACAAAATAATAGCCCCAGGTTGCCTTTCTTCTTCTGATATATAAAAAGTCCTTTCAGGACGTAAGTGATTCAGTCAGTTAAGTGCCATACGTGAAACACGCTTGGGTGATCATGTCTCGAAAGAGACATTACTGACTGGGCAGAAGATTATCCCGCAGTAGCTTGCCATTACTTTCTGCAGTAGACTGGTGAATTATATTATTATATTAATAAGCAGTAATTAGTGGGGGATCAGTTTATTACTTCATGACAATAGAAAACCACTCACCCACTTTATGCCCAGTAGAAGCCTTAATCATGTTTCTGTTATATTCAGTCAGTCAGTTAAGTGCCATACGTGAAACACGCTTGGGTGATCATGTCTCGAAAGAGACATTACTGACTGGGCAGAAGATTATTCCGCAGTAGGTTGCCATTACTTTCTGCGGTAGACTGGTTGCCAGCCAAGGTTATAGAACCAAATCTGTCCTGTTATTTGAAGATTATCCCGCAGTAGGTTGCCATTGCTTTCTGTGGCAGACTGGTTGCCAGCCAAGGTTATAGAACCCAATCTGTCCTGTTATTTAACCCATAACTGGAAGGAAGAGACGGATTAATACCTTTCCCGTGAATGCAGAAAAACTGGAATTCGTACTCGGCTCCCGAATAATAACTCTCTTCTTTTGTAGATACGAAATAATTCTAAAACTTTTATCATTCCATTTTGTCATGTCTCCCATCAATTTGCAGAATCGCCTCGAACAGATTATTCCCTTTTTTCTGCACTGTGAACTTTAAATTCTTCAGTCTTTATTATGTATACCAGAAATGTCTGCTTTTTTATTCTGATTGTAAGTATACATTGTAAGTTTCTCTGGAGTTTTTATTCTTAAAACCTTCCGGTTGCTGCCACTCTATCTATAGTATTATCACCATTCTTCTCCATCTGTGAAGAAATTCTCCAGCATTCACAGCCATATACGAGGACTAATATTATGTCGGATTCCAGTACTCTTTTTTTTCGTCATTTCTTTATCTCTTAATACTTTGCTTAGTTTCAAAAAAGCACAATCTGCAATTTCCTGTTAAATTTCTACGTCACAAGTTCTTCCACCTGCTACCACACTATCTTGATAACTATTAGGTTGTTAGAAAAAATGGGTGCTTACGTATTATCGGGAGGACCTTTAAAAAAACGACTCAAAAATTAAAGTAAATTATTTATTGAAACGGTTAAAACAATAAAATAACATTACATTTGTAATTCCGGAGGCCAGAACGTCGCAATTGCTTCCAAAAGTGACTCAAAGACATCAGTACAGGCAACATGCTTCCGCCACATGAATTCGGCCAAATACGACTCCAAATGGTGACGTGCAGTGCCACAGTGCTTCTTGTTTCGCCACTTTGTCGATCCCCATAGGCGTTCCACTGTCTGCGTATGAGCCCCGGTGTTCGAATCCACAAAGTTGTACTTGTGGTTGACGTTGAGGTGATGAAAGCCTGATTTTTCCAGAAAAAGTAAAAATCAAAGGTCCTCCCGATAATACGTAAGGACCGAAAAATGAATGCCGATTTCAGAAACATAATTTTATTCTTGAAAAATTAACTGAAGAAATATTGAAATTAGTCAAAATAGGAGCCTAGACCATCTATTCATTTCTGCCATCAATCGACGAGATTATAAAATCCCCGCTGATAAAATGTTACTGGCATCTCTTGCAATGAAATCTTTGAAAGCTGTTTCCACCTCAGGTTTGAACATAAGTTTTACCGTTGACAAATATATTTTATTGCTTAAAAATGATTTTCAGTGGATGAAAGAACAGGAGGATATAGAGTACAAGCAGTATAGCCCGGCGTTGATCGGGTGTAATGAAAGCTTTAAAACTAATCCATGGTCCTGGAGCTCAGGAAGTGTGAAGTTTGGTGAGAATCGGATAAAAATTGTGGATTTGTATAAAGGACATACAGACAAATAAACACACACACACACAAACATATTTCCTTTTATATACATATATTATCAATTTTCTGCACTATTGTAAGAACTGCAACCTTGAAATTTCTGAATATCGTTTCTTATGTCTTTGTCTATGAGTGTATCAAATTTGATTAAAATCGGACCAGGCCTTCTATAACCCGATTTTTTCGATTATCGATTTTCGATATTTGTCGGGAGTACCTCGACACAAAACCTAGCTAAGAACACTCGCAGACGCTTATAGTACAACTGTGTCAATTTTCAAGAAAATCGGTTCAGCCGATTCACACAAACACAGACACACACACACAAAGTTCGATTTATAAATAAGTTTATCTTTGGTACACAGTCGTAACCCAAGTCTGTGAATTTTTGAAACTCATTCTTGCGAAATGTGGCCGCTTATTATCGTGAATCAAAATGGAACTACGTCGGTTCACTAATGCAGGTTTCATTTTTTGCAGGAGTCCATGCACTTAAGCAATGAGGAAAGAGGGCTTGGAGAACCTGATACTAACAGGCCAGATAGAGGGGAAAAAACAGGGGGAAGCAGCGGATAACATATTTGAAGGACCTGATCAGGTTGATGAGTGAACGAGGGTTGCATGGTGTAACAGGAGAAAGTGTGCTAAGAGCCAGCAAGGATAGGGAGGCGTGGGAAGGCATGATCGTCTATGTCCTGAAAGGACAGGGCACATAGAAGATGAAGAAAAATTACAGTAAAGTTTTGAATTAATGCTATAATATGCATCAAAGCTAAAATAAATGCAAAGGCAAACTTTAGTCGTTTGGTAGACTATAGGGAAATAATATCATTTATGACAAATCGTGTTTTTTTTTTTTATTTATTTAATTTGGCGTGGAGTGCTGTAAACATTTTCACTTGGTTTCACAATTAATACCACACGTACAAAGCACTTAGGTTTCCTTCATTTTGTTATTTGGTTTTTGAGTATTTTCGTTCACTTTTTTGGTGACTTACAAATTGAGAAATAATACTAGGTACGTCCAATTAATTTTTAGATACCTAAATTTAAAATGAAAATTTTAAAATAAATATTCTATCTTCAAGCTTTACCATTCATTTATACCAAATGGATTTTTTTTAATCTTTTTTTATTTTATTTTGCTTGGCGTGAAGTGCTGTAGAATTTTTGACTTGGTTTCACTGTCAATACCACATTTACAAAACTGTCACGTTCCCCTCATTTTGTTATTTGGTTTTCCATAATTTTTGTGCATTTCTTTGGTGGCTTTTAAATTGGGAAATGATACCATTTATTCATGACAAATGATTTTTTTCTTTTGTTTGTCGTTGATTGCTGTAAAATGTTTGACTTGGTTTCACTGTCAACACAACATTTACAAAGCTGTCTCAATCATTTTGTTATTTGATTTTTCAAACTTTTCTGCATTTCTTTGGTAGCTTGTAAATTGGGAAATAATACCATTTATTCATGACAAATCATTTTTTTCTTTTTTCTTACTTTTGTTTTTCGTTGAGTACTGTAGAATTTTGACTTTGTTTCACTGTCAACACCATATTTAGAAATCTGTTAGGTCACCCTCATTTTGATTTTTGATTTTTCATCATTTTTGTGCATTTATTTGGTGGCTTATAAATTTGGAAATAATACCATTTATTTATGACAAATAATTTGTTTCTTTCGTTTCTCGTTGAGTACTGTAGAATTTTTGACTTGGTTTCACTGTCAACACCATATTTAGAAAGCTTTTAAGTCTGCATCATTTTGATTTTTGGTTTTTCAGCATTTTCGTTTACTTTTTCGATGGCTTACAAATCGGGAAATAATATCATTTATTGATAACAATCATTTTTCTTTTCTATCTCTTTCGTTTGGCGTGGGGTGCTGTAAATGTTGTGAAGAGTTTTCACAGTCAACACAACTCTTACATGACGCTCTTGCATCACCCTCCTTCTGGTATTTATTGTCTTCAGATTTTTCGCTCAATTTTTGTTGACTTACAAATCGGGAAATGATATCATTTATTGATAACAATCATTTTTCTTTTCTATCTCTTTCGTTTGGCGTGGGGTGCTGTAAATGTTGTGAAGAGTTTTCACAGTCAACACAACTCTTACATGACGCTCTTGCATCACCCTCCTTCTGGTATTTATTGTCTTCAGATTTTTCGCTCAATTTTTGTTGACTTACAAATCGGGAAATGATATCATTTTTTTGATGCCAAATCTTTTTTTATGTCTTTTTAATTCCCTTTCGTTTGGCATGAAGTGCTGTAGATTTTCAGACTTGATTTCATAGTCAGCACAATTATTTCACTGCACTTGATTCTCCTTCGTTCTGTTATTTGTTTTATTTTTAGGTTTTTCACTAACCTTTTGGTGAATTACACATTGGGAAATGTTATCATTTATTTATGCCAAATTGTTTTTTCTTTCTTTCCTGTGGCGTAGAGTGCTGTTTAATTTCTGACTTTGTTTCATAGTCAGCAGAAACCTTAAACAGTACTCGATTTTTCCTCATTTAGCTATTTACTAGCAGCATAGCCCGGCGTTGCTCGGGTGTAATGAAAACTTTAAAACTAATCCATGCACCTGGAGCTCAGACACTTTGGACGTTGGCACCAAAGACTAAAAAGCAATAGTTGTTGCCAGTTAAAGCGACACCGTAGATTGAAAGAAAAAATGAATGGATGTAAATCAAATTTTGATTTCCTAGTACCGATATCAACTAAGTTTTTTTCGTCGTAAACTGAATTTTGAAGGCTAAATAAATCCTCTGAGTAAACCGTATCATGGCTGAGACTAAGAACTACAATTATACCTACTTAGAGCCAAATCCGAAGCAAAAACTAAAATAAAAGGGCTGAAAAAATACAGACATACAGGCAGATAAACAGACACGCACACAAACATCTTGCCTTATATATATATATATATATATATATATATATATATATATATATATATATTATCGATTTTCTGCACTATTGTAAGAACTGCAACCTTGAAACTTCTGAATTTCGTTTCTTATGTCTTTGTCTATGAGTGTATCAAATTTGATTAAAATCGGACCACACCTTCTATAACCCGATTTTTTCGACTATCGATTTTCGATATTTATCGGGAGTACCTCGACACAAAACTTACTAAGAACACTCGCAGACGCTTATAATACAACTGTGTAAATTTTCAAGAAAATCGGTTCAGCCGTTTCGGAGTCTATAGGTAACGGACACAGACACACACACAAAGTTCGATTTATAAATAAGTTTAGATTTTTTTCAGCCAATTTTTGGTAACTTACTCTCGTGGCGAAATTTCGTCGCCAAGTTGTTGTTAGGGCCCCGGATGTAAGACACGGAAACAAGAAGGTAGGTTCAAACAGTGTATTAGAATAACAGAACACATATATAAATACGAGTGTTAAAAGGAAATAAATATTTTGCGTCAGTAGAAGACAACTAAAATTCCTGGGACATGGAATGAGGAAGGGGGGCTTAGCAAACCTGACACTAAAAGGCCAGATAGAGGGGGAAAATGACAGAGGAAAGAAGAGGATGACATATTTGAAGACCCTGAGCAAGCGGATGACAGAACGGGGGTTGCGTGGTGTTACAGAAGAAAGTGTGCTAAGTGCCACCAGGAATAGGGAGACGTGGAGGGCCATGATCGCCATACGTCCTGAAAGGACACGGCACATAGAAGAAGAAGAAGAAGAAGAAGAAGAAGAAGAAGAAGATGAAATCAGCAAAATAGAAGTGTAAGTCCGAACTGTATAGTTTCGCTGCGTCTCGACTCTCTCACGACTGCCTCACAACTGTGTCACAACTGCGTCCCTAAAAGTCACACCGATTAGTATTTATAGCAGGAGAAAGAGCCCATTCCGTGTTGAAGGTCACCGTAACACCTACACATTAGGAAATTATTCATGCCAACTCATCTTTTTCTTTTTTTTTTCTTTTTTTTTTTTTTGATGTAGTATGTTGTAGATTTTCTTACTTGGGTTCATTCTCAGCTGTCACGTCTCCCTCAATTTTTTTAATTGGTTTCTTTTGTCTTTTTGCTCATTTTTGTTGACTTGCAAATTGAGAAATGATATCATTTATTCATGACAAATCATTTTAATCTTACCGGACATTTGCAGTTGTCGAAATAACTCCATTTTGCTGCACTAGTTTCCACAGCCTGAACTGAAAAGCGTTTTATAAATGATGCCTTCGGTCAGAGTTATTATCTCCCCTTCTAATCATGGGAGCCGGTTAGTCTCGCTCAGCGCCGATTCGAATTGCTAAAATAACATAAGAAAATGATAAATTCACTTTTAATGAATACATCAGAAAAACTAAAACACCTAAGCATTATTTTTTCCTCTTTTTACATTCACGCACTGTTATCGAGAAAATTGTCCAAAATTGTCATCTCAGGCTTTTTTTAAAAGAAAGTTATGACCTTTGTAACAGAGAAAATATTCAAGGTCACATATAGTTTATTTAGAACTGCTACTCTAGCTTGCTTACTGTTTTGAATAATTGTCGGCAATATGTCGCGAGCCGGAGAGATTTTTTCACTCCATTTCTGTCCTCTTTCTACTGCTATGTCTTGGATTAACTTATTCTATGGATTTTTTGTTCTTTCATTGATATTCTTGGTTTCATTCTTTCTTTCTTCCCTTGTTTGTGTGTTTCTTTAATTCTAATTCTTCCCTTTCATTCCTTTACTTCTGTTTTTTTCATTCAATTTTCTTTCATTCGATTTTTTTCATTCACTTCTTTCTTTCCTGATATTTTTCACCGCCTTTCTTTTTTATCTTTTATTTCCCAATTGTTTCTTCTGATTTTCCTTCACGTTTTTTTTTTCTTTTCTTCTTGTCATCTTTCTTCCGACTCAGTGTGTGTGTGTGTGTGTGTGTGTGTGTGTGTGTGTGTGTGTGTGTGTGTGTGTGTGTGTGTGTGTGCTTGTGCTTTAATTATCCATCGATTCAATTTTCTTTCGCATATAATTCAGTTTCTCCACCTTTGTATATTTTATCTATCTATCTATCTCATTCTGTTCATATCTATCTATCTATCTATCTATCTATGTCTCTGTCTTGCTCTCTCTGTCTCTGTCTCTGTCTCTCTCTTTCTCTCTCTCTCTATATATATGTGTCTGTTCATATCTATCTATCTATGCAGGTCTCTCTCTTTCTCCATATATATATATATATATATATATATCTGTTCACATCTCTCTATCACTCTGTCTCTTTCTATATATATATACATATATGTATGTTTCTATCTATCTATCTATCTATCTATCTATCTCAGTATATTCATATCTATCTATCTATCTATCTATCTATCTATCTATCTATCTATCTATCTATGTCTCTGTCTTGCTCTCTCTCTCTCTTTCTCTCTCTCTCTCTATATATATGTGGCTGTTCATTATCTATCTATCTATCTATGTCTCTGTCTTGCTCTCTCTCTCTCCCTCTCTCTCTTTCTCTCTCTCTCTATATATATGTGTCTGTTCATATCTATCTATCTATCTATGCAGGTCTCTCTCTTTCTCCATATATATATATATATATATATATATATATATATATATATATGTTCACATCTCTCTATCACTCTGTCTCTTTCTATATATATATACATATATGTATGTTTCTTTCTATCTATCTATCTATCTATCTATCTATCTATCTATCTATCTATCTATCTATCTCATTCTGTTCATATCTATCTATCTATCTATCTATCTATCTATCTATCTATCTATTTTACCCTGTTCGATTTAACGACAGTATGTGTCATTGACCAAGTATTTATTATCACCAATTTTATCTTATATCTGTTGTCGCTAATAGGCATTATATTATATAATTCTCTGTTATACCTGCAGTTGAGATGACCGTCTCTAACTGCCAATTCATTTGAAACAAGTCATGCTAAATTGTTCGCCTATTTCTACAGAATTAACTGAGGAACTGGGAACGCCTACCAAATCCTAACATATAATGGTTAAAAAAAATCCAACTCAGAGGAAATAAGGAAGCACTTTGTTCATCATTCAAAACTGTGATGTAATGTTTATCCCCTTATGGGACAGTGAATGCTTGACAATCTCGTCGCAGATAAAGAGAAAACTGGAGCCAACACGGGTTTCGTTCTACAGCAGGATGCTGAGGATGTCAGAGATGGAGCGTGTAAACGGCGAAGAAATCTTAAAGAAAATGGAAACAAAAATAAAACTTACAATCAGAAAGAGACATGGGAATTTTTTTTTGATAATTAAGAAAGAAGGAGATTTTTAAAAATTTAGCACTCACAGAATATATCGAAGGCAAATAGGACAGGGGAATGACACTGGTTACCTGCCTGACGAACTTATGTTAATGGATGGCTGAACGGTGCGTGGGAGGGAGTTGAATGGTTAAGGCGTTGTGGAGCACCTCTTTCCCACCATTGTAACGTAGCTTCACTATGCCTATTCTGTATATAATTTCGTGGAATTTGTTCTGATGAGCTTCTCCTCTATGGTACCTAGACTTTATGAATTTAAGTGCAATACTAGACTGGCGGCTAGGTCTCATCAATTTACAGTAGAGCTGGCTAGATGTAACCGTAAGTTCTATGCTAACATTTCCTTTTCTCTCACTTCTCACTTATGGAACACCCTTCCAGTTCATTGCTTCGTACGAGACAATTTTTATCTCCAGAATTTATCTCAAACAGCTTCGTATATCGTAATTCTCGTTTGGGGAACATTTTTCCGGTTTATTGCTTTCAAGTGAAATTTGATTTTAAAAAATTTAAGTGCAATGTCAACCGTTATAATCTGTCCTTTTAATTCTAATTATTTTATTGTTTTATTTCCTTAATACTGATTTATTTTATTCTTTCATGCTCAGAAACCCCTTTGTGTCTCAGTGGCTTTATTGAATTGCGTTGGGGAAAAGATGAAAACAAAATTCTTTGGCATTTGATGTACTGAATATGCATACACCTTGGTTCAACCTCACAGTCATATGATTGGCTGGTGTGAACCATGAATACAGACTAATGCGGGGAAACCTTGGACTACGTCTATTGGAAAGTCTATTGACTACACCTATTGCATAGGCCTACGCCTAAGCATACTGCAAACGACTACGACGAGTACCAGTCTATTACGGCTACTTGCTAGATTGTCCTACCCGGTTACATTTGCCAAAACCGCTTAGCTACTTCGAATAATATCTATCTATCTATCTATCTATCTATCTATCTATCTATCTATCTATCTATCTATCTCTCTATCTCTATATATATATATATATATATCCCTTTCCGAGACATATCCCCATTCTTCATTGTCCTTGCCATACCATCCATTTATTTAAACTCATTAAAAATATTGTTCACTGTTTATTTTTATAATCATTACACCTCAAGCAAGGTAGCACTGCCACTGGTGTGCAGGGGGTTACAGAAAGGGTGAGTGTCAAAGAATGAGTAAGAACAGGATGAGAATACAGGTGTGAAGGGGCTGCATGAGAGTGGAGTGGAAATGAAGAAGAACATGACACAAGGGTTTTCAGGGAAAGGATGTAAGTCAAGAAGATAAAAGATAGCAGTTGATTTTGCATTTGAATTCTTGGAGATTGTAGTTTTCAGGGAAGCAAGTATAAGAAAGAGGACTACACAAGCGGTAAGTGCGAGCAAAAAACCTGCTAGAGTAGAAGTTGCGATTACATTTGATTGGTTTCACTGTAAACGGGTGGGACCTAGTTGCTAGTCTAGTAGCTCGAGTAAATTCATATAAAAGGGACACCAGGGAGCTTATCTCGTCAGAAGGGAATCCGTGAAAGTATTTGTAGAAGAGACAGAGGGAAGCCACATTACGTCAGTGAGAAAATGACTGGAGTTGAGCTAACAGGACGGGACCAATTACATTACGTTTTCCATTCGGCTTGCTTAACTCAATAACTACTTTGAATATTACTCTTCCTGTTCTATCCCGGAGGGGGTGCGGATAAACAGAGAAAAGAATAGTGTAAGAATTACTCTTAACACTGAATATATATAAATAGAGATTTATTACACGTTAGTACAATAAAGCAAATACATGTACACGAATAACACTCATGAAGGCACTGTCTTTGTATAGGACTCATGCGTCCGTCGTGTGAAGAAAGCTTCCGTCACTCCTATGTAATGACGTAGAGTCTAGTATAGTCAGTCACTCGCTCACTTTTCTCTTCTATCATTCTACTCTACTGAATAACTCTTATGAAGGCACTCGTATGCGTCCGTCGGGAGAAGAAAGCTTCCGTCACTCCCATGTAATGACGTAGAGTCTGGTATAGTCAGTCGCTCGCGCACTTTCCTCTTCTAACATTCTACTCTACTGAATAACACTTATGAAGGCACTCGTATGCGTTCGTCGTGAGAAGAAAGCTTCCGTCACTCCTATGTAATGACGTAGAGTCTAGTATAGTCGCTCGCTCGCTTTCCTCTTCTAATCTCTACTCTACTGTTTGATTCCCGTCGCTGTCTTTTATGACCCGGGCAGTTACCCATTGCGGGGTCGGACCAGGATATTCTTCTACAACGATATCTCACCAGAACAGTTCCAAAGTTCCCTTCCTCGTAATCTCGACTATTTCTTTCTGGTGTTAAATTTGAATTTATGCTAGAATTTCTTGTTTCTTTTAGAACTTCTTTGTGACTTTTCTCGTGATCCGTCTGTGAAATCATGTCTCTTTCATGTGATTCTGTTCTTTGCCTGTTGCAAGATTGTGCTGCATTCACTGCCATGCGAAAGTAGAGATATAATATTCACTGTTTTCCTTATTTACTTGTCCGTATCAATGAAATAGTGACTGGCTCAAAGACGGAACTCGTGGATTTAAGCGCTGATTCACGAATTTGGTGACATAAAAATTATCGGTTCGGTCTCTGGATCTGGCAATATGTACTTGAATTCAAAGAAAACGGAAATGATAAAATAAGAACAATATGCGTCGTGGTGCAATGGATATCGTCTCGGAACGAGAAATCGGGAAGCCGAGTTCGAATTCCAGTCGTATTCCTTGCATTGACTTACGCGCAAATATCCTTGGGAAAGGAATTAATCTGTCTCTTCCCTCTAGTTATGGGTTAAATAATAGGACAGATTGGGTTCTGTAGCCTTGGTTGGCAACCAGTTTACCGCAGAAAGCAATGGCAACCTACTGCGGGATAATCTTCTGCCTAGTTAGTCATGTCTCGCTCGAGACATGATCGCCCAAGCGTGTATCACGTATGGCACTCAACTGACTGACATCTCTAGAAGGCAGTCCACCTCCGAAGATTGAACAAAGGCTCTAGTTAATAATTTCCTGTAAGTTACCCGGATTAATATACACCTGATCAAGACCGCAAAGTACAACGGCCGAAACGTCGCGATAACAAAAAAAAAAAAAAAAAAGATGAAGTCAATAACCAGAGTGTAAATAGTGTAAATGAATCAAAGTCGTAAAAACAAATCAATCATAATTAAATATTGTTTACCTCGAAGCGTGTTTTTCAGGGTTAATTTCCTCTTTTATATTTCTTTTTTCTTTTTGTTTCCAAAACTTTTCCGTTAACATTGGTGTTTATCCATCTTATGGGGATTTTCTTACCGCTTTATTTATTTGTAGCCCTTACCCTTCTGATTTGTGCTTCTTCTATGAAAACAGCCAATTAAAACAATTCTTAAATAAAAAAAAATCTCCTCAAATAAGTAAAATCAAATATAATACCAAGAAAAACATTAACTTCAGAAGAATCTCCAATTTTCTATTTTTGGTGATTCCTCGGTTTATGTCTTGAAGCAAATACAAGTGAAGAATTGTGGCCAGAAAACAAAAAGTCGGGAATAATTTCCTCTTATTTTTCTTGTTTGTCTCTTTTGTTTTGGGGATAATCTGAATAATCGACATTGAAACCACTCGATCTTTTTCATTCATCTCTTGTTCTTATCTTTCATTCATCTCTCGTTCTTATCTTTCATTCATCTCTCGTTCTTATCTTTCATTCATCTCTTGTTCTTATCTTTCATTCATCTCTTGTTCTTATCTTTCGTTCATCTCTCGTTCTTATCTTTCATTCATCTCTCGTTCTTATCTTTCGTTCATCTCTCGTTCTTATCTTTCGTTCATCTCTTGTTCTTATCTTTCGTTCATCTCTCGTTCTTATCTTTCATTCTTCTCTTGTTCTTATCTTTCATTCATCTCTTGTTCTTATCTTTCATTCATCTCTCGTTCTTATCTTTCATTCATCTCTTGTTCTTATCTTTCATTCATCTCTCGTTCTTATCTTTCGTTCATCTCTCGTTCTTATCTTTCATTCATCTCTCGTTCTTATCTTTCATTCATCTCTTGTTCTTATCTTTCATTCATCTCTTGTTCTTATCTTTCATTCATCTCTCGTTCTTATCTTTCATTCATCTCTCGTTCTTATCTTTCATTCATCTCTTGTTCTTATCTTTCATTCATCTCTCGTTCTTATCTTTTATTCATCTCTCGTTCTTATCTTTCGTTCATCTCTCGTTCTTATCTTTCATTCTTCTCTTGTTCTTATCTTTCATTCATCTCTCGTTCTTATCTTTCATTCATCTCTTGTTCTTATCTTTCATTCATCTCTTGTTCTTATCTTTCATTCATCTCTCGTTCTTATCTTTCATTCATCTCTTGTTCTTATCTTTCATTCATCTCTCGTTCTTATCTTTTATTCATCTCTCGTTCTTATCTTTCGTTCATCTCTCGTTCTTATCTTTCATTCTTCTCTTGTTCTTATCTTTCATTCATCTCTCGTTCTTATCTTTCATTCATCTCTTGTTCTTATCTTTCATTCATCTCTTGTTCTTATCTTTCATTCATCTCTCGTTCTTATCTTTCATTCTTCTCTTGTTCTTATCTTTCATTCATCTCTCGTTCTTATCTTTCATTCATCTCTTGTTTTTATCTTTCATTCATCTCTCGTTCTTATCTTTCATTCATCTCTCGTTCTTATCTTTCATTCTTCTCTTTCTTATTATCGTTAATTTGCGAATGAGTGCCAATGCATTACTGACTGCTTTTCAGTGAGTAAACAAGTATTTGTTTTTTTTTCATTTTTTCTTTTCCCTAAAATTTTCTTTTGCTTGTCTTTTTGATCCATCTTTATTTATTAATATATTATGTATTTATTATTTATTTATGTATTTATTATTTATTATTTATTTATTTATTTATTTATTTATTATTTGTCATTATTTATATATTTATTTATTATTTAATTATAATTTATTTATTTTTTCCCCAGCTTTATTTTCCTTTGCTGGTCTTTTTTCTTCATATTTATCTATTAATTTATTTATCATTATTATTTATTTATTATTTATTACTATTTATCTATTATTATTTATTTATTATTATTTATTATTATTTATTTGTTATTATTTATTATAAATTTATTATTATTCATTTATTATTATTTATTATTATTTATAGCTATTTATTTGCTATTATTTATTCATTATCTACTTATTATTATTTATTATTTTTTATTTATTATTATTATTTTTTATTATTTATTTACTTATTCATTATTTATCTATTTATTATTATTTATTATTATTTATTTATTATTTATTTATTTTAATCATTTCACTCCAAGCAAGACATTTCATTGTGCAGGGGGGGGTTACATAGGGGAAAGTGCTGAGAAAGAATGGTTAGTTATAGGAAATGTCGGAAGGAGGATGGTAGACGGGTGAGGATACCGAGGATGGGGGTTGGGTAGATGGGAGGAGTGTTTGAGAGAATGGATGCGAGTTAGTGTAATAGATGTCTATTGACCTTACATTTAAATTCCTGGAGATTGTAGGTGTCGGGGAAACAAGTATATGGAAAAGAATTCCACAGGCGAGAAGTGCGAGAAAAGATGCTGTTAGAGTAGAAATTGCGGTTACATTTGATCTGTTTCACTGTAAAAGGGTGGGACCTAGTGGCTAATCTAGTATCTCTTAAAAATTCATACCTAGGTGTCACCAGTGAACTAAGATCATCGGAGCAGAAGCCGTGAAAGCATTTATAGAAGAGGTACAGGGAAGCCACATCACTCCGGTGAGAGTGTGACTGCAGCAGGGCTGCCAACTCGATATAAATCACATTACAGATTCTTTGTTGTATTTTGTCAAGGACCCTAAGGAGAATAGCAGGGGCACCCGACCAGATGTGGCAGCAGTATTCAATACACGGGCGGATGGTAGATTTATAGATGTGCAGGACGGACTCAGGCTGGAAAAACTTCCGGGCCCTGCACAGAGAACCGACTTTCATAGCAGCGGATTTAGCAATGGATTCGATATAGTCATTCCACTTGAGGTCCCCTGAGAGTGTGAGACCAAGGAGGTGTACCGTTTTACTCTCAGAGAGGCAGACCCCTTCCATGCTAATAGTAGGTAGGAGTGATTGTCTATGATGGTTAATTGATAGCAGCTTCGTTTTGAAAACATTAAAATTTACGAGCCATTTCTTACCCCAGTCCACCACGGATTGGAGGCCCTTCTCAAGCTCGGCAGCGAGTTTCGCTTTGTCGCCCACAGGATTTTTGATCGAGGCGAGAGTAAACTGTGGTGTCATCAGCGTACATGCCTATTTGGGATCTTATAGCATCGGGGAGATTGTTAATGTAGATCAGAAAGAGCGTAAGACCTAGGATAGAGCCTTGAGGGACACCCACGTTCGTATGGTAGTTTTGGGAGGCATGTCCGTTTAATACTACCTTCAATGTACGATTAGAGAGGAATATCCAGTTATACCATAACTCCGCAGTTTGGAAATATCCAAGGCAATGGTTTGAACTTCGCCATTCTTGTTGAGAGCCTGGTATATATACTCGGTGATGGTCGTTATCATATCTGCAGTAGACCTGGTGAAGCGGAAACCATACTGTTTGTCCGAGAGGAGCCTGTGGGCTGTAAGATACTGGACCACCTCGGCGTTGATAATGGCTTGTGCCACGTAGCCGGATGCTGAGCGTCCGACTACGGTGGCGAGTGGTCATCGGCTAGGGGTCTGACTTACCTCTGCTCACGCCAACGTGTGGTACCCGATCTCATCGACACTTAGCCTACAAGGAACGACATTGCCCGGATGCCACGTAGCCGGCTGCTGAGTGTCCGACAACGGCAGCGAGTGGTCTCGGCTAGGCGTCTGACTCGCGTCTGATTACGCTAGCGTGTGGTACCCAATCTCATCGACACTTAGCCTACAACGAACGATTTTATTGTTACTATTTATTATTATTTATTTATTAATTATTATTATTATTATTATCATTATTATTTATTGTTATTATTTATTTGTTTATTATTTATTTAATATGTAATTGTTTACTATTATTTATTAATTTTTAATACTATTTATTTATTATTTATTTTTTATTTATTATTTATTATTATTATTTATTATTATTATTTATTATTTTTATTATTTATATATTTATTTATTATGTATTATTGTTTATTTATTTTCCTTCAGATTTATTTTCCTTTGCTTGTCTTTTTTCATCAGCTTTATCTATCGTTTTTTTTTAATGTGATGATACGTACAGAAAGAAAAATATTTATAAATTGAAATTTTTTATATTTAAAAAAAAAATTAAATTTTAACAAACTTGAGAGGTTTCTTTTAAGATTGTGTTATATATATATATATATATATATATATATATATATATATATATATATAATATTCGCTTCCATCGTCTCCTATCCTCCATTCCTCTTTTCTTTCTGCTATTTTTCACTATAACATAACCCGACGCCATTTATTATAAAAAGATCAATTATATCCTGAAAAGGAAGCCTTCATTTGTCCGCCTTGAGTTGTGTCGCCTATTTCTTTTGATCTCCATTCATTTTATAGTAGAGAGTACCACTTGCGCATCTGAACTGACAGAAAAAAAATTACACTTTAAGTCTTCCATACCATTTGCAGTCACGCTTCTTCGCCTGTCTTTTCTGTGTATTCAATTTTAACAAACTGAACAAAAAAAAAAACAGTGCGAAGAATAGAAGCCAACAACTCGTTGCCTGACTAAATGGATATCGTATTTAGTGAAGATGCTTTTAAATAACTTCAAGAAGCTACTTGTATGCCGTTCCATTACGTGGGCGATCATGGCTATCCATAACTTTCTACCTTGCTAACTCTAAGCTATGCCTCCCATTCAATTTTCCACCATCAATTAACACAAAACAGTTTACACGCTTTTCTCTCTGCTTTTCTTCTACTCGATATAATATGTATGTAATTCTTCGAGCCTTCTTTCTTCACTTTTAGTTATGGGCTAAATAGCAGGACAGATTGGGTTCTATAGCCTTGGTTGGCAACCAGCCTACCGCAGAAAGCAATGACAACCTAATGCGGGATAATCCTCTGCCCAATCAGTCATCTCTCTTTCGAGACATGATCGCCCGAAGCGTGTATCAAGTATGGCACTTAACTGATTCCTTAATATCTGCCTGCTATCAATACTGTGTCATCTGCATATCTTATGTTGATAAGATTATTTGTGTATATTTCTTAGATAAACTATTGCAACTACATCATTTATATCGGGCAGTTGTCCTCATTTCTACTGCCATATTCCCGACTTTCCGTACATTGTACTCTCCGACTTTTTCATATGACTTGAATTTCAAACTGAACTCTTCTTTTGATCACTGGGGTAGATTGTTCTCGTTCCATGGGTCATGACACTTTAAGATATCTTAGTTATCTCCATTTACCTCAACTGAAACTTTGTTCACCACTACTGTAGCCAGGTATTGAACACACAGCTCTTTTGGTCAAATCACTGGATGTAATCAGCCACTGGGCCATGTGTATATATTAATAATAATGTTATGCTCAGCAATAATAATCCTAATAGGCCTTCTAGTTTTTTTCACAATCATGTTGTCGTATGTTAATTAAATTCAGTTGAAAGACGCAATTTGTGTTGTATAATGCTTTGGTCGGTGTGGAATAATAATATGGTCATTCTTGTTTACCAGGGAAAATGATAGAATTTTGTCAATAAGCAAATTTTACACTAGGTGAGACAGATGTCAAGCTGGAAATTTCTTTTGACCAACGAGGCCAACGGAGGTCAGCACCCGGAACAAAATGCACCGGAAGTCACAGGTGTCAATAGGGAGGGATTTTTGGGTAGTGTCAGTTGTCCCGGACAGAGAGTTATTAGTTTTAGTTTCACACTTGGAGAGTTTACTTTGTCAGTTGCAGATAGCAGCCATTTCTGGCTGACTAGTCGCCTCGATGTGGATGTGCTGACTCGTTGCGTATGTAATCCTACCACACCAGACCAAACCCACTATACGACCAATTCACCAATTTGTTAAAAAGCCCAGAATAAAAATACGGAATATTTTTATTTTATTTTCTATATTGATGTCTGTTGATTTTATCAGCTGGGAGAGAAACACAGCAATTTTGAATTGCAGCATATTTCGATTTATTTTATGTGAAGAAGATAATCAGAATTCGGATTGAACAGAGTTTTGCTTAATTGTTAAGAAGTTATATATCGACATTTTGAAAAAAGGAAGACTGAAAAAAGAAATCTGAGCTGTGAAGTTTAATCTTCGTCGTTGTCTCAGTGTCTTAGTGGTATACGACATATGTCCCTTTAGAGTTTATGTTCTTAATCAACTTAATTTCTTCGTGGGTGATATGTTCCCAGTAAATATTCTGAATTTTAATTATATCTTTCCCAAATAAAACTTGTTTTTACCTATCTTTCAAACATAACTTTGTGTTGATCCTGATAATTTTTTTTTTAGTCGCGGTATATGAAACATAAATTTACCTGCTGCCTTTTGTATTGTTTTCTCTGATAAAATTAAAATCGTGAGGATCGCATTTCATTTCGTAACCACACTCTTCCAACTCTATTTCCGGTATAATTCTGTCACGTATTCTATTCTTCAGAATCTAAGAGATAAGCTTTCTTCTGCGACACAATATGCTAATTGTCTGATAGAACTCGTATTCATTTGGATTTATTAAGATCTTCCTGTATCTCACCACTATCGTATATAGCATTTATCGTTCCCGTAATACGGTCGATGTTGAAATGCTGAGTGCATCTCTATTGCAATCCTAACTGGTCTTGGTTCTTTGTTACTGTTCATCTTAGTCAGTACCACTCTTACCACAAACTTTAATATCTTCATACCTTGAAGTGGTTTTCGTAAAAAAAAGTTAAAAAAATCAAGCAGGTACAAAAATTTAAATACCTGGGAAGTGTTCTAACAGAAGACGGAAAGTGCGACACAGAGATTCGAAGGCGAATTGGCATGGCGTGGGAAGCATCCCAGAAGTTGAGTAAAGTATTATGAAACAGGAAGATCTCGCTAGAAACAAAGAAAAGAGTACTGGATTGCTATGCGATGTCAGTTCTTCAATATGGCAGCTAAAAAAACTTGAAGCGATCGAAATGTGGTTTTCTTCTATATCCTTGGCTGATAGTGGCAAACTGTTGCAGGAAAATCTTCTGTCTAGTCAGTCATGTCTTGAAAGAGACATGACCGCCCTAGCGTGTATCAGCTATTGTAATTAAATGACGGAATGCGGACTAATAGCATCTTCATCATACAATTATTTTCTATTGAAGTTACATGTGCTATCTATTTTAGCTGCTACTGTTGTTGATAGTATTCAAGTGATATGGATTCTCTAATGTGGTACGCTTATGTGATTATGTAGCGCCAGCCCATTCCACAATGGTCAAAGACCAAAATGCTTTACTCGCTTAACACCTGTTTTAAACATTGATTTTAGAAGCAGTTGTATAGAGCTGACAGTTTAGATATTTCTGAACAAGTTTGGCGCCATGAATGACATCCATATGAAACTCTCGATCTGACAAGAGTATCTAAGAACAAGATTCGAGTTTACATTTACAGGTTTGTGGTATTGTGTGAAACAATCTAAAACACAAGCTACTCTATGTTTAATTTCTTCTATTAGGATTCTCAAATAGGTTTTCGATGGTTTTTTATGAAAAATAAAGATTTATTTACAAACATTAGTAGGAAATATGCCACTGAAAGTAATGTCCTTCACTAACTACTACTTTTACCCATCTTTCTAGCAGCATTTGAATTCCATGTTGGAAAAAACAACACGTCTTTTGAAGCTAACCCAATTTTTAACTCAGCCAGGCTACAAGCAACCGATCGAAAAAAGTGATAGTCGGCCGCGGTAATGTCTATCAAATACGGTGGATGTCGTAGGACTTTTCATTTAAGCGTTTCCAAGTAGTTTTTCATCCGTTTTGCAACACGTGGCCTAGCGTTTTTATGTCACAAAATAACTTTGTCGTGTCTCTGTTGACCATGTCCACCATAGTTTATGAACAGCGCAGTGAAAGCGTGCTAGGCCCATAACCTTTGTTGATATGGTCCACCATAGTTTATGGATATAGAATACAGCACAGTACGTAATCTGTTCAATGAAACAACGTCAAAGATTAACACACGCGAGTTAGACTTCTACTAAATCAGATTAGATTGTCAATACTCGGGAAAATATGGCCGCCTTTTATACACGTCGCATTGAATATTTTGAGCCTTTTGATTTGTTAACCCTTGTATTGTGAACTATAGAATGAGTCAGTCTATTGCTGGCT
Organism: Ascarosepion bandense; assembly: GCA_037127315.1. Taxonomy (NCBI): domain Eukaryota; kingdom Metazoa; phylum Mollusca; class Cephalopoda; order Sepiida; family Sepiidae; genus Ascarosepion; species Ascarosepion bandense. The sequence goes on along the minus strand of JBBBDQ010000329.1, from coordinate 1,783,220 downwards.
CACCAGTATACATAGCTACCCATAAAACAATATCAGTCTCTGCTTGTATAGTGGGCATTTTTCTTCAATGCTCGGCTCAAACCTATCAAATGTAGTCGATAGTGATCTCCCGTGATGGTTTCGGTCGGTTTGAGCATCTTATCATAAACTACACCAAACTGATCCAAACAAATGCAAATCAGAAGCTTCGGACCATGGATATTCGGCTTTGCCACCGATGATAGAGACAGAGGAAAACAGCGGATAACATATTGGAAGGGCCTGATCATTTTTGATGACAGAACGGGGGGCTGCCAGATGTTACAGGAGAAAGCGTGCTAAGTGCCACCAGGGATTGGGAAACGTCGAAAGCCATAATCGCCTACGTCCTAAAAGGGCAATGTACATAGAAGAAGTTCCATGAACCAAAACATCAGGGAAGGGCAATGTCTGGGGAATCAGGTGGGTAGGGTAGGACTCTCCATTTCCAAACATTTCCAAGTAGTTTTTCACCCGTTTCGCAACATGTGACCCGCGTTGTCATGTTGCAAAACCGCTTTGTCGTATCTCTGCTCGTATAGCTGCCATTTTTTTCTTTAATGCTCGCATCAATCGTAGTCGATCGTGATCTCTCGTGGTGGTTTTGATCGGTTTGAACAGCTCACAATAGACTACACCCAACTGATCCAACTAAATGCAGAGCAGAAGATTCAAACTGTATATATTTTCAGCTTTGCCGCCGATGTTGAGGCATGGTCGGTCTTGCGCCATGATCTTCTACGTTGAGGGTTGTTGTAATATATCAACTTCTCATCGCCGGTCACGATGCAAAAAAAATTCTCTTTTTCTGCTGTTCAAAGATGCTGTTCACACGTGAAAAGGCGTCCTTTGACGTCTCTCGGCATCAACTCGTACAGCATCCAATATCCTTAGTTTTGAAACCTTCCTAATGTTTTCAAACGTTTCAAAATTGTTGTTTGACCAACTTTTAATGATTATGCAAGATCAGCTTGTGTCTGACACGAGTTTTCATGGAATAATGCCTGCAATTCTTCGTCTTCAATTAATTCGGCTTTCATTCCTGTCATATTTGGTACTGATCTATAAGGTCCTTATTAGTCCTGGGTAGGACGTAAAACTGCATCCATTAGTTATTTAGAGACGTTAGTTTTTAGTATGAATGTGATTCCTTAGTTTCCGGGTATAAACATAAATAATTCTACTTTTAGTCTAATCCTCCTATGAATGACTCTAGGAATCACTCTGACCCGGAGTGATAGTGCCTGTTTTAATGGGTCCCAGCTATGGATAAAATAACATCTTTTTCCACTTCTTTGTTATGATCACAATCCATATATTTAATATTGTTACTAATATTTATTAACCCTCTAGGGCCATTCGTATCATATTTGATACAGTATGAAAACAAGCCTTGAAAGAAATATTTTCCTGAAAAATTTTTAAAGAGAAATATCTTATAAATTTCAAATGAAAGCAGTACTGACTGCTCAGTCAATGAATACCAAATGTTTCCTTATAGGGAAATACGAAATGTTTCCTTATAGGAAAATACTGTATCAAATATGATACGAATGGCCCTAGAGGGTTAATAGATAGATAGATAGATAGATAGATAGATAGATAGATAGATAGATAGATAGATAGATAGATAGATAAACAGACTGAGATTAACCCTCTAGGGCCATTCGTATCATATTTGATACAGTATGAAAACAAGCCTTGAAAGAAATATTTTCCTGAAAAATTTTTTAAGAGAAATATTTTATAAATTTCAAATGAAAGCAGTACTGACTGCTCAGTCAATGAATACCAAATGTTTCCTTATAGGGAAATACGAAATGTTTCCTTATAGGAAAATACTGTATCAAATATGATACGAATGGCCCTAGAGGGATAACCTGAAATATTTAACAGTGAACAAAATGATATAACTAATTTTGTGGATATTAATTAAAAAAGAATTCTAATCACAAAATAAAAAGATATATTTTATGAATACTAAAGTATTTATTCCATATAAATATTGACTTTACTAATATTTTGCAACAAGATTCCATAATGTACCCAAAATGAAGGGGTGCTGGAGTTTTTTGGTACCTTTGTATGCTAGTGAGCCAGCTATGAGCTGACTCATTTTATAGTTCATCAATAGAAGGTTTAATCAATCAGAAGGCTCAAAATATTCAATGCGACGTTTATAAAAGGCGACCATATTTTTCCCGAGTATTGACGATATAATCCGATTCAGTGGAGTGTCTGACACGTGAGTGTTAAACTTTGACATTGTTTCATTGAACAGTTTACGTACTGCGCTGTATTCTATATTCATAAACTATGGTGGACATGGTCAACAAAGGTTATGGGCCCAGTTCGCTTCCACTGTGCTGTATTCGGTATCCATAAACTATGGTGGACATGGTCAACAAACAAAATCAACACTTATAGACAGAATCTGAAATAGCTTAAATGACGTCGACATATAATTACGTAAGAGAGTTGGGAGAATACAACACTCAAAGGGAATATCGGATCAAAAAAGAAGGCAGAAAGAGAAACTCACTTATTTGACGGGGTCAAGTGAAAGGGTGGCGGTAGCTGTCACAAAAAAACAAGCGTTACTAAAAAATACAAGGGGTAACAAATTGTGTAGAACCATGATAGTCGACGTCCTGAATAGCTATAAGACATAAAAAAATGACTTATTGGTCCTAATATACTAAACTTTTTATAACTATACGTGCACTGACATTTGAAGTGTTCGTCCTGAAAGGACTCATTGTCTAACCACTTAGCTATCCCACATTTTTTTAAAAATACGCCGCTCGTTTCATCTACATCTTAGCCATCACGATGATATAGGAAATCCTCCACTGGTTTCAGATTGCTATGAAATAAACTAATAACAATTCACCAATCGATATTGATCTTGTAATACAAAGATGCACGTTGAACAATTGGCCGGACAGGCCTATTGTCGAAACTATTTTCGATCTTTATTATTGATTGGATCTTTAGAAATAATTATTATCGATCGGGCTATCATATGATCATCTGCAGTAGGAGGAATTCCATAAAATTAGGCGAATAAATTCACGTCTGACTGTAAATACGCGCATGCGCTATTGTTTTTTTTTTTTGTTTGTTTTGTTTTTTTCTATAGGGAATACATAATCGTTGTCTCGCAAGTACAAGAAAAATCGACCATTTTTAACCTTCGGGTCTGCATCAAAAAACAGTTTATCAAAAGGACGGTTTTCCTTTGATATCGCTATTTTTTTTTTAACTACCTTCATTTTATGGCAATGTTAAAAAAAAACATTAATATAATTTTAATAAAACCAAAACATATGAAAGTTAATTCATACTTTTTCTTTCTTCTTCAGTATTGACAACAGAAATAATAAATATTATTATATTTAATATAATAATGTAATATGATCCATCTCTTCTCCCTTCAGCTATGGGTTAAATAACAGAACAGATAAGTTTCTATAGCCTTGGTTGGCAACCATTCTTCTTCAGAAAGCAATGGCAATCTTCTGTCCAGTCCCTTTCAAGACATAATCGCCAAAGCGTGTATCATGTATGGTACTTAACTGCTTAACACTATTTCGAGAACTACGCTTTTGTATTCTCTTAAAAACCGATAATTAGAATTTAAAATGCGTTAAATTCTTAATTCTGTTGTCGAAGTCACAAAAAAGGAATAATCCTCGAGGCTAGACATTTTCTAATGGGCGAAGCCATTATTTTCTCGACAAACATAGACAATTATGCCCGCAACAAGACGTAGCGTCAAAAGGAACGGGTTTTCATTTAACACCGCTATTATTTTAACTACCTTGGGTTCTATAGCCTTGGCTGGCAACCAATTTACCGCAGAAAGTAATGGAAACCTAGTTTCCTTTTTTAGAGTAAAGGTCCAATCTATGACACGATATACTAAGTGCAGGTAGTCGAATCCTATTTCTTCCATATTCCATTTGAAAGGAGTAAGTTCCAGAACTGTTTTTAAGAACTGCTACTTTACGGAACAAACTTCGGCGTGATATTTCTCATAAAACTTACACTCTTAACGTTTTTATGTCTAGAATCAATCTATATTCCTTGTTTGTTGAAATTTTCACTTTTTCTTTATACGTTCATATCATACAACTCATCCAGTAAACTTTAATTTTGAATGATCTTTAAGCCATCAAAGATCACTCAAGCAACTGTGTAAAAATCTCTCATTCCTCTACAAATCTGTCAGTCTTTTACTAACTCAAAAATGTTCTGCGCGTCTTTTTATCGCTTCAAACGTTTCAAAGGGAATAATGGAATTCTATTGATAGCCCTTCCAATGCCATTGCTTAATGTGTTTATTTTGACTATTTCTCAAATATTTACAAATGTTATTCTTCTAATTCTGACTGATAACACCTATTTAAATAATTTTTACTATTTTCCAGGCTATTAACTTGTTCTGTCTAACTCCGATAATAATATCAAGTCCTTTGATTTGGGGTTCTTGGAGATAGCATACATCAAGGCTATTAACTTGTTCTGTCTAATACCGATATTCTTATCAAGTTCTTTGTTGATTTTGATATCTTGAGACAGTATACGTCAAGGCTATTAACATATTCTCTCTAATTCCGATATTAATCGCAAGTCTTTCTCTGGTTTTGGTTTTTTAAAGACAGCTTACATTAAAGCTATTCATTCTTACTGCATAATTCCGATATTATTATCAAGTCCATCTTTGATTTTGGGGGCATACATCAAGGTTATTAAATTATTCTGTCTAATTCCGATAATAATATCATGACTTTTGGTCATGGTTATTTGGAAACCGTATACAGTCAGTCAGTTAAGTGTCATACGTGATACACGCTTGGGCGATCATATCTCGAAAGAGGCATGACTGACTAGGCAGAAGATTATCCCGCAGTAGGTTGCCATTGCTTTCTGCGGTAGACTGGTTGCCAGCCAATGTTATGGAACCCAATATATCCTGTTATTTGACTCATAGCTAGAGGGAGAAAAGATGTATTATATTATTAAGTAGCAAATACATGGGGATCAGTTTATTACTTCATAACAATATAAAACTGATCCCCCACTTTATGCCCAGTAGAAGCCTTAATCATGTTTCCAACTATTATATTCAGTCAGTCAGTTAAGTGCCGTACGTGATAAACGCTTTGGTTAATTATGTCTCGAAAGAGACATGACTGACTGGGCAGAAGATTATCCCGCAGTAGGTTGCCATTGCTTTCTGCGGTAGACAGGTTGCCAGCCACGGCTATAGAACCCAATCTGTTCTGTTATTTGACACATAGCTAGAGGGAGAAGAGATGTATTATATTATTAAGTAGCAAATACCTGGGGATCAGTTTATTACTTCATAACAATATAAAACCGATCCCCCACTTTATGCCCAGTAGAAGCCTTAATCATGTTTCCAACTATTATATTCAGTCAGTCAGTTAAGTGCCGTACGTGATACACGCTTTGGTCAATCCTTTCTCGAAAGAGACATGACTGATTGGGCAGAAGATTATCCCGCAGTAGGTTGTCATTGCTTTCTGTGTAGACTGGTTGCCAGCCAAGGCTATAGAATCCAATATGTCCTATTATTTAACCTATAACTGGAGAGAAGAGACGGATTAATGCCTTTCCCAAGGTTTTTTTGCGTAAGTGAATGCAAGAAATTTAACTGGAATTCGAACTCGGCTCCACCGATTTGTCGTTCCGAGGCGTTATCCATTGCACTACAACGCACAAACAGTATACTTGTTCTGTCTCACAAAGATAATAATATCAAGTCCTTTAATTTTGGTTTCTTGGAAATAGCATGCACCAATTCCGATATTAATAAAAGGTCATTCTTTGATTTTGATTTTTGAAGACAGCATACATCAAGACTATTAACTTGGTCTGTTTAATTCTGATAATAATATCAAGTCTTTTGATTTGAGGTTTCTTGGATATACCATACATCAAGGCTATTAACTTGTTCTGTCTAATTCGATAATAATATCAAGTCCTTCTTTGATTTTGGTTTCTTGTAAACAGCTTAAGTCAAGCCAATTAACATGTTCAGTCTAATTCCAATATTAATAACAAGTCCTTTGATTTAGTTTTATATAAATCATCACAGGCAACCTCTCCTGTCTCCCATAAGCATGGACCAAACGAGTCTCCCTGAGAGCAATAAACTGCGCTTCCTCGGCCTTACCCTCTCTTCTGATCTGAAATGGAACCACTACATTGAGTCCATAGCTAAATCCACTGCTAAGAAGGTTGGGTCACTGTGTCGGGCCAGGATGTTTTTTCCGCCTGAATCCATCCTGCATATATAGAAATCAACCATTCGTCCGTGCATGGAATACTGCTGCCATATATGGTCAGGCGCCCCTGCTGTTCATCTCAGTGTTCTCGACAGGCTCCAAAGGAGAATCAGTAATGTGATAGGTACCGACTTAGCGGCTCGACTACAGCCACTTCCCCACCGACGAGATGTGGCCTCCCTTTGTCTGTTCTATAAATACTTTCATGGCTTCTGCTCGGACGAACTTAAGTCACTGGTGCCTCCTCAACAGGTGTTTACTCGTGCAACCAGATTGGCAACTGAGTCTCACCCATTCACAGTTAGATTAACCAAATGCAGACGACAATTCTACTCCTGCAGCTTCTTCTCTCGCACTTCCCGCCTGTGGAACTCGCTTCCATATTCTTGCTTTCCTGACAGCTACAATCTCCAGGAATTTAAATGCAATGTCAATATCAAGGCTATTAACTTGTTCTGTCTAATTCCAATAATAATATCAAATCCTTCGATTTTGGTTACTTGGAAACCGCATATATCCAGTCTAATACTTTTTCAGTCTAATAACAGCAAGTTCTTTCATTTTGGTTACATGGAGATAGAATATATCAAGGCTATTAACTTGTTCTGTCTAATTCCGGTAATGATTATATAGGCTCTTCTTTGATCTTGTTTAGTTGGAGACAGCATACATCAAGGTTATAGATTTGTTCTGCGTAATTCTGCTGTGGAACCCATACTCACCTCAACATGGACTCACCCACAGCTATACTAATAGGTGTGTGATAGCAGTTGTGTTAGAGGTGAGAGGAGAGCAGACAGTAGCAATGTGCTCATAACCACAGTCTACTACCAAGGACTATACTGGAATCATAAGCTCTACTTATTTGCACTTTCTTCTTTGTAACTTTTTCTGTAAATACATCTTTCTTTATCATACACCTCGGGTTCCGTGTTATATTTCCATGGAGCCATTTTTGGCTCCACATCGAATTCCAATATTATTATCAAGTCCTTTGATTTTGATTTCTTCTAAGCATCATACATAAAGGATATTAACACGTTCTTTCTAATACAGAAAATAATATCAAGTCCTACTTTGATTTTGTTTTATTGGAGACAGCTTACATCAAGGGAATAGACTTGTTCCGTCTAATGCCAATAATAATATCAAGTCTTCCTTTGATTTGGGTTTCCTGGAAACAGCTTATATCAAGGCAATTAACTCATTCTGTCCCATTCCGATAATAATGTCAAGTCTTTCTTTGAGTTTGATTTCTTGAAAACAGCATACATCAAGACAATTAACTTATTCAGTCTAACTCCGATAATAATATCAAGTCCTTTGATTTTGTTTTATTGGAGACAGCTTACGTCAACAGCTATTAACTTGTGCCTAATTCCGATATTAATATCACGTCATTTGGTATTGATTTCTTTAGACAGCATCAAAGCTATTAACTTGTTCTGTTTAATTCTTATAATGATATCAATTCCTTCTTTTAGTTTTCTTGTAGTGAGTATACACCAAATCTATTAGTTTATTCTATCTAACTTCGATATTAATATCGTTAATATTGATTTTGGTTTCTTGTAAACAGTATATATTCAAGGCTATTATCTTACCCTGTCTAATTCCGATAATAATATTAAATGCTACTTTGACTTCGGTTTAATAGAGACAACTTACGTCGAAGCTATCAGTTGTTCTGTCTAATTCTGATAATAAAATCAAGTCTTTCTTCGATTTGGGTTTAATGGAGACGACTTATATTAAAACTATTAACGTGTTCTGTCTAATTCCAATATCAATATCAAGTCCTTCATCGATTTGGATTTCATAGAGAGAGCATACATCACAGATTTTTCTATCTAATTACGATATTAATATCAAGTTCTTATTTGATTTTGAGTTTGTTTTTTTTTGTTTTTTTTAGAGTGAGCTTATAAGAAATCTGTTAGCTTGTTCAATGTGATTTCAATTAATTTCAAGTTCTTTGATTTTTATTTCTTTAGACAACACACATCAGGCTGATTAACTTTTTCTGATACGTTTGATAAAAATATCAAGTCAGTTTTTAGTTTTAGTTTTTTGGAGGCAGCTTATGTCTAATATATTAATTTGTTCTGTCTAATTTTGATATTAATATGAAGTACTTTGATTTTTATTTCTTTACGAAGCATAAATCAAATCTATTAACGTGTAGTGTCTAATTCCGATCATAATATCAAGGCCTACTTGAATTTTGCTATCTTGGAGTCAGCTAAGATATCAAGGCAAGTAACTTGTTCTTTTTAATTCCTATTATAATATCAAGTCTTTCTTTGATTTTGGTTTCTTTGAGACAATATGACTTCGTGTTATAACTTTCAACGTCCTGAGACAATAATATCTTCGTGAGAGAACTCGTGAAAAGCCCGGAAGGTAAAAATTTATATCAGTTGGAGGTACTTATAGATTTTAAAGGATATGTGAAGATTTAATAATTTTAGCTCCTCTATTATGATAAGAATATCTAAACTTATTTATAAATGGAACTTTGTCTGTATATGTGTGTGTGTCCGTTACCTATAAACTCCGAAACGGCTGAACCGATTTTCTTAAAAATTTACACAGTTGTATTATAAGCGTCTGCGAGTGTTCTTAGTTAGGTTTTGTGTCGAGGTGCTACCGATAAATATCGAAAATCGATAATTTAAAAAAAACGGGTTATAAAAGGAATGGTCCGATTTTAATCAAATTTGATGGACTCATAGACAAAGACATAAGAAACGATATTTAGAAGTTTCAAGGTTGCAGTTCTTACAATAGTGCAGAAAATCGATAATATATATATATATAAAAGGCATAAAAGTGTGTGAGTGTCTGTATGTCTGTCTTTTTTTAATTTTTTTTTTCAGCCCTTTTATTTTAGTTTTTGCTTCGGGTTTGGCTCTAAGTAGGTATAATTGTAGTTCTTAGTCTCAGACATGATACCATTTACTCAGATGACTTATTTAGGCTCCAAAATTCAGTTTACGGCGAAACAAACTTATTTGATATCGATACCAGGAAATCAAGATTTCACATACATCCATTCATTTTTCTTTCAGTCTACGGTTTCGCTTTAACTGGAAACAACTACTGCTTTTTAGTCTTTCGTGCCAACGTCCAAAGCGTCTGAGCTCCAGGACCATGGATTAGTTTTAAAGCTTTCATTACACCCGAGCAACGCCGGGCTATACTGCTAGTATATATATAATCGCTTTACTGCAAGCAAGACGGGGATGCCACTGGTGCGCATGGGGTTAGAGTGAGGGAAAAAGAAAAAAAAGACAAAAAACAAGGTACAAGAGATGTTGAAAAAAGGATAGGAGAAAAATTGGAATCAAGAAGATATCATATGGCAACTGACGTTGCATTTAAACTTATGGAGATTGTAGGTATTAACCATACATTAGGGAGTTCCACCTGCGAGAATAGAGGCTGAGGGTGTTGAAGTGGCGGTTAAATTTTACTGTTTTGACGGTAAAAGGGTGTGGCCTCGATGTCAATCTGCTAGCGTGAGTAAATTCATGTGGTCGGGGCACCAGGGATAAAAGCTCATCAGAGTAGAAGCTGTGAATATATTTGTAGAAAAAACGGAGGGAAGCCACCATCGATCGGTGAGAAAGTAAGTGAAATTGAGCTGGTAAATCTGGATTGATTATCTTGCAGAACTTCTTTTATCGACAGCACTGAGATGAATAGCAGGAGCACCCGACCAGTTATGGCAACAGTATCCAATGCACGGATGAATGGTAGATTTATAAATGAGCAAGTGGGTTCTGACGAGAACCCCGAGATGAATAGAAGGAGCACCCGACCTGATATGGCAACAGTATTCAATGCACGGACGAATGGTAGATTTATAAATGTGCAAGTAGGTTTTGACGAGAACCCCGAAATGAATAGCAGGAGCACCCAACCAGTTATAGCAACAGTATTCAATGCACGGATGAATGGTAGATTTATAAATATGCAAGTGGGTTCTGTCGAGAACCCCGAGATGAATAGAAGGAGCACCCGACCAGATATGGCAACAGCATTCAATGCACGGACGAATGATAGATTTATAAATGAGCAAGTGGGTTCTGACGAGAACACCGAGATGAATAGCAGGAGTACCCGACTAGATATGGCAACAGTATTCAATGCACGGACGAACGGTAGACTTATAAATGTGCAAGATAGATTCTGAGGAGAACATCGAGATGAATAGCAGGAGCAACCGACCAGATATAGCAACAGTATTCAATGCACGGTCGAATGGTAGATTTATAAATGTGCAAGTAGGTTTTGACGAGAACCCCGAGTTGAATAGCAGGAGCACCCGACCAGTTATAGCAACAGTATTCAATGCACGGATGAATGGTAGATTTATAAATGTGCATGTGGGATCTGACGAGAATCCCGAGATGAATAGAAGGAGCACCCGACCAGATATGGCAACAGTCTTCAATGCACGGACGAATGGTAGATTTATAAATGAGCAAGTGGGTTCTGACGAGAACCCTGAGATGAATATAAGGAGCACCCGACCTGATATGGCAACAGTATTCAATGCACGGACGAATGGTAGATTTATAAATGTGCAAGATTGATTCTGAGTAGAACACCGAGATGAATAGAAGGAGCACCCGACCTGATACGACAACAGTATTCTATGCACGCACGAATCGTATATTTATAAATGTTCAAGATATATTCTAACGAGAAAAAACTTTCTGGGCCGACACAATGACCCAACATTTTTTGTGATAGATGTAGCTATTGATTCGATGTAGCCATTCCACTTTAGGTCAGTTGAGAGACCGAGGTCTAGCAGGCGCAATGTGTTGCTTTCCGGGAGAACAGCATCAGGAACCTCAGCGTCTGTGACTCTAGAAACTGATGAGGGATTGACAGTCTTCGTTGCAGAGGCTGCATTTATGTTTTGTTTCTAGCCTGTCAGAGCTGTCATTTTGCTTCCTGCGAACCCGCTTCTCTATGCCGACATGTGTCAGCCACTCCTTCCTTGATCTGAGTTGTTGGGCCAGGGTTCCTCTCCATTTGGTCCGGTTGACTGCTACGCTCGCCCCTGACTTTGCCCATAGCCTTCATATTGCGTTTTATCATGTCACGATACCGCAGTTGTGGCTGCCCAGTGGGTCTTCTTCCAGAAACCAGCTCTCCATATTTGGATATTTGGGCAACAACCTCTCTTTTATGCAGGTTTTATTGAAAATAACAGGCAAGGTATTATCATTAAGATTTTTGTATCGTTTTTCATGATTTTTATGATTTTTTTTTCTTTTCAGAACTCAGATTATATAACAATTGTCCAATGGTTTTGTTTTTTCGAGCGATTTCGGCTAAATTTTAGCCATTATGAGGAACTTATTTTGTTCTACTTGTAAATAAATATGTGTAAATATAATGTATATGGAGTCAAGTGTATGTTAAATTCCGCACACTGTAAGCACATTGTTACTGTCATGGTGGCATCACCCATACAACAGATTAAACTCTTCCTACAACTACATATACTTCCCCTCACAAGAGGTGGGGGCAGATCGGCAGATAAGCAGAAGGAAAGCGATAGGCAGAGATAGAGTGAGATAGCCAACATTGCTACCGTACGACTATTGCGAGTCCCAATTCAAGGATTGAATTATAGTATTACTACCTAACCCGTATTTATCGTTGTACTAACAAGTATATGTATTTTGCTGTGTATAATATATATATCGTTATTTTCTGTTTTGGCTGTTGTTATATTATTTCTTGCTGGACTTCTTAACCGGGTCCATGACAGTTACCATGTTCATAATTGATGTTAATAAGTTTAAAAGTTGTCTTTTTTTTTAGTAATACCTCCAATACTTTTAATTTTTTTTTTTATCCGTGGCATACTTGTTTACAATGCGTACATAATAGTATCGTTCACTTAATAGATAAAGAGAAATCATCTTTTTAATAACATCAATTATGAACACAGTAACAAATAATCTTCAGCCTATGAGGATTGTGTTTAAGATTTACAATAAGCTCTCACCATTCATTGTTGATACCTCCTCTGTTCCCAATACTATATGTCCATACGCTCTGTCTCCGTTATTGAGCACTTTACTTCCTTCAAAATAGTTGTGTGTGTGTGTGTGTGTGTGTGTGTGTGTGTGTGTGTGTGTGTGTGTGTTCGCACGCGCGTGCACGAGTAAGTGTGTCTGTAAACTCTTATATCTTGTTTTATTAATGTAAAATCACTTCAGGAGGTGTTGATAGCGCCTTTGCGATAAAATGAAACCACCCGCGTAAAAAAATTTAAGCACGCCGAACGTCGGACGTGTTTGTCAAACGTGCTCGTTCTTGAAGCGGGAGACACGTAGTCTGGCCATGTTTCGTTTTACCCTCAGGAGGAATGACGATTTTGGGAATTATACAAATAATGGAAATTAAGCCAAGGTACATGGAAATTCAAGTAGAGGTTGCCAGAGGAAGCAGATCTTACAGAGAAAGAGAGAGAGACAGAGAGAGAGAGAGAGAGAGTAAGAGAAAGAGAGAGAAAGAGATTAACAAAGAGAAAGAGAGAGAAGTAAAATACTTCTGATTAATTGTGAGTGTTCGTGATATAGACAAATTTTCAAGGATAAAGTAATATAGCACTATACTCTGAATGGAGGATCAATACATTCTCTCTCTCTCTCTCTCTCTCTCTCTATATATATATATATATATATATATATATAGGCAGACACGTTATTTCATGGTAAATCGGAAATATAGGCCTATTTCAGGCGAACCATTATCGGCTTTCGTCTTTATTGTCGAAGGATTTTACACGAATGAAATTTAGAAAGACCTAAAAAAAAAAAAACCCCGAACAAAAATAACGGCCGCTCCCTTAAAAGAGAAAATTTAAGAAAAAATACATCATCCATCAGTTCGGCGAACACACACATATTCATACATAAACATATATATACGCAACATATAATCAACGAACACGCGTAAGAGCGGATGTCAACAAAAATCCAAAGATACATTGAGCCTGTCAGTTAGACTGCTGACCCGTAGATTTGAAACGTAGAGAAAGTGGGTTAGGTGAGAGAGAGAGAGAGAGAGAGAGAGAGAGAGAGAGAGAGAGAGAGCGTTAAAAAGAAAGGGTAAGTATCTTAAAGCGTAAACAAAAAGGGAAGAAGAAGAAAGAAAAGAGGAATAAATTTGAAATAGAAAGAAAAGACGATAGGAGAAAATGAAAATATAAATAAATAAATATATATTAACTGTGAAATGATAAGAAATTGGAGTCTGAAAAAAATTAAAAATATATATTTATGAGAAAATAGTTAATCTGTTGTGATCACAAAATCATATAAAATTAGAAAATTTTAAAAAATTAATTTTAAAGAAAGCCTAATTATTCTTTCAAAATTTAGTTGTTTAAACTTAGTTATTTACTTTAAAAAATATATTTGCATATTACTAGTGAAAGGATAAGAAATTGGAATTTTAAAAAACATAAGAAAATTAAACAATTAAGATATAATAATCAATCCGCTTTAATCACAATTACCACCACATCACTATATAATCAAAATTATACTAATTATTCGGTTAACAATACAAAAATAATAATACAATAATGTAAGTAAATCTTTCGGTCAAAGATTCAGTTATAATACCGTACAACTTTCTTCTTCTTCTATGTGCCCTGTCCCTTCAGGACGTAGGCAATCATGGCTTTCCACGTTTCCCTATCCCTGGTAACTCTGATCAGCCTTCTCTTGTCACACCATGCAACCCTCGTTCCGTCATCCACCTGATTAGATCCTTCAAATATATTAAACGTTGCTTTCCCCTGTCTATTTTTCCCTCTATCTGGCCGGTTAGTATCAGATTCTCCAAACCCTCCTTCCTCACTGCGTGTCCCAGGAACTTCAGCTGTCTCTTCCTGATGCTCAGTATTAATTTCATTTTTGTTTCCATCCTTTCCAAGACCTCATCATTGCTCACATGCTCGATCCATGATATTCGCAGCATCCTTCTGTAGAACCACATATCAGTTGCTTCAAGTTTTTTCTTCATCTTTGATTATATTGTCCAGCATTCACTGCCATATTGAAGGACGGACAGCACGTAACAATCCAGTACTCTCTTCCAAGTTTCTAACGAAATCTTCCTGTTTCTTAATACCTTACTGAACTTCTGGAATGCTTCCTTCGCCATGCCAATTCGCCTTCGGATCTCAGTGTCGCACTTTCCGTCTTCTGTTATAACGCTTCCCAGGCATTTAATTTTTTGTACCTGCTTGATTCTGGTATCCCCGACCTGTATTTGGCATATTGGGCTGCCCTTTTTACTGATGACCATGCATTCAGTTTTCGTGCAATTTATTTCTAGTTCTTTCTTGCTACTTTCTTCAGCTACCTTCTGTAAGAGGTCTTGTGGCTTCCTTTCTGTGTCTGCTATCTTTTTATAGCTATCTTCTATCTGCGTTATTTTTATCCGTTTTTTTTTCCTGAGGTCTTTGTGAATTTCATTCCTGATGATGGTTCGCCTGAAATAGGCCAATATTTCCGATTTACCATGAAATAACGTGTCTGCCATAAGTTTTCTAATATTTACTCCATATATATACATATATATTTAGAGCTCTCTTAGAGACTTAACCTACCACTGTATGTACGTGATACTCCTTTGGATTCTTTTATATTTACACCGCATGCTGATATATATATATATATATATATATATATATATATATATATATATATATTTGTGTGTGTGTGTGTTACGGAAAATTCCGAAGATTAACGAAGTGGTTTTAACAACCGACATATTTCATTTATTTGTTTGAACATTATTTTTAATCGATAACCATATGTGAATAAATATTCTATTTTTAATCAAATAGTATATTCATATATTTATTTCTACCGGGCTGATTATTTACGATAAATTTTTATAGAAAAACGTGCATGCATTGGCAGGATTCGAACCTACGGCCCCTATCAACCAGATCAATTGGTGGCTTCCCCTATGATGATAGGGGTCGCAGGTTCAACTCCTGCCGAATGACGCACATTTTCGTACAAAATTTATCGTAAATAATCAGGCTGGTAGAAATAAATATATAAATATACTGTTTGATTAGGAATATCTACTCAAATAAGAGTATTGATTAAAAATAATTTTCATACAGAAGAATTATATATATATATATATATATATGTACATTTGTGTAGTAAATCTTTTCTGTTTATGTGTATGTTAGACGTTAACATTATTTAATATATGCGTGTATGTGTCTACACAAGCATACACATACACTATTAGACACTTTACCATCCAAAATATTTCATGCACATACATTTAAAAATCATACATATATTGCTTTAATACACGAGACGCATATCTGACCAATAAAAACTAACTCTAAGTCACAACATACCATTTTTGTTTTTTTTAATTTCTCTCTTAGTTTCTGAAGAAGTTCTAATAAGTGAAACATGTTAGCTTGAGATACGGTTCGTTTTATCTATTCAATCACACACACACACACACACACACATATATATATATATATATATATAAAAATCCAGGTAAAGAGGACCCAAGGTTTTACGATTTTGATTTCGCAGGCATTTATTTATTTATAAATCTCGAAAGATAGAAATTTCCGTGTCGCATTGTACGTTTAATTCAAAATTATATATATATATATATATATATATATATATACTTGTTACTTATAGTATAGATATATATATATATATATATATATATATACTATAGTCATCCGCAGTTAGATCTGTTTCTCAGTATCACAGCTCATCAGTACGGTTAGACTCCGATCGCTTCCTAACCCAGGATTGAAACCCGACCGAATTGGCGTCAGTCGGCGATTCCACCTCTGGGCCACGAGCGTCCGGTAGAAGAAGCGCGAATATTATCATCATACGCGCCCAATAGCTAGAGTGCTGTAATTCATTATTAGCTACTGTTTACAAAGTCTCCCACTCTTCCAGAGTGCTCAATCAGGTTGTGAGAGCGTAAATACTATAGTCATCCGCAGACAGATCTGTTTCGTTGTATCACAGCTCATCAGTATATATATATATATATATATATATATATATATATATAGTACTGTGCAAAAGTATTAGGACAAGAACTATATTATCTTTTATTAGGCATCAAAATAAAGTTTAAAATCACCCCTGTCCTAAAACTCCCGGCAGTGTGCAAAAGTATTAGGACAGGAGTGATTTTCCTAAAAACCTCACTGAAATTCAAATACAGGGTGAAAAGCCAAGTAAATTGCTAATAAATATTGATTATTTAAAACTAGGTGTAAAAGAAATGTATTAAAAAGAAGTTATATTTAATTTTTCCTATTTTCTATTAAACAAGTTATTTTGAAACTACTCATTATTCTATTATCCTTGGATATGACTGACTTTTATCTTATTCCTCCTTTTGAATTGATAAATCTAATGTTACTTAGCAAGACACATTTTGGGAACAAATACAAGCTGCTTGGCAGGAAATACCATTAGATACATTGAATAAGCTTGTGATGTCAATGCCTGACAGAATGATGGCCGTGATCAAAGCAAAAGGCTATTATACTAAATATTAAATTTATTTTGTAACATGCATTTTTTTCTTATTAAAGCATTTGTTGAGAAAATCAAATTACTTTAATTAAATTGTTTATTTTCTGTCAATATGCCTCATAAAAGATAAAATGGTTCTTGTCCTAATACTTTTGCACAGTACTATATATATATATATATATATATATTAGGTGCGACTGGTAAATTGTTGCAAGTATTTTATTATTTCAAAGCGAAAGGCTATTATACTAAATATTAAATTTATTTTATAACAAGTATTTTTTGTCTTGTTAAAGCATTTGTTGAGTAAATTAAATAAAATTACTTTAATTAAATTGTTTATTTTCTGTCAATATGCCTCATAAAAGATAAAATAGTTCTTGTCCTAATACTTTTGCACAGTACTGTACATATACGGAGAGGTAAACTAAACACGTATGAAAAAGGTTATAGATTCAGAATTTATTTCAGTAATGTAAAATAGAATGTGTTTAACTGCTTCGGTCTAAACGAAGCAAATGTAATTGTTTTTCTTTAGATTACCGGATTTTTAAATGTTTAATTATGTGTTGAATTTTCCTTTCAATATATTTGCTCTGGATAATGTTTGTTGAGCTCTCTATTTTTTATATAATTAATATTTTATCTAATCTAAACTTATTTATAAATGGAACTTTGTCTGTGTACGTGTGTGTGTCTGTGTGCTTGTATCCGTTACCTATAGACTCCGAAACGGCTGAACCGATTTTCTTGAAAATTTACACAGTTGTACCAGGAGCCTCTGCGAATGTTCTTAGCTAGAACATAATATTTGTGTCGAGGTACCCCCGATAAATATCGAAAATCGATAATAGAAAAAATCGTGTCATAGAAGAAGTGGTCCGATTTTAATCAAATTTGATACACTCATAGACGAAGACAAGTTTCAAGGTTGAGTTATTACAATAGTGCAGAAAATCGATAATAATAGATATATATGTAAACGGCAAGATGTTTGTGTGTGTGTCTGTTTATCTGCCTGTATGTATGTATTTTTTCAGCCCCATTATTTTAGTTTTTGCTTTGGGTTTGGTTCTAAGTAGGTATAATTCTAGTTCTTAGTCTCAGCCATAATACCATTTACTCAGAGGACTTATTTAGCCTTCAAAATTCAGTTTACGACGAAAAATCTTATCGATACCAGGAAATCAAAATTTCACATACATCCATTGATTTTTCTTTCAGTCTACGGTTTCGCTTTAACTGGAAACAAGCATTGCTTTTTAGTCTTTCGTACCAACGTCCAAAGAGTCTGAACTCCAGGACCATGGGTTAGTTTTAAAGCTTTCACTACACCCGAGCAACGCCGGGCTATCCTGCTAGTATTAATTAGATAAGATTTTCTGCATTATCCTCTCTGTCGTCCCGGGTTGCCATTATATAGCCATTCTTTCTTATATATATATATATATATATATATATATATATATATATATATATTGAAGAAAGACAAAAATGTTGGTGTGACAAATAGCATTAGAAGCCGTGAACGTTTTGTTTAAAGTGTAGATTTATTATTATTATTATTATTATTATTATTATTTTTATTACTTACCTTTTGTATAAAACATTATGTTTCCTTAATGGTATTTTTGTCACTGCACGTGTTTCGATATCCAAAGTTGACTCTCTACAGGTGAATAAATTTGTGACTTTACATATCGAGATCCGTTTGTCTGCATATATATATGATCATGGGCATGACGGCAAACTGGATCCGACAGCAAGGCCTCTGAATGGAAAGTTGTGAGGAGCATGGAACCACCTCTTAATTGCTGTTGTTCTCAGATAAACCCCGACCCGGAGTGGTAATACCTGTTAGGATCCCAGCTATAAACTGGGGTTAAAACACTATGAAAGTATAAAAATAGACTTTCATAGAAATATATGCATAAAAATAGAGTTTTATAGAAAAATATACATTTTTGAAGAAAAAATATTATCAACAATACATTTTTGAAGTAAAAAAATTATTTTCAGTAAAACATTTTTGCATACAGAACTACAATACATTTTCAGTTTTCTAAAATAAAAAAATAAAAGCAAAGTTTTCATAAAATTCCGACTAAGTCACGTTTCTCGCTATAACATTAAAAAAATAACTTAAAACCTCACCTTTTTAGCATTAAATAACACACAGAGGTTTAAATACCGTCAAGCAAAACTCCAACTTAAACTATATATATATATATATATATATATTCACATATGGTTTCTCTCAAGGCATACATTCATAACTTATTTTTCTTATTTTATTTAAAAATACACGCTGGCACACATTTAAACAGACATAAGTTTTTTCTTCTACATTTAATATTCATCCATTGCTTTATCACACGTGACACTTTTCTGACCAATGACACTATACCTCAATCAACATACCGTCTCTCGGGGATTTTTAAATCATTCGTCTTTAATAAATCTCTGAAGAAGCTTGTTATAAGTGAAACATGTTAGATTAAAGACACCTTTTCCTACTTGTTCTTTACTTATTCTATTCATATATATTCAAGTAAATATTATTAAAGACAACAGACATTTGCCTCGATTAATTTTAATCAGTGTCTTTTCCAAATTACGAATTACACCTTCTCAGACAAGGAAGAAGGCGAAATTAAGCGATGTCGAGCCTGTAGTGGATATGAAATTAAGAATTAAAATCAAACTTCTTCAATTTTACAAAATTCACAATGACGTGGGAAATCCTGGTTTTTCCAAAATAGAAAAACAATTTACCTTGTGCTTAACGAAGAAGTCGAAACCGGATCTCGCGAGTAGATGTTAAATTGATATTCTGACCAATGAAAGCAATTTGCAAGACCAAAAATGACTTAGCGATCAAGTGCGAAAAATCTAGATGACTATAAATCACTTTGATCAGCGTCAGTCAGTCAAAGATGGGAGCAGCAAGACACGCGCTAAAATGTAACGGGAGAAGCTTCATAATAATCATAATTACCCATCCGTGGAAATTCCACAGGTTCCGATAGTAATATGAGATTACAGTAAAGTAGCTTCTATGGACATTACTTTAATAAATATTTTAATAAAATTACACTCTGTGTTATCGTTATTATATTATCCAATACCTTTATGTTTGAAGACCTTACTATCATTTGTAGTATGAGAAAGTAAAATTTTTCCAGGGAATCATAATTATCCTTCTGTGGAAATTCCACGGGTTCCTATTATTATTATTATTATTATTATTATTATATACATTTCATGATGCCAACTCCTAAGTTATTACTGTGTGTGTGTGTGTGTGTGTGTGTGTGTGTGTGTGTGTGTGTGTGTGTGTGTTAGCAAGAATTCATGCAAAACGATTTTTGTGAAATTTAGCTACAATGTCTTCCTAATTTTTCCCCCCAATTTCTGAATGGAATCTTACATTTCGGGATTAAAATTATAAATAAAATTACAAAATTTCCTTCTGAAAAATGATGACATTTACCCCCACCCCAACTCCCCAAAAATGGAACTGGTCTTCATCACTGAATTTAATGTAATCCACATCAAAGTGCTATTTTTTCAATAGTTAACTTAGCAGTCAGCTAAACAGATCACAGACTGGATCCCCCGCCCATAAACAGATATGTTTGATCCATAGATAGGACCTTACCAGATATCGGCACGCTGATTCAAATAGACCCGGGATAAATTTATCCGTTCCATAACTCAATAATTCAGTTTAACGTCGCATTCAGGACATCAATAATCAGTCAGTTAAGTGCCACACGTGACACACGCTTGGGTGATCATGGCTTGAAAAAGGCATGACTAACTGGGCAGATGATTTTCCCGCAGTAGGTTGCCATTGCTTTCTGCGGTAGACTAGTTGCCAAATAAGGCCATGAATCCCAAATTGTTTTGCTATTTAACCCATAGATGGAAGGAGACGCGACGGATTCATGCCTTTCCCAAGGGTATTTGTGCGTAAGTGAATGCAAAGAATTCAATAAAAGAGAAAGAAATGTTGTCTTATGTCGTCTCCCCACCTCTTTTTCCCCCGCTGTGTATTTTCTTATATTTTCTCCCTTTCTTTCCCCCGACTGTGCATTTTGTCACGTTTTTCTCCTTGTTAAGCCCACGCATCACGTGACTAATATATGTATATGCCTATATTGTACTTCTTACCTAAATTTCGGGTCTATTTCTCCTTGAGACGTTTCTCATTGGCTATTTCCTCTCGTTTCTTTCTTTCTCCCTTCTTTTTGTTTTTCGTTTTTTTATTTTCTCTGTGTCCTTCTCTTTCCTCGTTTTTTTTTTTTTTTCATCCTCTTTTTTGGTTTCTTTTCTTATATTTCCTATTCTCTTTACCTGGTACGAAAATTTTTTCAAAAAGTGAATTTTCATAAATTTTCTTTTAAAAATACCGTTTATAACCATCATTATTAACTACCTGATGACACATTGTTCCTTCAATGTCGAAACAAAATGTACAATTTTGTAGCAGATTGTAGTTTGTACACGTTCCAAAGTATTTTATATATATATATATATATATATATACAATATTTCCTGTTACCTTAATTTCATATTTCTCTAGTTGTGACCCGATTATTGGAGGGCCCAGCCCATATATATATATATATATATATATATATATATACGTAAAAAAATCACAAGATCGCCAAAACCTACCTGCGGTTTCACACAACGGTTGTGTGAAACCGCGGTAGGTTTTGGCGATCTTGTGATTTTTTTACGTGTCTTTGCTCTACATTGCTTCCTATTTGTTATTTCGCTTTGGTTAGTTCTGTATCGAGCACTTTTTCTTTCTTTGTGGTTGGTTCCGTTTGGGTTTTTTTTTCTTTGCTGCGGGGTATTGTATGTATTGTCTGTATTCCGCAGTTTTCTTTTTTTTCTCCCCTCTTATCCAACGCCTTACAGCGACGGATAGTAACGGAATTAGATTCTGTCTGTTATTTGTTGTCCTTAAAGTTTATTTTCGTATAGTTTTAGGATTTAGATACTTACAGAGTCGGTCTTGTTATTATATTATATATATATATATATATATATATATATATATATATATATATATATAACTATTTACCCTCTCACACCCTGAAGAAGAATGGTAGACTTTGAAAAACAGTAGCTACTCTGGCATCTACGCATCGTTCATTCAGCAATGAATTCGTACACTCTCAGCTATTGGGCGTGTATAATCATAATATACTAAAAGGTCTGCCTTCTTCTACCGAGTGCCCGTAGCTCAGAGGTTAGAATTGCCGACTGGCGCCAATTCAGTCGGCTTTCAATCCTGTGTAAAAAGCAGTGGGAGTCTAATCGTACTGATGAGCTGCGATACAGCGAAACAAATCTGTCTGCGGATGACTATATATATATAATATTTCCTGTTACCTTAATTTCATATTTCTCTAGTTGTGACCCGATTATTGGAGGGCCCAGCCCATATTGTGTATAATTGTAAAGGTGTCCTCAAGAACTTTGTACTTTTAGACTGACCTTGTTTGATCAACGTATGTAACTCTATTTATAAATGTATACATCGTTTATTATAAGAAAAATGATATATATTAATTTATTTTTAGCTTTGTGTTTGCGCGTTGAAGACTAAAATATAACACTCTATTGCGTTTCCGCATTATCATATCTGTACATCACATGTGTTTGTATGTCTGTCGTGTGCGCCTGTGCGTCCTCATATATATAACCATTTTCGTGCGTCCTCATATATATAACCATTTTCGTGCATTCGCTGATCTCTCAGCGGCTCGTGTCTAGTACTTATCTCAGCGTCTCGATTCTTGTGGTTTGAAGCCTGCTATAAATAAACTCTCGTCACGAGTCCTCTTTAATCTCATATTATTTCGTGTGACATTGTGTGATTTGATATTGCTCTCGAAATAAAGGTAGGATCCTGTACGCAATAAAATATGAATATGAAGCAACCCTTTTAACCTTCTTCTTCTTCTTCTTCTTCTTCTTCTTCTTCTTCTATGTGCCCTGTCCCTTCAGGACGTAGGCGATCAAGGCTTTCGATGTTTCCCTATCCTTGGTGGCTCTAAGTACGCCTTCTTCTGTTACACCGTGCAATCCTCGTTCCATCATCCACCTGATGAGGTCCTTCAAATATGTTAAACGTTGCTTTCCCCTGTCTATTTTTCCTTGTATCTGGCCTGTTAGTATCAGGTTCTCCATGTCCTGCTTCTTCATTTCGTGTTCCAGGAACTTCAGCTGTCTCTTCCCGAGGCTCAGTATTAATTTCCTTTTTGTTTCAATCCTTTCCAAGACCTCATCATTGCTCACATGCTCGATCCATGCATTTCAGTTGCTTCAAGTTTTTCCTTCATCTTCGATGATATTTTCGATCCATGATATTCGCAGCATCCTTCTGTAGAACCACATATCAGTTGCTTCAGGTTTTTCCTTCATCTTTGATGGTATTGTCCAGCATTCACTGCCATATTGAAGGACGGACAGCACGTATCAATCCAGTACTCTCTTCCAAGTTTCTAGCGAAATTGTTGTTTCTTAATACTTTACTCAACTTCTGGAATGCTTCCTTCGTCATGTCAATTCACCTTCGGATCTCTGTGTCGCACTTTCCGTCTTCTGTTAGAACACTTCACAGTTATTTAAATTTTTGTACCTGCTTGATTCTGGTATCCCCGACCTGTATTTGACATTTTGGGCTGCCCTTTTTACTGATAACCATGCATTCAGTTTTCGTGCAGTTTAACCCGCAAAAAATAAACATCTTTCATTTGACTTTAATTAAAATAAAAATATAATTAAAAATTAAAAGGTAAAAATGTTAAAAGGAATTATCAAATACAAAAATATATGTACATATAAACAACGTGATAAAATGAATAAAATATTTTCACGGCTTCTGTTCCGATGAATTTAGATCACTGGTGCCCCCAGGTATGAATTTAAACGAGCTACTAGATTAGCAACTAGGTCCCACCCTTTAACAGTGAAACAGATAAAATGTAACCACAAATTCTACTCTAATAGCTTCTTTTCTCGCACTTCCCGCCTGTGGAATTCCCTTCCATATACTTGCTTCCCCGACATCTACAATCTCCAGGAATTTAAATTTTAATAGACATCTCCTATCACATTAACTCGCATCCATTCTCTCAAGCTCTTTTTTCCATCTATACCACCTCCATCCTGGCTATCCTCATCCGTCTATTACCTTCCTCCTCACATTTCCTATAACTAACGTCTCTCTCTCATCACTTTCTCCTGTGTAACCCCCTGCGCAACAGTGGCAGTATAATGCCTTGCTTGGGTAAGATGATTATGAAAAAAGAAATTCTATATTGTTATAATGTGGATATAAAGTGGGGGATCATTTCTACATTACAATCAATATATAAACTGAACCCTCACTTTATGACTAGACATTCTTTTCTTAGCCGCTTCCTAACACCCCCTATAACCTGTCACTCTTTTTCATCACTTTCCCCTATGTAATCCCCTGCGCAACAGTGGCAGTAGAATACCTTGCTTGGGGTGAGATGATTAAAAAAAAAGAAGAAACTGTTTACTTCGCATTTGCAAAGCAAATGATTGAAAAATTGATAGACGCCCATCAGATCTACTTGATTCTGGCAAATATCCGGCACAAGAGACAATAGATTATTTTGGCTCATGCTTAGTGAAAACAACTGGTGTTGCAGCATTAAAATCGTTAATATAAAAATAGAATAAAGGATATTTGATTAATTACAACATAAAGGGAGGTAAGAAGGAAAATACAACAACTGAGGTAAGTGAAATAAAGTGCGAGTGACGAATCAAGAGAGGAAATGTGGACAGTTTAAAAAACAAAAAGAACTAGGTGAGAGGAAGAGCTTATATTTTGTCTTGGCAAAAGGGGGAGGACTAACGAAATGTTGAAAATAAAACCAATTTGATTAAAAGAAAAAATAGAGGAAAATATGAGAAGAATGATAAAATCATTCATTCATTTATTCAGTTAGCAGATCCTGCGCCACTAAGGTCACCACTCTCCCCTATTTCTGTTGTAATTGTTTGTCGTGGTGACATTTAAGACAAATTAAGGCAATGAATAACCGGTTTCTTTTGCACTAGGGATGTTGAGTCATCACTTCCTCCGCCCACTGGTAAAGCCATTGGCGTCTGTATCGCAGCTCCTTCGCCAAAGCTGTCGAATGGCCGATGGCGTGACCTCTGTTAATATAGAAAAAATTGAAAAAATATTGGTGTGGACTTCTATAAATGCTATATTATATAATTTTTGCAAAAAGAAAAATGACAATATAACGAGAAAAATTTAAATATAAAAAAAGAAAATTGGAAACATTTTACAAATAAATAAATAAACAAATAAATAAAACATTTTTATATATTTATTGTGTTTTGTCATTAATTCAATTTTAAAAATTTTAATCACTTAAACTTAACAGTCAGTATCTGCCCTTAAATGAATTGTCTCCCTTTAGCTTGACTACACTTGATGACGTCATGTTTGAGAGGAGAAGCCTTCTTAACGGAGGTCACGCCGATGGCCGCTTGAAACAGGTGGGTTGTTGAGAAGTGTATCTCTTCACCGGTCGGGTCGAGAAACACTTTCGTCTAACTACAGTTTGACCACTCGATTGTTATCTTTGACCTGGGTATGGCCTTCACAGTGCCTACACCACATCTTGGATTCATATTTGATAGTTAGGTGTAGGGCCTGGACAAGTCGAGTTCCACAGGCCCAATTGACCTAAGGGCCTACTGTTTCGCTACAGAGGTACGAAAACTGGCAATACACCCCATACATACCCCAATTATCAAGTGAATAACAATGAACGATAGAATTAAAATTTGAAAGAAAGCGACAAAGTGTGGATATGACGAAAGATACATAGAAAACAAACTGTAAGTAGGTTTTATAAATTTTTCTGGAATTACTCAATCCTCACTTTCCCGTCTTGATAGAGTTCAAATGTGTTGATACGAGCTTATTGAAGGATGGATTATTTTCCAGCCTGAACCCCCTTTCCCAGAGGAGCAATCTTGGTGGATTTTCTTTCGATATTTGCATCGCAGCTGTTTAAGCGAGATACATTTTTTTAGTTCCTCGGTCTTTTTCAGACAATAAACGTCATGCCAGTCGACTTCGTCTCATTCCCTTCGTATTCACTAATAAAGACGAAATTTTACTGAAAGTGCTTCTTCTCCAGAATGTGCAACAGATTCCCGAAAGTATGTTTCCCCAATTGCAACAACCTTAATCTTTTCAAGTCTAGGCTCAGCCGTCATTTTATTTTACATATCCTCATTTGCGTTGTGGTGCAGTGGATATCGACTCGGAACGACAAATCGGTGGAGTCGAGTTCGAATTCCAGTTGAATTCCTTGTATTCACTTACGCACAAATACCCTTGGGAAAGGTATTAATCCATCATTTTCCGCAGAAAAAAATGGCAACCTACTGCGGGATAATCTTCTACCCAGTCAGTCATATCTCCTTCGAGACATGATCGCCCAAGCGTATGTCACGTATGAAACTTAACTGACTGACTTCTTAATTCGATTAATGTTGGTGTTATGTTCCTATTCACATGTCTTCTTCTTCTATGTGCCCTGTCCTTTCAGGACCTAGGCGATCATGTCTCCCTATCCCTTGTGGCTCTTAGTATGTTTGCTCCTGTTACTCCTGGCCACCCCCATTCCGTCATCCACCTGAAAAGGTCCTGCAAATATGTTATCCACTGCCTTCCCCTGTCTCTCTTTCCTTCTATCTGGCCAGTCAGTATCAAGTTCTTCAAACTCTCCTTCCTCATTGCGTGTCCCAGGAACTTAAAAACTGCCAGACAATATTAATTACCAATAATATGTGATGTTTTAGAAGAACCTGAGATATATTATAGCTTGCTGGAAGTTCTTTTTTCAGACATATTTTAACTTCATATTATATGGCCTTTAGATATAACCGGCTGAGTGGTTTTTGTAAGACCTTTTTAAATCTATTTGTCAATCATGTGAAGAAATGAAAATATACCATTTGTGATAAAGTTTTCATAATATCTTCATTCAGTTTAAACGGTTCAAAAGATGCCAAGCAGAATCTTTTTCTTTTATGTGCCCTGTCCTTTCAGGACGTAGGCGATCATAGCCTTCCACATCTCCCTATCCCTGGCAGCTCTTAGCACGCTTTCTCCCGTTACACCATGCAACCCTCGTTCCGTCATCCACATGATCAGGTCCTGCAAATATGTTATCCGCTGCTCTCCCCTGTCTATTTTTCCTTCTATCTGGCCTGTTAGTAACAGGTTCTCCAAGCCCTCCTTCTTCATTGCATGTCCCAAGAACTTTAGCTGTCTCTTCCTGATGCTCAGTATTAATTTTGTTTTCGTTTCCATCCTTTCCATTATCTCACCATTGCTCACATGCTCGGTCCATGATATCCGCAGCATCCTTCTGTAGAACCACATTTCAGCTGCTTTAAGTTTTTTCCTTCATCTTCGAAGATATTGTCCAACATTCGCTGCCATATTGAAGAACCGACATCACATAGCAATCCAGGACTCTTCTCTTTGTTTCTAGTGAAATTGTCCTGTTTCTTAATACTTTACTTAACTTCTGGAATGCTTCCTTCGCCATGCCAATTCGCCTTCGGATCTCTGAGAATACGGAAAATGCGATACAGAGATCCAAAGACCAAGCAGAACAGTTAACGTTAACTAATATACACCTCAACAAATGTGGCTCTCTTTAAAAAAGTTTGGTTATTCCTGTGCTAACGCATGTTTTCCAGTGGATTTTTAAGGAGATTTTTATTTTCTGGGAGGTTTTAAGGAATCAGCGCATATATCCTAGGCCACAAAAGTCTTCCAAGCGTATCACTCATAGAAATTAATACAACATGAGAACCAGTAATATGGAGCGATAGAGAAAATCGTTAGCTTCAAAGATTGCAATATGAGCTCTGGTAAAAAAAAAAGTTAGTGAGACAGTAGGTTTATAAGTCCTTGAAATTCATACACTGATGTCTGCAAGTACACATGGCCTAGTGGATATTGGCATTGGTTAATTCCCGTGAGTAGTAAACAAATAGAGAGTTGAGTTAAAGGGAGATAGCTATTGAAGTTTTTTGGGTAGCCTGTTATACTAGTGAGCCAGCCATGAGCTGACTCATTTTATAGTTCACCAATAGAAGGATTAACCAATCAGAAGGATCAAAATATTCAATACGACGTATATAAAGGCGACCATATTTTCTCGAGTATTGGCGATATAGTCCGATTCAGTAGAGTGTCTGATTCGTGAGTGTTAATCTTTGACGTTGTGTCATTGAACAGATTACGTACTGCGCTGTATTCTATATTCATAAACTATGGTGGACATGGTCAACAATAACTACGTCGGAAGAAACATTGCACACGGAATGAGAATTATATACCCTAGGAATCTAAATAAAAGTTTGGTTTGAAATTCCTGAAGAAAGCCGGGGCGTACAACGGCCGAACCGTCGTAAACACGGCAATAAAGATGGGGACAACAGTGTAAATAAAAAAAAATCACTGTAACTCTAAAAAAAATAGTTCATGCAAATTTGATCCGGAAACAAAATCAGTCAATCAATTCTCTTCCCCACATCTGGAGAAGCAAAAGTTTTGTTCGTATCAACACGGTCAAAACCATCGATCAATCAACGAATCACAAGCGTTGATCAATCATTTGAACGATCACAAGGTCAATAGCGATTTACATCAAAATAGAAATTGAATGGCTATTTGATTGACAAAGCTAAATCTTTACTAGGCAAATATCAAAAGCTTTGCCTACATAATTTATTTTGAAATGATTTGTTCGGACATTATTTTCGATCGATACTCTTATTTAAGTAGATATTCTGTTTATAATCAAACAGTATTATATATTTATTTCTACCGGCCTGATTATTTACGATAAATTTTTATTACGAAAATGTGTGTCATTCGGCAGGATTCGAACCTGCGACCCCTACCAACATAGGGGAAACCACCAATTGATCTTGCGCGTCTTAGACCTCTCGATCACGAATGACCAACATTTTAGTTCTGATATGGTTATTTGCCTGAACCAAAAATTGTGTTATATAGGCTTGATTTGACTTCGTTTGTGAGCTCTACAATTTCCTCAGTTTGTTACTCACATGTCTGGTCCATGGTCTATTCTCAACATCCTTCTGTAGATCCTCATTTCTATTGCTTCATCTCTGATAATATTGTCTATGAGATTTGTTTGCTGTATAGTTCGACTGTTGGCTGATAAATGACAGGGAGTCTGGCAAATGATCTCTCATCTGACCTAGCAAAAGCTGTCCAACGATAGAGAGGTAGAAACTGGGTTTAAATGCCTCAGAGAACGTTTGGTTCCTATCAGGCAGGACCCATAGTCTCTCTAGTCACAATAAATGATTGCACTCTTAAAATTATACTTTGCTTTGCGTGTCAGATCTCAGAAGGAAATTATACATGAGACTTATCGATAATTCATTATGCCCGTGTCCTTATACCATAGGATCCCAAACTTTTTGCTGCGATTATCCAAAATATAATTTCTATAATATCCATTACCCCAATGAACAAATACCCGTAATATAGGAAAAGAAGTAATTATATTTTCATACATCAAAGCAGACAAAGTTAATGGAAATTATTCAATACAATAGTACCAATCTATAATAATCAGAGGTATAATAGCCGTAACCTAGACGTGATTCTTAATGTGAGTGTTGAGCTTGTATTGCCTGTGCCAGTTTATTTATTCTTGGCTTTGTGACTGAAAGGGCTATTCCGGGCGTCGTTTGCCACGTTGAGTCTGCTATATTTCTTGGTCTTCATTCCCAGGACAGTAGAAAAAGCTTGTTCACTTAGATAAGTGGTTGAAAATCCTATGAGAATTTGTACTGCTCTAGAGGCTAGTGTTGGTATATCCTGCAGACGAGAGATCCAAAAGGTGTGTAGACCAGACTTGGTCTCAAACAATAGCTTCCATGCATTGTTCATCCTGAGTGTGAGAAATTCTTCTTTTGCTGGATAGTCCTCATCAGGAATGACATCTTCACTCACAAGATATGGATTTCTTACCCATTCATTGTTGGAATTATTCAAGTTTTGAAAGTACTTACGTAAGTTTTCCAAGAGGCCATTTAGGCTTGAAAGATACTTTAAGAGAGATTAGGTTAGGGGGAATTCTTCCTTGCAATGCTGTCTCGTTAATAACTTGGTTTAGTGTGAAATTATAAGCTGATTGTCTCTTCCCAAACCAAAAGACCATTACCCGCCAAATATGGGTTCATTATCCCACTGGGATAATTTACCCCGGAGTTGGGAACCATGGCCTTATACGAATCTAGGAAGTAACAGATTGCCCGATCTTTACGTTAGACTAGACCAGGAATGAAATGTTGCTGCCATATCGAAAAAAAAAAGCTGTACAGTTTTCTCTTTTCCAAAAGTCTTCTTCTTCTTTTTTTGTGCTGTCATTTAAGGACGTAGGCGATCATGGACTTTCATTTCTTCCTATCACTTGATAGGAATATTAATATTCCCTAGTATTTTTCCTCTTGATATCTCTCCCAAACCCCGCTACGCCATCCATTTACTCAATCCCATCAAATATGTCGCGCACTGCTTTCCCTGTATCTTTTTCCCTCTATCCATCCTGTGAGTATCAGATTCTCTAAACCCTCGTTCCTCATTACGTGTCATAGGAACCTCTTTTCCTGATGTTAAGTATGAGTTTTCTTCTGGTTTGCATTCCCTCCAACACCTCGTCGTTACTTACGTTCTCGGCACATAGTATCCTCAGCATCCTACTGTAGAACCACATTTCTGCTTCCTCAAATCTCTCCCCTGGTTCTTGAAGAGATCGTCCGACATACACTGTCCTACAGAAGGACAGATATCACATAAAAGTCCAGCATTCTTTTCTTTGTTTCTGAATACAGGGTCATTAGTAAAAAGAACAAACCAAAATGCCAAATACAAGTGGGAGATACTATAATCAAGCAAGTACAAAAATTTAAATACCTAGGAAGTGTTATAACAGGAGATAGAAAGTGCGACACAGAGATCCGAAGGCGAATTTGCATGGCGAAGGACGCGTCCCAGAAGCTGAGTAAAGTACTAAGACACAGGAAAATTTCCCTAGAAACGAGGAAGCGAGCGCTAGATTGCTGTGTAATATCAGTTCTTCAATACGGCAGTGAATGCTGGACAATATCATCGAAGATGAGGAAAAACTTGAAGCGGCGGAAATGTGGTCCTACAGAAGGATGCTGCGGATATCATGGCCCGAGCATGTGAGCAATGATGAGGTTTTGGAAAGAATGGCATTGAAAAGAAAACGAATAGTGAGCATCAGGAAGAGACAACTGAAGTTCCTGGTACATGCAATGAGAATGGAGGGCTTGGAGAACCTGATACTAACAGGTCAGATAGAGGAAAAAAGAAACAGGGGAAAGCAGCGGATAACATATTTGACGGGGCTGATCAGGTGGATGACGGAACGGGGGTTGCGTGGAGTAACAGGAGAAAACATAAGAGCCACCAGGGATAGAGAGACGTGGAAAGCCATGATCGCCTACGTCCTGAAAGGACAGGGCACATAAAAGAAGAAGAAGAAGAAGAAGAAGAAGAAGAAGAAGAAGAAGAAGAGACCCTATCTCAAAAGTTATCTATCTTACATATTCTCTTAATCTATAATATTTGAAGTCCACAAAACAATATCATTCAGTAACCCACTGGAATGGATCGTCAGCTCTATATTGAATGAACAAACAGTCAGTCAGTTAAGTGCCATACGTGATACACGCTTGGGCGATCATGTCTCTTTCGAGAAATTACTGACTGGGCAAAAAATTATCCCGCAGTAGTTTGACATTACTTTCTGCGGTAGACTGGTTGCAGACCAAGTCTATAGAACCCAATCTGTCCTGTTATTTAACCCATAACTGGAGGGAAGAAACGGATTAATACATTTCCCAAGGGTATTTGCGCGTAAGTGAATGCAAGGAATTCAACTGGAATTCGAACTCGGCTCCCCGATTGAACAATAGCAGAGATTAAAGCGGTTTGCTATATTGTTACCCTGTTCTTATTGAATGTGCGTTGTTGTGCAGTGGATATCGGCTTCAAACGATAAATAAGAGAGCCGAGTTCGAATTCTGCTTGGTATTTGTTGCATTTATTCATGCGGGAAACGTATTAATCCGTTTTTTCCCGCCTCTTATGCGCCAAATAACAGGAGAAATTAGATTCTAATTTCAAATTTCAAACCTTGGTTGCAATTACTGTAGAAGATAATGGCAACCTACTGTGGGATGTACGTTGTGGTGCAGTGGATATCGAGTAGGAACGACAAATCGGGGTGCCGAGTTCAAATTCCAG
Source organism: Ascarosepion bandense (assembly GCA_037127315.1). Lineage (NCBI taxonomy): Eukaryota > Metazoa > Mollusca > Cephalopoda > Sepiida > Sepiidae > Ascarosepion > Ascarosepion bandense. The sequence continues at coordinate 1,750,872 of JBBBDQ010000329.1, read as the reverse complement.
TTGAATTCCTTGCATTTACTTAAACACAAATACCCTTGGGAAAGGTAATAATCTGTCTCTTCCCTCCAGTTATGGGTTAAATAACAGGACAGATTGGGTTTCTATAGCATTGGCAGGCAACCAGTCTACCGCACACAGCAATGGCAACCTACTGCGGGATAATCTTCTGCCCAGTCAGTCATGCCTCTTTCGAGACATGATCGCCCAAAGCCTGTATCACATATGGCACTTAATTGACTGTGAGAAAATTTTTATTCTAGTCAATCAAATCTTTTTCGAGACATGACAGGCTCTATTGCATTTAAATTACCGTGATTTAAAAAATGTTATTTTCATTAGCTAAGAAGCCCACCAAGCTAAAAGTATAGTGGTTGGTTTGGTGAGCAAACAATATATATAATATATATATATATATATAAAGAATACCTAGTGAGTCAGACAGATCTACATAGGTTTCACCTAAACGGATCATCAGGGAAAGCTGGCTCTGACGATCCGTTTAGGTGAAACCTAGGCAGGTCTGTCTGGCTCAATAGGTATTCTTTACTTATTTCTCTCTACCTACGTATTGAGCACTTTTTGTTAGTTGATTACTCGTATAGGGTTTTTATCTTTGGGCTACGTGCTGACTCGGTCTGAGCTCTTTTGACTTCATGTTCATGAACTTAGCTCTTCCTTTTTTTAAACCATTTTTCCCTTCTTCGCACATTCGTGGAAGGTTTTTCGACACGAGTATAGTTATAATTTATGATATATATATATATATATATATATATAAGGTCAGGCAATTACTCAATTTATGAATTCAGATTTTCGGTACTGGTAGACATTTTAGATTAACTGATTTTCTAACGATTTATTTTGAATGCACAACAGGAATTTTAAAATAAGGGGAGAAGTGAGTCAAAACTAGCGAAATAGTATTTTACGGACTTTCATCCGGGATTTTCTTCTTCTTCTATGTGCCCTGTCCCTTCAGGACGTAGACGATCATGGCTCTCCACGTCTCCCTATCCCTTGTGGCTCTTAGTATGTTTGCTCCTGTTGCTCCTGGCAACCCCCGTTCCGTCATCCACCTGATCAGACCCTGCAAATATGTTATCCGCTGCCTTCCTCTGTCTCTCCTTCCTTCTATCTGTCCAGTCAATATCAGGTTCTCCAGGCTCTCCTTCCTCATTGCATGTCCCAGGAACTTCAGTTGTCTCTTCCTGATGCTCAGCATCAATTTCCTTTTTGTTGCCATTCTTTCTAACACCTCATCGTTGCTTGTATGCTCAGTCCACGATATCCGTAGCATCCTTCTGTAGAACCACATTTCGGCTGCTTCCAGTTTTGTCCTCATTTTCGATGATATTGTCCAGCATTCACTGCCGTATTGAAGAACTGACATCATGTAGCAGTCTAGAACTCTTTTCTTCGTTTCTATTGAGATTTTCCTGTGTGTTAGTATTTTGCTCATCTTCTGGAACGCGTCCTTTGCCATGCCAATTCGCCTTCGGATTTCCGTATCGCACTTCCGGGTTTTTACAAAGCTAAAATGTACGAAGCCAAAATATCTTTTCTGACATGTATTTTGCTAGTCTTCAAGGCAACACTTAAAATAATCAGAAAATCAAAAAAGTGTTTAAATTCTAATCTGTTTAAAATGGATTCTTTGATATCTCAAATTTTTTTCGTTTTTTTTTTTATTCATATTCTGAAATTTATTTTAATTTTCTTATTTTATGTTTTTTCTTCGATAATATTTTCCTATTTTTCAAGTTGTTCTCTACGGCACCCGGCCTGTAGACTGATATCCATGTTGAGAAGACCCTTGTTTTTGATTGGTTGGCCTGGTTATACCAAGTGTGATTGATCAGCTAAAACAGGTCAGTTTTTTCCCTACTGGAAAATACATGGAATGAATTTAGACTTGAATTGTCAGCCGAGAGTCGATGTTTGCATATAAATAAGTGTGAAAAGAAAAGAAATCGTTACTGAATGTTTCTGTATGTTTTCACGTTTCATTTAATTGCAATTTCCTTCGTGTTTATTCTGCGTGTAACAAATTTGATGAGAACCTGATTGAGTAACCGTGCTTGCGGAAAAAAGGTTCCATCGAGATCGATAAAAAAATAACACTAATATATGAACGATTGCATTTCTCCAAATTAGCTTATATCATTAATTCTATGAGAACTTTTAATAATAAAAAAAACTTATATATATATATATATATATATATATATAATACAAATAAACTAGAATCCGTAAGTTTACACTAATCAAAATAAACATAAATATTCGAAAAAATGCCAACAAACAGAACCTAAATCCGTCAAAATCCGACGAGAAATATGTCGTCGGATATTGGGAAAGAAAAAAAGAAACCAGCGGAACAAGAACAAACAGTCAAGCATCCGCAGGAAAGAAAAAAAAACCAAAACACTAGAAAAAGTGCTCGATACGAAAGTACGGAAGTAGAGCAAGAACACGAAAAATCTATAAGTGAGCCACAACCTACCGCCGTTTCGCCCTACGGATCGTCAGGGAAAGAGGCTCTTTGACTGACGATCCGTAGGATGAAACCGCGGTAGGTTGTGGCTCACTTATAGATTTTTCGTATATATATATATATATATATGTGTGTGTGTGTGTGTGTGTGTGTGTGTGTGTGTGTGTGTGTGTGTGTGTGTGTGTCGATAGTAATGTGCGTTTTAAGTCACGAGTCCGGGTTGCTGACAATTGTGACCCATTTATGCCCCGCGTTTTTTATTTCGTGATGTATATAACGAGAGATATTAGTTATTATCCAAAGCGACGGGTTAAGGATCGACTAATGATGATGATCTTCCTCAAGGTTCCATGATGACGACGATGATGATTCACCATCTCTGTGGCTGGTGATCGCTCCATGGTGACAACACGCAATGTTTACGTTGGTGAAGCTATATGCGAACCTAGGGCATTTGAACAAACAGAACGACAACGTACAGATGTTTATTTTGCTTGGTTAATTTAAAGGTATATCAACAGTTGTTGGGTTCTTGCTGTGATCTGTGGTTTGGCAAACACAACACTTAACTCGAAAGAATTAGTGGTGATAGTAGTATTCAATACTGAGCTAGACAATCATTGCAATAGTATTATCATTTTCTGCTAAACTTCTTCTTCTTCTTCTATGTGCCCTGTCCCTTCAGGACGTAGGTGATCATGGATCTCCACGTCTCCCTATCCCTTGTGGCTCTTAGTGTGTTTGCTCCTGTTGCTCCTGGCAACCCCCGTTCCGTCATCCACCTGATCAGACCCTGCAAATATGTTATCCGCTGCCTTCCTCTGTCTCTCCTTCCTTCTATCTGTCCAGTCAGTATCAGGTTCTCCAGGCTCTCCTTCCTCATTGCGTGTCCCAGAAACCTCTTTGTCTCTTCCTGATGCTCAGCATCAATTTCCTTTTTGTTGCCATTCTTTCTAACACTTCGTCGTTGCTTGTATGCTCAGTCCACAATATCCGTAGCATCCTTCTGTAGAACCACATTTCGGCCGCTTCTAGTTTTGTCCTCATTTTCGATGATATTGTCCAGCATTCACAGCCGTATTATCACAAATGAATCAGCAAGGAAGGTAATCGCCTATTGGCACAACAATTATTGAAGTTTGAATATAAGTCTTAGAGAACAAAAATTATAACCAATTAATAAATAAGTCGAAATTCGATTTACACTAGACTCAAAAAGCAGACATACATCAGTAATTATGTATATTTCTGAGATTAGGTATTGTAATTATTTACACTATTTACATTGTTCTCATCTTTATTGCCATATTCAAAACGATATTTTCTTTTCGCCTGTTTATATGCAAACATCGACTCTCGGCTGATAATTCAAGTCTAAATTCATTCCATGTGTTTTCCAGTAGAGAAAAAACTGACCTGTTTTAGCTGATCAATCACACTTGGTATAACCAGGCCAACCAATCAAAAACAAGGGTCTTCTCCACATTGATATCAGTCCACAGGCGGGGGGGGGGGCCGTAGAGAACAACTTGAAAAATAGGAAAATAATTATAGAAGAAAAAACATAAAATAAGAAAATTAAAATAAATTTCGGAATATAAAAAAAAACAAAAATCCTTTTTCTATTTGGGAAAACCAGAATTTCACACGTCATTGCGAATTTTTTTTTTTTTTTTTTAATCATATCACCCCGAGCAAGGCGGTAACGCCACTGAAGTGCAGGGGGCTACGTAAGAGTGAAAAGATTGGAAATGAGAAAGCCGGAAACCACATCCTAAACAAGGAAACAAAGGATGAGCCTCTACACCTGTTCAATAGACGTCGGTGGAGTGTGAACCGGGCGATAGTTTATCAATCCGGGCGATAAGTGAAGAATTTTGATTTTAATTAATTTCTTATCCGCTACAGACGAAGTTTGTATATGACTTGAAACAATTCATCGGCTCGATTTATGCTAAAGCCGAAACGGTAGGCATATATGCACCTATGTTTTACTCTAGATACAAAATGCTTTATATAAGTTCGTCTTGAACTCGACCGAAATAATACAAAACCCATTTACACAAATGTAAAAAAAAATAAGGACAGGTCCGTTTTACAACTGAGTCAAAAAACTAAACTTTATCTACAATGTAATACATTGTGGTGGCACAAGGCCAAATTGGAGAGAAGAAACAAAATCTTGGGATGGTCTTCAGTAACTATCCTATACCTAGCTAATCCGACTCACGACCCAATCACTCTTTACAATATTCCATTCATCATAAGGATCCATTCATCGCCAATCAATCCACTATACACCATAATACCTCACACATTCAGGGAGTCTAAAAAAGGGGTACTCCTCATATAAATTCCTAAATATATATACAATATATCTACAAAAATAGATAAAAATTAACCATGAAATGTAATGAAATAGAGGGGACATGAAACAAAAAAAAATATTAACATAATATACAAAGTAAATAAATTGATGTTAGCTAGACCCGTCCAACCCACAAAAATAAAGAGGCCCCTGTATTCTGTCATTATGATAAAATCAAGAGGCTCTCTTGCTAAGGGAGTAGAGAGTAGGCGAAAAAATTAAATACAATTCGGGACATAAAAATTCTGACCCAGTCGAGATAAAAACAACGGGATTCAAAAAACTGAGGGAGGTTGGGAATCTCGACCTGGATCATAACAAAAGACAATGTCCGGAACAGGTCAGGAATCACACTCATTCACATTAACTAAGTACACAAGAAATGACTACTTTAACCAGGGGAGGGTTCCTAGTCAAAATGTAAACAATCCCATCTTACGCTAGACATTACAATAGCATTAGAAGTAGGCCTCGTCGGTCAGGGTTGCCCATGGGTAGCATCTTAGTTGTCTGCTTGGCTGGAGCATCGGTGGCTGTGACTGTAGAGGCCAATGCGAGAGGGACAATCATTGTTGCAGAGGCTGCATTTATGTTTTGTTTCTGGTCTGTCAGAGTTGTCGTTTTGCTTCCTGCGAACCCGCCTCTCCATGGCGACTTGTGTCAGTTGCTCCTGCCTTGATTTAATTTGTTGGGTTGGGGTTCCTCTCCATTTGTTCCGGTTGACTGCTACGCTCTCCCATGACTCCATGTTGATACCCACAGATTTCATATTGCATTAAATGGGTAATATGTCCTGAATATACTAGTTTTGATTTTAGACTAGAGTAAAAAGATAAGATTTGTCCGGTTTACACTAGTGTCAAAAGAGGGGAATAATCTGTTTTATATTAAAGTAAAAATAAGCATAGGTTCGTTTCGCACGAGTAAAAATAAACATGTCTGTTTTATATGATAGTAAAATAGTAAACAAAGAACAGGTTTACACTAGTATAAAAATGTACACAGATTTGGTTTTCAGTAGAGATGAATCCGAGTCAAAAGGTAGACATTGCTTCGGTTTGTTCATGAATCAAAAAGAAAAGCTGTTTCTATTTACACTAGACGCAAAGTGATATTAGAACCCGTTTACAGAAAAGTTTGATCTACACTACCGGCCATAATTATTAGTCCACCCAAGTGTTTTAAGAAAAAATGACGTATTTCAGACTATTTGTTAGAATTTATTGCCAAGTGAATAATTCTAAATGAAAATAGAATGGTTCTTTTGTTAATACTGCACAATAACATGTGCATCAAATGAATTTATAAATATCTAATAATTACCTATATTGTAGTTTCATCAATGAAAGAATGAAGAAAAATTAGGGTTCATCTTTGCTTCCTTGCCTTGTAAAATTTTGCAAAGTAATAATAACAAAAAAAAAACATTCTATTTTCATTTAGAATTATCCACTTGGCAATAAATACCAAAAATAGTGTGAAATACATCATTTCTTTTAAAAACCTGCGGTGTCCTAATAATTATGGCCGGTAGTGTATATATATATATATATATATATATATATATATATATATATATATCAAATCTACGGGGTGCGATGCGAAAATTGTCGCTATTTTCCTTGTAAAATTTTGCAAAGTAATAATAACAAAAGAACCATTCTATTTTCATTTAGAATTATTACTAAAAATACTATGAAATACATCATTCCTTTTAAAAAATTTGGGTGGCCTAATAATTATTGCCGGTAGTATATATATATATATATATATGTGTGTGTGTGTGTGTGTGTGTATATATATATATTGCAAATCTACAAGGTGCGATGGGAAAATTGTCGCTATTTGCCTTGTAAAATTTTGCAAAGTAATAATAAAAAAAACATTCTATTTTCATTTAGAATTATTCACTTGGCAATAAATACTAAAAATACTATGAAATACATAATTTCTTTTTAAAAACTGGGGTTGCCTAATAATTATGGCCGGTAGTGTAAATCTGGATTGCACTAAAGCCAAAATGATAAGCACAAGCATGGTTTACTTTGGAGTTGAAAATAGAGATGGGTTTTATACTAAAGTAAACATAAGTCTTAGTGATACTTCGGTTTCTTCTCATCAGCGTGATGTGGCTTCCCTCTGTCTTTTCTACAAGTATTTTTCATGTCAACTGCTCTGATGGGCTTCTTTCCCTGCTCCCCGAACAATTGAATTTGCTCGTGCTACTAGGTTGGCATTAATGTCCCACCCTTTTTCTGTCGAAGTAATTAAATGAAATCATCTCTTCTACTCAAATTGTTTCTTTTCTCGCACTTCCCGTTTTTGGAACTCCTAACCGTTTTCTTGCTTCTCTGATAGCTGCAATCTGTAAAACTTTCAATGCAACGTCAATTGGCATCTTCTATCTATTGATACCCTTCACAATACACTTTCATGTTTCGAGATTGTTAAATTTTGTATTCCGTAAGCAACAAAATCTTAGCATGCTACGCGTCTATTAAAGTCTAAGAAAAGATAGTCTACCATTGTCTCTTGGCTAAAATATCAAGGATAACAGTTCAACTTCGACTTAGCCAACTACAGCAAACCGATAAGTCACAAGTTTGACATTATATTCGGACAAATGTCTGCTGGTTAACCTCATGTCTCTATTTTATTAAAGACAGAAAAAAAAAAAAAGAAATACATTTTTTTTACTTCCATGTTGCATCTGTAACTCACTTGTTTATGGGAAACGGGTGGTTTGCATATAAATTTTCCTTTATCGTAATCTTGCAAAAAAAGCCATTTCCAGCTATGTTAGAGACAATCCATACGTCCCATGTGACATTTGCTATAATAGCTTGAACTAATCGTAAATTTTAAAGGTGGTTTTTGTATAAGCAGCCTAGCTGCAACTAATCTGATGTTAAGATCCTAATCGATAAAGACCGCACCAAAGATGTTAAAAGCTGAAGAGAGGAACTTAGTGGAAAATAAAGAAGACAGATAAATTATATTCCTTTGCAATAAACGGTATTCCTTCAGGGAATAGGAAATTGTAGATCTCTACAGTTTCCTGATTTTGTTATTTTCAGCCATATTTTCTGCTTTATGGCACCAATATCCATTTATGTTACGAGTACCGCATCCATTTGCACAATCAGCTAAAGTAGATAATTTATGGCTTTGCTCTATTTTACAAGAAAATATCTACCTCTTTATGGCTAAAAGAAAACTAAAGAAAATAATTGCAGGAAGTAAAAATAATAAAAAAAAAAAATTCTTATTAAATGCGAAGAAATGTTATTCAAAATATTGTAATAAGACCAGAGAAAAATAAAATAAAAATGCAAATGACTCAAATATGCAAAATAACAGATGGCACCAAAATAGTTTGAACGTCCCAAAATGGAAAATTGGACCAAAAAACATACACTACAGGCCATAATTATTAGGCGACACCAGTTTTTTTTTAACAAAAAATGATGTATTTCATACTATTTTTAGTATTTATTGCCAAGTGGATAATTCTAAATGAAAATAGAATGGTTCTTTTGTTATTATTACTTGTGTAAAATTTTACGAGGCAAATAGCGACATTTATCCATCGCACCCTGTAGATTTGATATATATATATATATATATATATATATATATATATATATATATATATATATATACGCTCTAACACCCTGATTGAGCATTCTGGAAGAATGGGAGACTTTGAAAACAGTAGCTACTCCGGCATATACGCATCGCTCATTCAATAATGAATTAGAGCACTATGGCTATTGGGCGTGTATAATGATATACGCGCTAAAATGTCTGCCTTCTACCACCGAACGATCATAGCTCAGAGGTAGAATCGCCGACTGACGCCAATTTGGTCGGGTTTCAATCCTGGGTAAAAAGGTAATCGGAGTCTAACCGTACTGATGCGCTGTGATACAGCGAAACAGATCTGTCTGCGGATGACTATAGTATCTATCTATCTATCTATCTATCTATCTATCTATCTGTATATATATATATATATATATACACTACCGGCCATAAATATTAGGCTACCCCAGGTTTTTAAAAGAAATTATGTATTTCATACTATTTTTAGTATTTATCGCCAAGTGGATAATTCTAAATGAAAATAGAATGTTTCTTTTGTTATTCTTACTTTGCAAAATTTTACAATGCAAATAGCGACATTTTCCCCATCGTACTCTGTAGGTTTGCTATTTTTGCGAACCTAGACGATGTCAATTTTTTCTTTTCTTATTTATTTGATTTTATTTTATCTTTTTCTTTTTCTTTTTCTTTTTCTTTTCTTTTATTTTTCCTTTTTATTTTTATTTTTATTTTTATTTTATTTTATTTTTATTTTTATTTTTATTTTATTTTTTAATTTCTTTGTAATCTATTTAAAAAGGAAAAGTAGACTAATTTTTCTCCAGTTTCTGAAAGGATTTTTCTGTTGCTGAGGTGATGTGTTATCCCCCGTGGGGATATTCATATCGAAATGGCCATTCAACATCTTTGAATTAATCCTTTTTTAATATATATCTATATATCTATATATATTTATATATATATATATACACACAGTACCGGCCATAATTATTAGGCAACCATTGTTTTTTAAAAGAATTGATGTGCTTCATACGATATTCAGTATGTATTACCAAGTGAATAATTCTAAATGAAAATAGAACGGTTCTTTTGTTATTATTACTTTGTAAAATTTTACAAGCGCAAATAGCGACAATTTACCTATCGCACCCTGTAGATTTGCTAGATATCTATCTATCTATCTATCTATCTCTCTCTCTCTCTCTCTCTATATATATATATATATATATATATATACTACCGGCCATAATTTTTAGGCCACCCAAGTTTTTTTAAAAGAAATGATATATTTCATACTATATTTTTAGTGGATAATTCTAAATGAAAATAGAATGGTTCTGTTATTATTATTTTGCAAAATTGTTTCAAGGCAAATAGCGACAATTTATATATATATATATATAGGGCGCGATGGGTAAATTGTTGCTATTTGCAAAGTAATAATAACAAAAGAACCATTTTGTTTTCATTTACAATTATTCACTTGGCAATAGATCCTAAAACATTGTATGAAATGTCATCTTTTTAAAACACTGGGGTGGCCTAATAATTATGGCCAGTAGTTTATACATCAATTAAAAGTTGTATGAAGAATGAAAAGCCCCTATTTTCTTTTTTAACGATAATGTGTCCTGTTATTTAACCCATAACAGGAAGGAATAGACGGATTCATACCTTTCCCGAGGGTATTTGCGCTTAAGTGAATGCAATGAATTCGGCTGGAATATCGAAGTCGGCTCCACCGATTTCTCGTTCCGAGCCGATATCCACTGCACCACAACGCACATCCCATATTGCATTTATAACCAAGTGGATAATTCTAAATGAAAATAGAATGGTTCTTTTGTTATTATTACTTTGCAAAATTTTACAAGGCAAGGAAGCAAATAGGAACTCGTCCGAATCAACATAAATTCTTTCATTGTTGAAACGGCAGTATAGGTAATTATTAAATATTTATAAATTCATTTGATGCACATGTTATTGTGCAGTATTAACCAAAGAGCCATCCTATTTTTATTTATAATTATTCACGTTCCAATAAATACTAAAAAATAATATGAAATACAGCATTTTATTAAAACACTGGGGTAGCCTAATAATTATGGCCGGTAGTGTATATCTCCATATTGAATCCGAGGTCGATTAACCAGAAGAAAGTGAAAGTGAAAATAGAAGAAATATTTCAGAAGTGGAAGGACTTATTATTGAGACAAGAATGTGGATTCTTTATCAAAGGGTAAATCACATATTTAGTGTTCATAGTAAGATATTGTGAACCAGTTCAAAGCAGGACAAATGAAGAAATAAATACCTATCGTAAAGATGGTGTCAGAATGAAAGGGAATCTAGAAAATACTCCTATATAAGAAGAACAACGTAGATTTTGAAGGTAATGCAGTAGATATTTTATCAAAGGAGTAATTACATGTAGAATGTCTTAATACTTTTGAAAAAGACCTCCAATCCATATTGGACTGGGGTAAGAAATGGCTAGTAAATTTTAATGCTTCTAAAACGAAGCTACTCTCAACTAACCATCATCGACAATCTCACCTACCTCCATTAGCATGGACCAGGCTTGCCTCCCAGAGAGTAAAACACTATGCCTCCTTGGTTTCACACTTTCAGCAGACCTCAAATGGAATGACTATATCGAATCCATTGCTAAATCCGCTGCTATGAAAGTCGGTTCTCTGTGTAGGGCCCGGAAGTTTTTTCCGTTTAATTCTATCCTGCACATTTATAAATCTACCATCCGCCCGTGCATTGAATACTGCTGCCATATCTGGTCGGGTGCCCCTGCTGTTCTCCTCGGGCTTCTCGATAAGGTTCAGAGAAGGGTCTGTAATGTGATAGATACCGACTTGGCAGACCTCCTGCAGTCTCTCTCCCACCGGCGTGACGTGGCTTCCCTGTTTCTCTTCTATAAATACTTTCACAGCTTCTGCTCCGATGAACTTAGATCACTAGTGCCCCCTAAATACGAATTTGAACGAGATACTAGATTAGCAACTAGATCCCACCCTTTTACAGTGAAACCGATAAAATGCAACCGTAACTTCTACTCCAACAGTTTCTTTCCTCGCACTTCCCGACTGTGGAATTCTCTTCCAAACGATTGCTTCCCCGACGGCTACAATCTCCAGGAGTTTAAATGTAAGGTCAATAGACACCTCCTAACACACTAACCTGCTCCCATTCTATCAAGCACTCTTCCCATCTGCCCAAACCTCATCCTCGTCATCCTTCCTCCTGATATTCCCTATGTCTAACCACTCCTTCTCTTTACCTTCCCCTGTGTAGCCTCATGCGCAATAGTGACAGTGGAATGCCTTGCTTGGGGTGAGATGATTAAAAAAATAAAACGATATTCTGAGCTCTTTCTAAACTGGACAAATGAAGAAATAAATATCTGAATACTAAAGATGTTGATAAATATGCAGAAAATATTTTAAAACAACAATGAGCGCGATAGAAGATACTTTTTCAAAGACCATTAGAGGAAATGCGGTGAAAAATGAAACCACGCGCCGCCATGATCGGACGCACAGCAGCCGGCTCTGTGGCAATCAGGCAAAGTGTAAGAAATGTATAAAATATAGGCAACGAAATAACCTTATTAACATTTTCAAATATTGACATTCCTTTACGAATTGATAGTCTTAAAATAACGGAAATATACAGGGAAACTTATACTTTACGACCAGGTATCCCGTAATCGATTAACGTCTAAGGAGAAACCACATGTACTGCATTCAAAGTAGCACAGGTGTCTCCTGTGAAAGTAATCCTAAAGAAGCCCAGCCCTTTCCAAGCTGATTTTGAATTTAGAGCTATCGTCCGGCTGGCTGGCTGAGCCCGGTCACAGAAGCCACTGATGATGATGACCGGAACCTGAGTCAGGGTTGATGCTGTCAAATACAGTACCAGTTATGATGACACTCTCGGGTCGCTAGTCGTGATGGTCTCGCCACAATAGCTGTTTGTCGAGTCGTCTCTTACAACGGTGAACTTTCCTACCCACGCTGTGAATTTTGATCTCAGGAGAAACACGTTGAAAACACTGTAGCCCTTTCTCTACCACCTCAAACCAGTCCGGACACACGCGTACTCTTGTGTTGATAAAATAATATACGGCACCCAAAAATAAATAAATAAATAATTTCAAAGACGCCTGGATAAGTTACAGAAAAGTCTTTATATATATATATATATATATATATATATATATATATATATATAAAATTAGGAACAGAAACAGAATATACAGTCTTCGAATTCAATTTTCACAACGGAGCGAACGTTTTCGTTTAAAAATAATCAGAGCTTTCAATTTTGAAGTTTTTTTTAGTCTTTTCATGGCTCTTTACCGAAGATTTACAGAAAAAGCCGAAGTGGGGTGCTGGGTAGCGACAGCGGGAGTAAATTCGTCTTGTCTCTTTCGCTCAGCAACGAGAGGCTTCTACTAGTTTAACTCTTTCTCGGCTCTTTCTGTTTCCATACATCTTCAGTCAGGACTCCATCGGAGGCGCATTATTCGACTTTAACTCTTTTAAGTCGATCGGCGGCAGGCTTCTCTACGTTTCTTTACATTTTCAGCCAGAACTCTATGGTAGGCGAACACTCTTTCGGTCGTGGCTCCCAGTTGGAAACACCTTTCCCTCAGTAGTTACATCTCGAGTGGTCCCAAGTTCAACTCTAATTGCAACTACACCGCAACTACGCTTGGATCATTGTAAATCTTTTAGTCAGGAGCTCTATGAGAAGCGACCGTCACTGGCACCCAAACAGCATGGCTCCCGATTGGGAACATCTCTCCATCGTTACATCTCTGGGCCAAGAACCGACTGAAACTCGACTGCAACTCATTTGACCCTCTCGGGGTCTCGATTTTTATGCTTGTCCCAAATTCTCTTGCCAGGTGCGTGATAGACCCGGGGTGTCTGTGCAAATCAAATCTTTAACCAATGAGATTATTTCCGCCTCCACATTTCGAGGTGGGGTATTATATCACTCCCGTGGTTCAACCAATGAGGTGACAACATTTCTTAATGACATAGTTTCTTTTCATTTTTTTTCTTGATTCAACTAATTACATCAGCAATCTAGCTTTTAGCTTGGAAATTTTAATTCCAGTTAGATTTATAATTCGTTTTTATTCCCGTAGTTAAAGCTTTAACCTTTTTAACCTCATCAAAATTTTTTGGCCATCTTGTTTTGACTGCCGCTATTTTTAACTTCCAGATTTCAAAAATTTGAAATAAGTATTCTTAACTCGACTCATATTGCGATTGACAATAAACTGCAAAATCAACAATGCCGCTAGTAATTATTTCTTTCGCTCCGTCGTATTAAACTTAGGATTACATGCAATATCACAAAGCAATCTTAAACAAGGCAATTACGTGCTAAATAAGTATCTTAAGCAGGGGAATTACGGGTTACAAGATAAGTTTCCACCCAATAGTATAGTTTCTCTAATTCTTACTACTATTTAACCATAACTGGGAGGAAATGGATTAATACTTTTCCCAAGATTATTAGCACGTAAGAGAATGTAATGGACTCAACTGGAATTCTATCTCGGCTATTCATTATTTTAACTTATACTTGAAAACTGATAACGATGAGAGGCTTAATGAGGAAAGAGCGCCTAGAGAATTTGACACTAACAGGACGCATTAATGAAAGGAGAATGTAAGGAAATAACGAATTATCGACTTTGCGTAAAAGGACAGCGGCACAGGAAGGCTAATCAAATGAGGCAGTAAATTTTAGGTATACTTACTTCCCTTAAATCTACGACTGACCATTAAATGTGTGTGTGTGTGTGTGTGTGTGTGTGTGTGTGTGTGTGTGTGTGTGTGTGTGTGTGTGATAACGAACGTGTGATCACACATTTACACAAATACCCGCATGGTTGTGGGTGTTAATTGTATACATGTTTTTAATGTAAAATGGTGCATTTTTTGGTGATAAATTGATTGAATCTATTTTGCCCTTCTCTCTCTCTCTCTCTCTCTCTCTCTCTCTCTCTCTCTCTCTCTCTCTGCGCGCGTGTGTGTGTGTGTGTGATTTTCAGAAAATAAATTGCTGGAAGTTTTTTTTTTTTTGAGAAAATGGATTACTGGTATTTTTATTTTATTTTATTTTTTTCAGAAAATGAATTGATGGTATATTTCTTTCAGAAAATGAATTGCTTGTATTTTTATCCAGATGATGAATTGCTGGCATTTTTACTATAAAAATCTATGTTTATACTTTCATAGTGTATTGACCTCAGATTAAGGGTTAACAATTTGTTCATAGCTAAAACCCTAACAGGTGATACTAACTCGGGTCTCAGCGGAGCTGGAAAAGCAGCAATTAAGAAGTGTTTATTCTTTTCTCATTGATTTTCGTTTGGTATTGGAGGGCCAAAGTGTTAGGGGATTAAATTGTGTTTGTAATAGAATTGTATTTTATATTGTATTTGTTTTGTTTGTGTTATTATTTAAGTTTTTATTTGAGTGTCGGCATGTACCAGTTATTCTATTTTTCCTGTTTAGTAGTTTACTTTGGTTTTTGTTGTGAGGTCTTCCCTTTGTACTTTGGACTCAACTGAGTATACATATACTCCTGCCATACAGTTGCTGCCATAGAGAGAGAGAGAGAGAGAGAAAGAGAGAGAGTATTCGTAGAGATCCGTGCCAGTTTTCGGAGAGTACCGAAACTGATACGTAAGTTACCGAGAGATACCGAAGTTTTCCAGAGACTACCGCATCAAAAGTCAGACTAGCTCTGGGCTCCACTCAGCTAGAATAATCTACACGGATATATTATTTCGAACGACTTCACTTCAAGACTTGTATATATTTAATTCTTACTAATAGTATTCCTGGATTTACTAACCTGCGTTCAAGTTTGTATATTACGTTCAATATAACCTTCTTTTCTATCTCCATATCTGTTTTGCGCGGTTCCTCAACCGGAATCCACAAAAGTTTTTAAAGTTAATTATCTCTATTATCACTTACTAAAATTGACTTCGTTCTAGCACAATGCAACCAGTGAGGACCGAGCTTAATACTCAGTAGAAATTCTTCAACAACATGCTGGATGTGCGTTGTGGTGCAGTGGATATCGGCTCGGAACAAGAAATCAAGGAACCGAGTTCGAATTCCAGTTGAATTCCTTGCATTCACTTACAGGCAAATACCCTTGGGAAAGGTATTAATCGGTCTCTTCACCCTCTAGCTATAAGTAAAATAATAGGACATATTTGGTTCTGTAGCCTTGGCTGGCAACCAGTCTACCGCAGAAAACAATGGCGACCTACTGTCCAGTCAGTCATGTCACTCTCAAGACATGATCGCCCAAGCGTGTATCACGTATCGCATTTAACTGACTGAATATAATATTTGGAAACATGATTAAAACTTCTACTGGGCATAAAGTGGGGAATCTGTTTTATATTCTTATGAAGTAATAAACAGAACCCTCACTAATTAATACTTAATAATATAATACATCGCTTCCCCCTTTAGCTATGAGTCAAATAACGGGACAGATTGGGTTCTATAGCCTTGGCTTGCAACCAAGTTATCGCAGAAAGCAATGGCAACCTATTGCAGGATAATCTTCTGCCCAGTCAGTCATGTCTCTTTCAAGACATGATCGCCCAAGCGTGTATCGCGTATGGCACTTAACTGACTCATCATCATCAAAAATTAAACACACGGACACTGTTAGATATTAAATAAATCCCACTAAAATATAGACAAGTACAGAATCAGATACACAGTAACGCCGCAAAATAACCTATTACATCTAACTTTTCTTTTAAGCTTTTCACCACAAGAAAGGGAATAAAGCCACTATAGTTTACAAGCGATTACTGTGCATGAAAGAATAAAAAAAGAAAAACATCATTAAGAATCGAGAACAATAAAAGAACAGGAATTAAAAACAATGAACTTTACGATTAATATTGCATTTAAATCTTTGGAGGATTACGGCCATAATACGTTGAATACACCGGTTCTCGCTCGATCACCGAAGTTAAGCAACGTTGAGCCTGGTCAGTACTTAGATGGGTGACCGCTTGGGAATACCAGGTGCTGTAAGCGTTTTGTGAAGGATGTGCGTGTCTTACGGCCATATCACGTTGAATACACCAGTTCTCGCTCGATCACCGAAGTTAAGCAACGTTGAGCCTGGTCAGTACTTAGATGGGTAACCGCTTGGGAATACCAGGTGCTGTAAGCGTTTAGTGACGGATGTGCGTTGTGGTACAGTGGATATCGGCTCGGACAGAGAGATCGGTGAACCGAGTTCGAATTCCAGTTGAATACTCTGCATTCACTTAAGGACTGGTACCCTTGAGAAAGGTATTAATCCGTCCCTTCCCTCCAGTCATGGGTTAAATAACATGGGTAGGACTTGGGGACCCTGCCCTTAAAAACAAATCCCAATGAATCTTGATACTCAAAAAGAAAAAATATTACTAGACACAAAACTTATATAAAAACATAAATAAATTGTTAAAAGAAAAAGGTATTACCAGCAATAAATAAATAAAATTTAGTTGGCAATAAATGACCCGCCGAGGTTGATTTGCCATAAAAACAAAACAACCAACCAACCAAAAATCTTTGGAAAGGACATTGAATCAAACGGTTGAGTATAAACCTTATGAAATTCTCCTCTCATTCTGTTCCTTACCCCCGGGCCGAAAAGTTACTGATTTATATGCGTTTTAAGTGTCGGTTGATTCTTAATATTTCTTCAGAATGTTAACCTTAAGATGCTTATCGAAATTACAGTCGTTTGTAATAAAAGAAATGGTTCTGCAGACTTTGTTCATGTCACATTGTTGTGTCTGACAACCCTTCAAATTTGGTATTAAACCCGAGCCTACCCATAAAGGCAGGATATGGCACAAAGCTGATTTTACCATGGAGGATTCCGAGAAAAAACTTGTCAGATTTCCTACTAAGACAGGGAATAAATCAACATAAATTTCTAGTTTGGAACTGATGACATTGGATATTGGTTTCGAAAAGGATTTAGGATAATTTCAATTTGTGTCCATTTACGGGGAACGAAATATATAAATTCTCAAATTGCAACACGTATGGTTGTGAACAAAGTAAATAGTAGCCATATTATTTGCATGCTAAAATACACTATACATTATTTTTGTTAATGGGTTTTCGCGAGTGGGCAAGAAATTGTGTTATCATTATTTATGGTAAGTTGGTTATAATTAATATCATAATATTGTTTTAGAATTATATTATTGTGTTATTTGTGTGTGCTATTTTGTTCTCTCTGCCTCTTCTGCAAATACTTTCAAGGCTTCTGCTTCGATGAGATTAGCTCCCTGGTGCCTCCTCTGCATGAATTTACTCAAGCTACAAGACTAGCGGCTAGGTCCAACCCTTTTACAGTGAGACCAATCAAATGCAACCGCAACATCTACTCCAACAGTTTCTTTTCTCGCACTTCACGTCTTTTGAATTCCTTTCCGTATACTTGCTTCCCCGACAGCTAAAATCTTCAAGAATTTGAGTGTAATGTCACTTGCCATCTCTTATCTCTTTGATTAGTATCCTTTCCCTGACAGGCCTTGTGTCATGTTTTTTTTTCCCCAATTCCACTCTGCTCTCACGCAGCTCTCTTCACACCAATGTTCTCATCCTGCTCTTACCCGTTCTCTGACACCCACTGTAACTTGTTCCTCTTTCTCTTCACTTTCCTCTTATGTAATCACCTGCGCACCAGTAACAGTACTGCCTTGCTTGGGGTGAAATGATTACAAAAAATATTTTCTTTCTCTTGTCTCTCCTTTTTTTTGTTTTCGTTTTTCCCTTTAATTTTTTTCTATTTTATTTGATTTAAAATTTTTGACATATCTGGCTTTTTGTGGCAAAACATTGAAACACTACTGTCTATGAGTCTTACACACACCATTCTTTAAAATGTTATAACCTCCCAACCCCACTTAATTCGTCTCATTAGATGATCTCTTTATTCTTGTTTTTATTTATTTTTTTACTTTTTTATTTTTATTTTGTTTTTTAAATTTCATTATATATATATATATTACCAAGTAATTTGACCACATTTTACTGGCTGATGATAGTGTTTTAACACCGTAACTTAATAGCTTTTAAGTTGCAGTATTCTATTATTAGTATTATAAGAAGAAGAATTAAAATATATATGTAATTTTTAATCTCATTGAAAAATTATTTCAAAAACTTATAACCATTTATCAGCATTGTAGCCAATTGTAATTACTATCCTGTCTTTTTGTAACTACCTGAATATTTAATGTCGTCTGCTTCGTGACAGTATGGCGTTCATATATTGAAACGCTCATATTCTTCCTTTGTATTTCAAAGGCTTTTCTTACTAATAGTTTTGGAGTAAACTTTCGCCATATTTTCTCTTTCGCTGAGAAACTAAAATAATTTACTTAAACAAATTCCGTTAATCTACACTCTTTTCTAAACATGACACTTAGTCACACACGTCAATACAATGGACTAATGTATTAAAGCAATAGGAATAGCGCTGAAAAAATATCGGCTCAACCAAAAAGAGATAAAGAAAAATAGTTGATATTTGCTCATTTAGTCAGAGTCAGTCAGTTAAGTGCCATACGTGATACACGCTTTGGGCCATCATGTCTCGAAAGAGACATGACTGACTGGGCAGAAGATTATCCCGCAGTAGGTTGCCATTGCTTTCTGCGGTAGAAAGAAGACTGGTTGCCGACCAAGGCTATAGAACCCAGTCTGTCCTGTTATTTAACCCATAACTGGAAGGAATAGACGGATTAATACCTTTCCCAAGTGGTATTTGCGCGTAAGTGAATGCAATGAATTTGGCTGGAATTCGAACTCGGCACCCTGATTTCTCGTTCCGAGCCGATATCCAATGCTCCACAACGCACATCGCACATTAGTCAGAGTACAAGAATTTAATGCCGCTAAGAATTTTTAAGCGTTCTTTGTGCCAACAACCAAATGGTAAGATTTGTACAATTATTTTACAACTTAAAATTTTAAAATATTTAAAAATTTAGATCTTATGGATAAGAAGTCTTTAAGAAAATCTGTTTGAACAAATTTTCGAAACGGAAGAGAATAATTGTCATTGAAATTGCAGCAATACCTTTTAGTGAAAGCGTCTATTTATTACGTTTTTAATACACAATTATGGCACAAGACCGAAAAGGGGGAGGGGGGAACAAAACTTGGGTTGGTCTTCAGGTACTCTATCCTATACCTAGCCAATCAGATTCGCGACCCACACATACGTTACAATATGTCTCACTCACCATAAAAATTTGTCCATCAACACTCATACTTATCATGCACCAAAATACCACAAAGCATACCAGGGACCTAAAAAACACCCCAACCTTTCAGTGAAAGCGATCCACTAAGCAAAAGTCAGCGCATGTAATATTGTATCAAGGCGGTCTAAAACGCTTCAGACTTCAACCACTCGTTAAATGCAGCCGTAACTTTTACTCCAACAGTTTCTCTCCTCGCACTTCCCGACTGTGGAATTCTCTTCCACACGATTGCTTCCCCGACGGCTACAATCTCCAGGAGTTTAAATGTAAGGTCAATACACACCTCCTAACACACTAACCTGCTCCCATTCTATCAAGCACTCTTCCCATCTGCCCAAACCTCATCCTCGCTATCCTTACTCATATGTCACCTTCCTCCTGATATTCCCTATGTCTAACCACTCCTTCTCTTTACATTCCCCTATGTAGCCCATGCGCAATAGTGGCAGTGAAATGCCTCGCTTGGGGTGAGATAATTAAAAAAAAAAAAACATCATCTACATACTATTAAATTTAGAGAGTCTAGCTGATAGAATAGAATTATGTTTAATTTTCTTTCAAACAATTTTGACAAGTACATGATTTTGAGAAGATGTGATCTGTGTGAAAGACTTAGCTGACACCGTTGGCTGGAATCTGGATCTGACATTCTTCTTCTTCTTCTTCTTCTTCTTCTTCTTCTTCTTCTTTCTTTATGTGCCCTATCCTTTCAGGACGTAGGCGATCATGGTTTTCCACATCTTCCTATACCTAGTAGCTCATAGCATGCTTTCTCCTATTACACCACCCAAACCCCACTCTGCCATCCAGTAGCTCAAGCCCATGAATCTAGAATATAAATGTATAGAAACTAGCATGGCTACAAAATGAGGGATCAGTTTATATATTAATTATAATATAGAATAGATCCCCCATTTTATGTGATCTGTGTGAAAGACTTAGCTGACATCGTTGGCTGGAATCTGGATCTGACATTCTTCTTCTTCTTCTTCCTTTATGTGCCCTATCCTTTCAGGACGTAGGCGATCATGGTTTTCCACATCTTCCTATACCTAGTAGCTCATAGCACGCTTTCTCCTGTTACACCACCCAAACCCCACTCTGCCATCCAGTAGCTCAAGCCCATGAATCTAGAATATAAATGTATAGAAACTAGCATGGCTACAAAATGAGGGATCAGTTTATATATTAAATATAATATAGAATAGATCCCCCATTTTATAACCACATTATAATTTCTTATAAACAGTTGGCATATATATTCTTCTTCCATGTGCCCTGTCCTTTCAGGACGTAGGCGATCATGGCCTTCCACGTCTCCCTATCCCTGGTGTCACTTAGCACGCTTTCTCCTGTTACACCACGCAACCCTCGTTCCGTCATCCACCTGATCAGGTCATTCAAATATGTTATCCACTGCTTTCTCCTGTCTCTTTTTCCCTCTATCTGTCCTGTGAGTATCAGGTTCTCCAAGCCCTCCTTCTTCATTGCATGTCCCAGGAACTTCAGCTGTCTTTTCCTGATACTCAGTATTAATTTCCTTTTCGTTTCCATGTTTTCAAGAACCTCGTCATTGCTCATATGCTACACCCATAATATCCGCAGCATCCTTCTGTAGAACCACATTTCGATCGCTTCAAGTTTTTCCTTCATCTTCGATGATATTGTCTAGCATTCTCTGCCATATTGAAGAACCGACATCACATAGCAATCCAGTACTCTCTTCTTTGTTTCTATTGAAAGTTTCCTGTCTCGTAATACTTTACTCAACACCTGGAACGCGTCCTTCTGCATGCTAATTCGCCTTTGGATCTCTGTGTCGCACTTTCCATCTTCTGTTAGAACACTTCCCAGGTATTTAAATTTTTGTACCTGCTTGATTTTAGTATCCCCCACCTGTATTTGGCATTTTGGTCTGCTCTTTTTGCTGATGACCATGCATTCGGTTTTCTTGCTGCTTATTTGTAGTCCTTTGTTGTCATTCTCTTCAGCTACCTTCTGCAGGAGTTTTTGTAGTTTCCTTGAATCTGACATTAAAGCATGGATTTTGTGAATGCCGTTGATATGAATAAGTCTCCAGTGTGTGTTTATCGGAGGAAAGGTATTAATATTCCTTCTAATTACTTTCTGAGTTGTAGATCATGTTTGATTTTTTATTAGTGGGGTATTTTGAAAATCAAAGTTATGGCCTGTTTTATTTCTGTGTGCTGCGAGACATTTTGGGAGTATTATATGTACTACAACTGCCGCAGAACTGCGCGTGGGGAGGGCAAGTGAAACAAAAGGAATACGTCTCTATTCAGGCTGGTTTTGAATTCAGACGCTAGAGAGATCAGTCTGACCTATCATTTGCATGGTGCTTCCATCCATTTTTTTTTCTTTTACACTGACCACTGCTAATAGAACGGTGACCAAACTGTTTAGCTCGTTGGAGAATGATTGGGGGTGTCATACATTTTCCAAGAGCATTAGTACAAAATGGATGAAATAGACTCGATCAAATTTGAACTCGGCATGTTGAATCCATTCACTTACGTGCGATACCCTTGGGAAAGGTATTAATCTGTCGTTTCTCCCTCTAGATATGGGTTTAGATAGCAAGACAGGTTCGATTCTATAGCATTGGTTGGCAACCAGTCTACCGCAGAAAGTAATGGAAACTTATTACCAGATAATCCTCTGCCTAGTTAGTCAGGCCTCTTTCGAGAAATGACCGCCCAAGCGTGTATCACATAAGACACTTAATTGATTTTCATAATATTTGCGGTGAAAGTTGTAATTAAGTTGTTTAAATTATTACTTTACTTGGATTTTAAAAAATTTAAAAGAAAACGGAAATTAAAAATTCCACTTCACGTGTTCGATATTTCGGATACGATAATATAATATATTTTTTACCCTTTCGAACATTCAAATTTTATATATCATGGTTGAGCCTGTTTTCTATTAAACCAATACAATCATATATATATATATATATATATATATATATATATATATATATATATATATATATATAATGAGTACTTGACATTTTTTAATCATTTCACCCGCAAGCAGGAAATGAATCTAGTAAAACGCAGGGGGTTACTAAGTGTTATGTCGCCAAGTATAAATGAATAACTCAACAACAGAATCAGAATATAAGTTGTATTCCGCGGAAAGACGGTTAGTATGTACAGAAGTGATTAGTAATATTTACAATAGAAAAATACAAGAGTCCAATCCGTCGTAAGACGTGTGTATACGTGATTACTTCCGGTACGCCACCGGAAGTGTGGCTAACTCTTCACTGACTCGCACTGACTTTTCAGTAACTCATTAGAGACTCTCAAGTGACTCTATACGACTCATTATTTAGTCGTCCCTCCCAGTAAGGGTAACATATGACACATGGTCAGTTTATATCTGGGATTTCCGGGCTATATGGCCCGGCCAAAAAATGTCTGTCTGATTTTGCCCAGTCGTGGTTCTACCCTTCGGCGGAACCACGACTGGGTTAATGCTCTCTGCTCGGAAGCAGAGAGCGCCCTCTACCCGAAGGCAGAGGGCTGACAGTGTCGTAGAGTCGTCAGTCTAGTGACTCTGTACGACTGTATTTACTAGCCTTCCCACGCAAGGCTGGATGTGACACATGGTCATTTTATTGTGGGTATTCCCGGCCATATAGCCGAGCCAAAAAATGTCTGTCTATTTTTCCCCAGTCGTGGTTCTACCCTTCGGCGGAACCACGACTGGGTTACTGCTCTCTGCTCGGAAGCAGAGAGCGCCCTCTACCCGAAGGCAGAGGGCTGACAGTGTCGTAGAGTCGTCAGTCTAGTGACTCTGTACGACTGTATTTACTAGCCTTCCCACGCAAGGCTGGATGTGACACATGGTCATTTTATTGTGGGTATTCCCGGCCATATAGCCGAGCCAAAAAATGTCTGTCTATTTTTCCCCAGTCGTGGTTCTACCCTTCGGCGGAACCACGACTGGGTTACTGCTCTCTGCTCGGAAGCAGAGAGCGCCCTCTACCCGAAGGCAGAGAGCTGACAGTGTCGTAGAGTCGGCAGTCTAGAGACTCGGTACGACTCTCCTGTAGAGAATCCACCATTGCTATATATAGCAGTGGGAACAGTCCATTTGTAGACAAATAGTAGCGGCGCCCTAACACTAAGCGTGAGTAAAAAACGAGATTAGTAAAAAGAGAGACCAATGAACGAACAGGAATTAAAAATGTACCTAATGACACTGAATTAAAATTTTTAAAGGTCAAAATTGATTAGAAAGCAAAAGGCCAAAAGAGTTTCACCAACGAAAAGTGCGAAGGCAGGAACTGTTAGCTTAGAACTTACATTTACATCATGTCATCAATCTATTCTGCCAGTTAAATGCCATATGTGATACACGCTTGGACGATCATGTCTTGAAAGAGGCATGACTGACTGGGCAGAAATGTCTGCCATTACTTTCTGTGGTAGAATGGTTGCAAGCCAAGGCTATAGAACCCAAGCTGTCCTGTTATTTGACTCCTAGCTAGAGAGGAAAGAGATGCATTATATTATTACGTAGTAATTAGTGGGGGATCAGTTTATTACTTCATAACAATAGAAAACCGATCCCCCACTTTATGACCAGTGGAAGCCTTATTCATGATTCCAACTATTATATCCAGTAAAATGCCATACGTGATACACAATTGGCGATCATGTCTAGAAAGAGACATGACTGACTGGGCAGAGGATTATCCCTCAGTAGTCTTTCATTACTTTCTGTGGTAGACAGGTTGCAAGCCAAGGCTATAGAACCCAATCTGTCCTGTTATTTAACCCATAACTGGAGAGAAGAGACGGATTAATACCTTTCGCAATTTATAACTGCGTTAAAATTCATCGAGTCTATATACCATAGCAGAAGTTTCATCAGGACAATTACTCTGGGAATATCTATAGAAAAGACAGAGGGACGCTACGTTACGAAAGTGGGAAATGGACTGAACCCGAGATGATAGGTCATGACCAATAACATTGCAAATTCTTCGTTAGATTTTATCAAAGATATCTAAACATATAGCAAAATAATAAAAGAGATATGGCAGCAAGAACGACTAAATCTCTGCTTCTTTGTCTATCTCTCCCGATATCACAACATCTTACGCCACATACTGTTTCCCTTCCGCATTCCAACATTCGTAAAATTCTTATAGACAATACTAAAATTATCGATCAACACACAGACATTAGACGCCTAAAAATTTTAGAGGCACTACATATCAGAAGTAAACGATCTTTTATCAATCGCACAACTTACCAAGTTTCTAGACATGTACTTGTGTTTTAAGGGATTATTTGAAATATAATTAAGGTAAATAATTATTTGCCTCTGAGTAATTTGGTAATTTACATAATTAGTTCCTTCGAAGTTCCAATTCTCTAACGTATTTTTACGACATTTAAAATCTTTAACAACCAAATATTCCATATAATTCACGCATCTACGTGAGCACATATCTTCACGTGTGCATGTTGTTTACATTATTACTGCCTTTGAATTTGAAAATTTTTTATAACGTTTATTTATTTTCTTTTAAAATGTTGTAACACTTTTCCTGAGACAAGGCAATATTTGGTTTTGAATCATAGTCCCTGATGATGAACGATGACGTTCGTAAGTACTAGGACAACCTTGGGACAATTTTTATACTAATATAATTCGGAAGTAAAAAGCCTAATCAGAAAAGATGAAAAAATTCAGAAAAGAATATATAAGACTATGTTGTCTCTATCGTTTAATACAACATGTTTAATATATATATATATATATATATATATATATATATATATTGATTGATTGATTGATTGATTGATTACTTACTTAGTTTTTGGTCATAATAGGGTTAAACCAGTACACATTTGTATTAAAAAGTGTTCAATACAATTATATTGTAAAACTTTTGAATATTTTCATTTTGTAAACGAGCTATTACGCGACCTAGGTTTCTACCATGAGTGGTGTTTTCAAACGATTTGGAATAAATGATTTTACCGTTTGCCGTTTTTTAAGAACGCTCACCTAACGGTGTTTTTTTTTTTTTTTTTTTTTTTTTTTTTTTCACGCTCACGTGGCAGAGAATTTTTGAACGCGCAATTTTTTAAATTACAAGGAATTGTGGCATTTTCATCCATGGTTGTATGAACCTAAGAGATATTTTCTAGTATGGTTACACTTACTCATAATTTCTATTCTTTCATTCAACAGTTCGCTTTTGTTTGGGAATAGCATAATCTCTAACCTTTCTTCCTGGCACAGTCTACATATTTTGCCACCGTTGTAAGGCTTGGCTGTTTTTACTATACTTCACGTTATGTCTGGGTCTTTTCCATATTTTGATTTTAATTTCCACACGTGGCTAGCCAATTTTGTACAGTTTTTAAGTTTTCTATTTTGAATGTAAATCTATGATTGAATCACCTGGTCTTAAAGGTGTCTTTGGTTGAGCCCAAATATATTTTATTTTGGCCATTTGGGTCACGTACCTTTGCCTTGTAAATGATTTCTTTTGTTTTGCAAAGTTCTTGAAGTGAACATTTATTTTTGTCCCTGCAGTTGCATTCTTTATTAGTGGTCTTGTTTTGTACACTGATATCTAAGTTTCTGGCATTTTGTTTTTTTTATGAAACTATCTACATTACTAGTGCAACTACAACTTAGTTTGGTTGTGTTTCTGTTGAAAATTTTGTTTAGTTCTGATCTTTTTGGAAAGTGTCTGTCAGTTTAAAAAATATTAGTCCTGTTTTGGTCTTTACCTCTAAATTAAATGGTGGGTTGAACCAGATAATATTTCGTTTTCTATTATCTTTTTTTGTTTGGTTGAGAATTATATCGTAAAATGTTTTTATGGCCAGATTTTTTAGTATATCTTCATAGATATTTTTTTCATCAAATATTGTTTTGTTTGACGAATTATTTGATAGTCTGTGTTATATTCCTTTATGAATGTGCTTAATTACACTTTTTGAATGGTTGGATTTTGTATTTATGTATGTCAACTTAGTGTTTGTTTTCATATATGGCGAGACATTGCCAGGTTGTAAATTAAATTCCACATCTAAATATTGTACCACTTTTCTATTTGTTTCTATTATATCAAAATCTAGTTCTTTGAATCGTTTGAAAAGCTCTTTCTTTAGTTTATTATTTCACTTCTGTGGTCTAGTGCTATCATTAATCCGTCATCTCTATTTAATTAATTAAAATCAAGGAAATGAGGAACACAACTGAAATATTTACTGTATAGTTGCGTATCAGACAAAAGGGTGCAGTTAAAAAAATTAATTAAATTTCATTCAAATTAATTATTGATGGCTGATTAAACTTTATTAAAATTTATTAAAAATTTATTAAAAATTAATTAAAATCGAGGAAAATTGAATAAGGAAAACAACTGAAATATTTACGGGGTAATTGCGTATCAGACAAAAAGGTGCAGTTAAAAAGTATTTAATTAAAATTCATTCAAATTAATTATTGATGATTGATTAAACTTTATTAAAATCTATTAAAAATTAATTAAAATCGAGGAAAATTGAATAAGGAACACAACTGAAATATTTACGGGATAATTGCGTATCAGACAAAAGGGTGCAGTTATAAAAATTATTTAATTGAAATTCATTCAAATTAATTATTGATGACTGAATAAAATTTATTAAAATTTATTATAAATTAATTAAAATCGAGGAAAATTGAATAAGGAAGACAACTGAAATATTTGCGTTTTATTTGTGTGTCAGACAAAAGGCGTGCCGTTCGAAAATCGGTACAACGGCGATGTAAAGGCGTGGGAAAGAAGATGGCGGCAAATTAGAGAAAATCAAAAAAATCATAATTCTTTATTTAATGCATTTGTAGATTTTGATTGCCACACGGGAAATCACTTTCTGTTGTTCACGTAGCAAGAGAGATAATCTACGCCCCTGTGCAAATTAATTGAAACAACTGCTTCAGTTTCCTTTCTTTCACCACCCGGTCAGTTTCAGACCCACTGAAGTGACAGGGTGTAATCGATTTATATTTTTTCTTCAGATTAGGTCATTTGCAGTTGTGTGTTATAATATGAATCTATTTTCGGGATGTATGATGAAATTTGTTTGACCTTAAATACTATTGCGTCATTCGTGATTGCATCAAATTTTTTATTACAGCCAGATACTATAGTCTCGACGGTCGATTAGCTGTCCTACGGGCATTGTCTGTGGTGGACGTTACTCCTAGGAAAAGTACGAAAATTGTAACGGTGCATGAACACACTGGAAAGCCTTACAGAGAAATCGCTGTTATTGTTGGTGTTAGCCTTTCAACTGTCAGTCGTGTCAACAAACTGGATCCCTCAGTCCAAAACCTAAATGAAAATGCGGTCGGAAGAAGAAAACAACACCTACAGACGACGTATACGTGATTAGAGATAATGTGAAAGATCCTTGAAAGACATTATTCATTTTGTTTCAGTTAATTTGCACAAGGGTTTAGGTTTTGTCTGGTTTGGTTTATTTGTTTAGCAGCATATCAAGACCTTAATGGGCTATTTAATGTTGACAATATATTTAGGTTCATAGGAATAGAATATGTAAAAAAAAAATCAGTTCGTAGATCAGGTTTCATTGACGCATTTCTTTAAAGAGGGTTTGTGTACAAAGTCATTACTGCTAATTTTTCCACAAGTTATTGCTGGTATTTCTATAAAAAAAAAATCTATATTTTTGCTTTCATCGTATTTTAAGCTTTGTTTGGGGGTTAATTAATTGCCCATAACGGGAGCAACAATTAAGAGAAGCTTTCACGCTCCTTAAAAACTTCTATTAGAAGCTTTCCTGCTTGATGCAGTTTATCGTCTTACCCAGGAACAACACCTATGTGTTAACTATTTAACCATAGAAGGTGATACCTCTTCGAGTGAAACTGGACCTGAAAACAACAGCACTGAAGAGTGTGGTTCTAACCTTCCAATCAGAGGCCTTGATGTCAGATGCCGAACAAAAAGGTTACGGATATCAGGCTAAACGAACTTATCATTGATGAAACTGCAATATAGGTAATAATTAAATATTTATAAATTCATTTGATGCACATTTTATTGTTAAATATTAACAAAATAACAATTCTATTTTTAATTTACAATTATTCACTTGGCAATAAATACTAAAAAAAAGTATGACATACATCATTTTTTTAAATATCTATCTATCTATCTATCTATCTATCTATCTATCTATCTCAGTCTCTTCAATATCTATCTATCTATCTATCAATCTATCTATCTATCTCAGCCTTATTGATATCTATCTATCTATCTATCTATCTATCTATCTATCTATCTCAGTCTCTTCTATCTATCTATCTATCTATCTATCTATCTATCTATCTCAGCCTTATTGATATCTATCTATCTATCTATCTATCTATCTATCTATCTATCTCAGCCTTATTGATATCTATCTATCTATCTATCTATCTATCTATCTATCTATCTATCTATCTATCTCTTTTTCTTTTTCATTGATTTATCTTATTCTTTTTCTGAACTCTGGCTATCTTTATTCAATCACTTCCAAAGTCTTCTTGTTCTGTTTGTTTTCTTTTTCGTTCGTCTTTCTATTTTGTCCCCCCCTCCTCTCTCTCTCTCTCTCTCTCTCTCTCTCTCTCTCTCTTTACCGTCTTCTTCTTTTGCTGTATCTCTTTTATCTCTTTCTTTCTTAACATTTATACAACAATTTTTCTTCTTTCCTTTTTTCATTCTCTCTCTTAATCTCTCTCCCTCTATTCCCACCTTCTTCTTCTTCTTCTCCTTCTTCTTCTTCTTCTTCTTCTTCTTCTTCTTCTTCTTCTTTACCAGACTATTTTTGTTCATTCCCTCGCCTCCCCAGCATTATTGTTATTTTCTTTTTCGTTCTCCCAACCTCCCCCCCCTTCTTCCTCTGTTTTATCTCTTTCTTTTCTTTCATTTTTTTCACTTAATACATTTTTCGTTCTGTCGCTGTTCGTATAACTTAAATGTGCGTCTGTTTCTGCATTTTGTGAATCTATGCTACACATGAGTATGTCTGTATGTGTGTGTCCATATGTACGCATTTACTTGTCGGTATATGTGTATTTGTGTGTCGTACACATGGGTTTGCGTCTGCATCCGTTCTTGTGGATTTTTAATGCCGTTGGATGAAACCGATAATTTATGAATGATTTCTTGAGAACGGATTAAATTTAGTCGACTAGATTTAATGCGATTTTTTCCTTGTATTTTACACAAATCAACTAATGATCGAGAATGATCGAGAATGATGGAGAATAATCGTTTTTTGTTTTATTGGAAAAATCCGATTCATTTTTCTCCGCTTCAAAGCAAGGATTAACCCGGGTTATTATCCGCAATGGTGATTGCTAATAATTGCTGATTAACAAATTGATTATCAAGTCAATTAATTAATTGATGGCTTTCCGATTTCTCAATACCTGACCTTTTGAAAATGAGTTACAGATTTGTAATAATAATGCATTTGATTTAATACGGACTGCAGTCAGCAGGAAAGTAAAAGAAAGACGATAAAGATGAAAGCGATATCGATGGAGACGATAAAAATGGCGAAAGAAGAAAGAGAAAAAAGAACAAAAAAAAAAAAGAGGGTTGCAGTAATTGAAGAAGAAACCGAAAAAAAAAGTAAACAAGAACCAAAGAGAAGACAGACAAAAAAAAAAGATGGCTGCCATATTTAGTCGGGTGCTCCTGCTCTCCACCTATGTGTCCTCGACCGAATCCAACGGAGAATCTGTCATGCGATCGATCCCGACTTGGCTGCTAAGATACAGTCGCTATATCACCGACGCAATGTGGCTTCCCTGTGTCTCTTCTACAAATACTTTCACATATTCTGCTCCGATGAAGTTAGCTCACTGGTACCCCCATATATGAATTTCCTCGAGCCACAAGATTAGCAACTAGGTCCCACCCTTTTACTGTGAAACCAATAAATTGTAAAGGCAAATTCTACTCCAGTTTCTTTTTTCTTCTTTTTCCCGCCTGTAGAATTCTCTTTTGCATACTTGCTTTCCTGAAAGTTACGATCTCTAAGAATTTAAATGTAAAGTCAATAGTCATCCCTTGTCTCACTAACTTACATCCTCTCTCATGCTTTTTTCTTCGTCCAACCCACTCTCATCATTATTGTCTTCCTTCTCTTACCCTCTTCCTGACACCCCCTGTAACCTGTCACTCTTTCTCATAACTTACCTCCTATGTAACCCCCTGCACAACAGTGGCAGTAAAATGCCTTGCTTGGGGCGACAGGATTATAAAAAAAAAAAGAAAATTGATTATTTCTAATGAAGATAAACATAGAGAGAAAAATGGATTCTTTTTTTTAAAGAAAAACAAGGGAGAGAAAATGTTTCATTTCTAATGAAGAAGGACGACGAGAGAGACGAGAAGAAAGAAAATGTTTCATTTCTAATGAAGAAGGACGACGAGAGAGACAAGAAGAAAGAAAATGTTTCATTTCTAATGAAGAAGGACGACGAGAGAGACGAGAAGAAAGAAAATGTTTCATTTCTAATGAAGAAGGACGACGAGAGAGACGAGAAGAAAGAAAATGTTTCATTTCTAATGAAGAAGGACGACGAGAGAGACGAGAAGAAAGAAAATGTTTCATTTCTAATGAAGAAGGACGACGAGAGAGACGAGAAGAAAGAAAATGTTTCATTTCTAATGAAGAAGGACAACGAGAGAGACGAGAAGAAAGAAAATGTTTCATTTCTAATGAAGAAGGACGACGAGAGAGACGAGAAGAAAGAAAATGTTTCATTTCTAATGAAGAAGGACGACGAGAGAGACGAGAAGAAAGAAAATATTTCATTTTTTATATAGGAAGACGAGAAAAGAGAAACTAATTAATTTTTTTGAAAGAAAATACGAGAAGAGAGAAAATGTATATTTGTGATGAATTAAGAGGAGAAGGGAGACAATGGTTTACGTCTTATAAATAAAGACGATAAGACGGTAATAATGATGAAGAAAGACGAGAATAGACAAAAAGGGTCTATGCGTGATGAAGAAAGACGAGAAGAGAAAAATGTTTCCCCTGTGATAAAAGAAAACGAGAAGAGCGAAAAGGTTTCATTTCTTTTAAAAGAATTCGTGAAGAAAGAAAATTATTTAACTGTGATAAAAAAGAGAAAATATAGAAGATCTTTCATATCTGATGAAGAAAGATGAGAAGAAAGATTCTACCACTGAGATATGGGCGCTGGGAAAAGGAGACAGACTTTTAGCGTATGATGTATCATACGCCAGTAACCAGAGTGCTCTAATTTATTACTGAATGGGCGATGCGTAGATGTTATATATATATATATATATATATATATATATATACTAGGTGCGATTGGTAAATCGTCGCAATTTTATATTTTTAATTTACTTCTTTTCTTGCCAAGCAGTATAACATGCTGTTTCCAGATTTCTGGCTGAGTGTATGACGCCATTGTGCTCTAATCTTAAACACGGAGCCCAACTGACGCTACTACATCGTGAAGTCAAAAAATTAAAAACAACTTGCTTGCGCAGAATTAAATTATTAAAATGGCGCCAATTCACTCATCGCGCCCTCTCTCCCCACTCTCTCTCTCTCTCTCTCTCTCTCACTAGATTTTATCTAATTAATATAAAATATCAATTAGATAAAAATATAGGGAGCTCAATGGATATTATCCAGAGCAAATAGATTGAAAGGAAAACTTAACACATAATTAAACGTTTATAAATCCGTCAAACCAAAAAAAATATACATTTGCTTCGTTTAGACCGAAGCAGTTAAACACTTTTTTTTTCACATTGCTGAAATAAATTCTGGATTTATAACCGTTTTAATATGTGTTTAGTTTACCTCTCTGTATATAAACAGTACTGTGCAAAAGTATTAGGACAAGAACTATTTTATCTTTCATGAGGCATATTAACAGAAAATAAACAATTTAATAAAAGTAGTTTTATTTGATTTACTTAACAAATGCTTTAACTAGAAAAAAAGTATTTTTTACAAAATAAATTTAATATTTAGTATAATAGCCCTTTGCTTTGATCACAACCTTCATTCTGTCAGGCATTGACATCACAAGCTTCTTCAATGTATCTAATTGTATCTCCTGCCAAGCAGCTTGTATTTGTTCCCAAAGTGTGTCTTGCAACGTAACATTAGTTTATCAATTTTTTTATCCAAAATATTCCATAGATGTTCAAGATAACTTGTTTAATAAAAAATAGGAAAAATTAAACATATCTTCTTTTTAATACATTTTTATACCTAATTTTAAATTATCAATATTTATTAGCAATTTACTTGGTTTTTTACCCTGTATTTGAA
The DNA here is from genome assembly GCA_037127315.1 of Ascarosepion bandense. Classification (NCBI taxonomy): domain Eukaryota; kingdom Metazoa; phylum Mollusca; class Cephalopoda; order Sepiida; family Sepiidae; genus Ascarosepion; species Ascarosepion bandense. Next base: position 1,717,660 of record JBBBDQ010000329.1, on the reverse strand, counting down.
TTTCAGTGAGGTTTTTAGGAAATTCACCCCTGCCCTAATACTTTTGCACACTACCGGCAGTGTGCAAGTGTTAGGACAGGGGTGATTTTAAACTTTATTTTGATGCCTCATAAAAGATAAAATAGTTCTTCCCCTCATACTTGTGCACAGTATATATATATATATATATATATATATATATATATATATATATATATGAGGCATGTGAGTATGAATTATTGGGGTTGTATGTACCGAACTCCCAGTTTATTCTTGTGGAGTCAACTTATAAACATCGGGAGGACCAGACGGTTTAACAGAATAAAAGAATGCCAGGATTTTTTACTCAACGTTATAAGCACTTCAGCGCGTTCATACACAATGTTTTTAGAATAAACTTATTTTTATTCGCTTGCCTTTCTTTTTAATACACGGAATTCTTGTCAAACGGTCGCATTTACATCTTCCCGTCATTTGCAAATTCTCTCCATTTTATTATTTCCTAGAAGTGAGACAACCTTTTAAGATTGAACAGATGTCTGTAGTTCTACTGAAGCAGATGTTGTCACGAGTACAGACAACAATCCTGGCTAATTCTAGAAAATAAAAAGGACTTTGGCAATTTCATTAAAAAAAAACGAAAATTTATATCTGGTTTAGTTTTGACTTTTTCCTCTGTTATTCTCAGAAAAATATCAGAGACGATATGTGTACACAGTAAAAGAATATTCTTAGTTTCACTCACATAAATCAGATCCCATTTACACTGTGTAAAATTCTATTCTCTGAAGCCTTTTTTAAGACATATTTTTCGCTATTTATGTGACTCGTTCTCGCAAGACTGTTTTATCCGCTTGTCTTGCTTCATTCGCAAATTCTATTTCAATCTTGAGTGCTTATTCTTCAACTTGTTTGAAGGCTTGTATCTTCTTGTTCATTTTTCTGTAAGGGAAATTCACTTTTTTCCATATTTTTCGTTTAAGTCTATATTATTTTTTCCTGTCTGTTTTCTTGTTGAGCCTCTATATACATGCTTTCTTCTTTAGGAAACATTTCAACCAGCATTCCCTTTGCCATTTTATTTGGTTCCTTTTTTATTTCCATTTTTTTATCCTCCTCAGTATCATTTGTATATGATCGCCATTTGTTCTACTTTCACCTGTTTATCTTGTTACCCCGATTTCTTTTTTAACAAAATGTATTTTGATTTCTATGACGTTAACAAAGATTATTCGTACACCCTCTTCGTGATAGACTGTTTTTTTCCTCTTGAGATAATGTCAAAAACAAATTAGCAAAAGAACTAGGCCTTTGAATGCAGATGTTCTGAACCCAACAGTTACACGTAATCAAATATCCACGTATATTTTGTTATTTATTTAAGCATAAACTTATTTCCAAGAATATTTGATTCTGTTTTTGTCAGCAATTCTAAGATGGATAATAAGGATTAGACATGAACAAAGGAAAGGATTTAAAAAAGGCGCAGAGTTGCAAACAGCAGACGACAGGATTGAAGGAAGTCGATATATTTGGTTTCATATCAATACTGCATGAAAGCTATCAAATTGAACAAAATATTTGAAAAAAAAAAAGACTACAAAACATCGATGTGAAATTAGTCTTTTTTTTAATATATAATCATATCGCCCCAAGCAAGGGGATATGATTATATATATTATTGCCACTGTTTTGCAGGGGGTTACATAGGAGGAAAGTTATGAGAAAGAGTGACAGGTTATACGGGGTATAAGGAAGTGGGTAAGAAAAAGGATGGTTGTGGTCATAAACTGAGGGATCAATTTATATATTGATTGTAATATAAAATCGATCCCCCACTTTATATTTAAATAATAATTTCTTGTCTGTTGATAAGTCGTAGAAAACGAATCAATCAGTCAAAGAAATACTAATTTGCTACACATGCATGTCTTAGATTTATTTACATTCTCTGGAATATAAATGTATAGAAACTACTATGTCCATCAAGTGAGGGATCAGTTTATGTATTGAATGAAATATAGAACTGATCTCCCACTTTATATACACATAATATCTTCGAAATACTGATGAGCTACAAAGGCTTGTCTTTTAGATTTATTTACATTCTCTGGAACATAAATATATAAATTTTTTTTTTATAATCATATCGCCCCGAGCAAGGTATTTTACTCCCACTGGTGCGCAGGGGGTTACATAAGAGGAAAGTTATGAGAAAGAGTGACAGGTTATAGGGAGGAGTCAGAAAGTGGGTAAGAGAAGGATGAATGTGGTCATAAAGTGAGAGATCAGTTTATATATTGATTGTAACGTAGAATTGATCCCCCACCTTATATCCACATTATAATAGTATAGAATGTGTTTTTTTATAATCATATTGTCCAAAGCAAGGCATTTTACTGCCACTGTTTTGCAGGGGGTGAGATAGGAGGAAAGTTATGAGAAAGAGTGACGGATTATAGAGGGTGTCAGGAAGTGGGTAAGAGAAAGATGAGAATACTGACGAGAGTGGAGTGGACGGAGAAAGGAGCATGAGAGAGAGAGAGGATGCAGGTTAGTGAGATAGGAGATGACTGTTGACTTTACATTTAAATTCTTGTAGATTATAGCTGTCGTGAAAGCAAGTATGCGTAAAGAAGCTGATAGAATAGAATTTGCGTTTACAATTTATTGGTTTCACGGTAAAAGGGTGGGATCTAGTTGCTAATTTTGTGGCTCAAGTAAATTTATATATAGGGGGGCACCAGGGATCTAAGTTCATCGGAACAGAAGTGAAAGTATTTGTAGAAGCCGTGTAGAAGAGTTAGAAAAACACGCAATCAACAATAGGATCCCGTGATTTGGGCATCTCAACGTAGTGTAATGGTTAGCAAGTTTGTCTCGCTAGAATCACTACAGCTGAGTAGTGAGTTCGATCCTCACTGGGTGTCCCTTACTTTCGGCCTTGTGCCACATCTAAGCTACGCTTAGAAAATCACAATAGGATCCCGTGATAAAAATGCTTTAAACTGTTAAGAATTCATCTCTTCACACGTCAAAAAAGAAAAAAAAAAGACTTAGACCAAGATTTTCACATGGGCTCAATTGACAATATTAGAGACTAATCTTTCATACAAGAAGATTAAAAAACAAAAGAAAAATGTGTTAATCTCATAATATTAGATACCTAATATAAGAGCAGGGCTTAATAATCAGGGATACCTGATTTTTTCCTAAATCTGTATATATTAAAGGCAAGATGTTTGTGTGTGTATCTGTCTTTCTGTATGTCTGTCTGTATGTCCTTTATACAAATCCACAATTTTTATCTGATTCTCACCAAACTTCACAAAAGTATTCTTTAAGCTTCCGGTCAGATCATAAGCTACTTATTTTTTCCGTTTTCTCTCGGTATTGGAAATTGATACTCCGATATCCGATCAGGTCTGATCAAAATCAGGATTTCAACCCTTTTATCATAGTTCTTGCTGCAAAATTTGCTCTAACTTGGTAAAATTATAGTTTTTAACCTCAAACATTAGCAGATCTTCTCAGACGACTCATTTTTCCTGATTTCGGAAATCGATACCTCCGATATTCTATCCAATTTGATCAAAAACTGATATTCAGCCATCAATATGGCACATTTTCTCCAATTTTACTCCCAATGGGTACGATAAGTTTTCATGGACTTATTTAGGTTAATTTATCCTTGGATGACTTTTTTGACTCTGATATTGGAAATCAGTACCCCGATATCCTATTGGGTCTGGTTTTCAGCCATTTTTATTTTGCTTTTTGCTTCGTGTTTTTCTCTAGATATGTATAATTATAGTTCTTAGTCTCAGCCGTGATACCATTTACTCAGAGGACTTATTTAGCCTTCAAAATTCAGTTTGCAACGGAAAACTTATTTGACATCGATACCGAGATAGCTAGGGAGAATCGATGGCTATAGTCAGCGGTGAAAAACTTAATGCTGTCCGTCAGCCTCTCCCAACATCTCTTCCCGATAACCGTCCCACTAATTCACGCTGCACTAGATTAGTTAGCTGTGGGCGGAAGTTCAGCTTAACTAGTTAAGACACGTTGAACTTCTCGTGTCCAGCCGAGATTACCATCTAACGCTATCCGTGCACAAACGATTTTGAGGTCCGAATAACCTAACCAGTGCAACGTGGGACAATCTAGCAGATCTCGATCGACCCTTCTCACTAACATTCTACCCAGATAGCTACCTATCTGGGTAGACGGCGATTAAGTGCCCCATGCACATCTTCCCCCCAGGTTGATCGACCCGATTTCCATCGACAAGCCCGAAATCATCGATCAGATCAATCAGCCTATGATCGATGATCTTCCGTTTGCTCCCTGTCCCTTATCTAGCTTGGGGTCCAGAACGGCATTCTAGTTCCCCACTAAGAATAAGCGCGAAGAACCTACCAGAAATGGCCTCAACTCACGGAAAAAAACGAGACACGCTCGTCCCGGTCGTTGGGCGTATAAACCGCACTCACCCGAAACGAACTACTGTTCACGGCAATATCGGCTACGATCAAACGGCTCCCCGCGCCGACATGGACATGGACAAGGTCCACCCTCGCAACCAGGGCACGTCCAACTAACAGAGAAACACCACAGGCCTGCTGGTCCACGTATACTGAACAAAACACAAAGTCTCTAGACAGCACACGAACATCAACTTTGCATACAAAGTGTGTATCCCGGATCGCAACCACATCCATCCCGAAGGACAAGAGATCACGAAACAGGCGGGCAGGCTTACCACGACCTCTCAGGCCTCTCGCATTCAAGCTGGCTAGCTTGATAGACATTTTTCAAGTTGGATACCTTAAGCACATATTGATTGCAAATTTGCAGTAGTTAAGATCCTGACGGATTGTACAAGGATACCTGTACCCATCTCGAACGTAATTCGTTCGACGGGTATGTGAGTTTTAACAACCCATACAAAGACGGATGGAGCAAAACTGGGACCCCCCCCCCCTGCACAGTGTACTAACATTTTCTTCAGCTCAGGTGACACAACTTGAGCTATCCTGAGCTCTGAAAAAGAGTCTGTCGTCCCCGAAATTTGATCCCATACTTTAAGATTGCCGCCAGGATCGTCCGGGAAGTTCCTTGTATCCTGTTGATTTCCCATGTATCGTTGTACAATTAAACAAAGACCTTAGGAGAGCTCGCCTTTTTCAGTCAATTTTTTTTGTTTTGAAGAAACTCTTCTTTTTTCTCTTTCTCTTTTTCTTGAGAAGGGCTGGGGGTTAGAGAAGAGAGTAAAAGGAGTAGAGATGGAAGAAGAGAGACTTTGACTTTATTTAACAGGCGAAGCAGAGGTGGCTTGAGTCTTAGGGGCAACCAGGGCTTTTTTTTTTGCCCTGCTTCAATCCGCATTTTTTGTTGTTGTTGCTTTTATCTCCTTCCTCCTCGTCTTCCCTCTCCCGCTTCAGCGATGTCGGCCGAGGTGGAGGGATTTCTTTGCATTTTATCTCGCCTACTGATTCTCGTTGTTGTTGCTTCTTCGGGAACTGTTTTTTGGTCAACGGCGACTTTTTAGTTTCTATGACTTGCCGAGGAGGAGGGAAAGACATTTTTTTGCCCCTTTTCACCACCTCAGTCCATTCACTCGGCGGTTTCTGTCCGAATTTTTCTGCTGCTACCACCACCTCCTTCGGCGCTGCAATTTTCTCCGTCACCATCGCTACAGGGTGTTATAGGAGTTTCCGGTTCTGCCACTGAGTTTCTTGTCAGGTACATCTTCGCCAAGCACTCTGCTGCTCCATATGTCAAGCAGTGGGGTCTTGTTCCATCCACCACGACAAACATCCTTCTTCCCCTACGGCAAAATATGTCTTGGGGCTTTATAAATTTCTGTCGGTTTAGTACCACTTATAATTCGAAATCCTCCGTGGGTACTCCCCACTTGCTGGCTATTTAATTCCACTCTTCCATTGCATCAAACTGAACAAAAAGGCCCTCACATGGTTGTTGGATATATCAAGCGGCACGCTAAGGACGACAATCCGGGTCCGTCGTGTTTGTAATCTGATATTTTTTGTTGTCAACATACTACCCGTTAGAATCTTTGTCTTCTCCTCCGTTGCAAGAAGCACATACTACATGAAACGTGAACGCTTCACCAAGACTTTAACCAAAATCTTGAGACTCTTTGGAACCCCCGCTTCATGGTTCTCTGCTGATACCGATAAATATTCGCGTTTTCACATCGGTTTTCAACAGGGAGATTGTCTTCGCCGCCATGACATCTGGAGCTTCGAAAATGGTAATTAATTCATTCGTTTTAATGAATTCTTGGTACTTTTCCACTCATTTGGTCGTAATAATTTTTTCATCAACAATTTTAGTCCAAATGGACGGCGCTTTAGACACTGTTGATTCCACATTTTGCGGGTGAGGCTCATCCATTGTGGTTTCATCACAGCAAGAAAACAGAAGAAAGAAAGAAAATCCACAAAAACAAACATTAGAAACAAAATTAAACGAAAACAATAACAAACGTAGAAACAAATTTACTCAGTCACAATGTTTTCCCGTAATAAAATGCCACTCGAACTAATCTCTGAAGCAAAACTCTATTGATTGAGATGCTTACAATATATAACACATCACTCAATACATCCCGGGCTGTGCATATAAATGGCACTACTAATAAAAATTCCATATAATTATAGTGAAGCTGCTGTTAAAAATTTTCAAAACAGTGGAAAAATATAAATTTCCTGTATTGATAAAGCATTGCTTCCTGATAGAAAAAATACTGTTCAAGCAAAGCAATAGCTTGATAAGTGTTATTTGAACTCTTCTCGGTTTGAAACAATGGTTAAGAAGAGGTATGCTGAGTTTAAACGTGGTCAAACAGACACAAATGATGTTGAATGCTCAGGTTGCCAAAAATCGGCAGTTGTCCTGGAAAACACAAAAAAAAAAAACTCCCCAAAATCGTTTTGGGCGATCGTAAATTGAAGTTGCGTAAAATAACAGAGAAGTTGAACATATCAGAAGCCATTGTATTCATCATTTGGCATGAATATTTGCCAATGAGAAAGCTGTATTCAAAGTGGGTGCCGCGTTTGCTCACAATCGATCAAAAACAACAACGCGTCGACAATTCCGATCGTTGTTTTTCAACTGTTTCAACGCAACAAGGAGTTTTTGCGTAAATATGTGAGAATGGATGAAACATCGATCACCCTCAATAGCGAATATTATCTAGGATTATTGGTGCATTTGAAGGAAGAAATTGCCAAAAAATTGCCAAAAATCGTCTTTCACAAAGACAACGCACCGTCTCACAAGTCAATCCCAACGATGGCAAAACTACATGAATTGCACTTCAAATTGCTACTACATTCACCCTATTCTCCATATCTGACTCTCTGCAACTACTGTCTGTTTGCTAACCTCAAATGAATTCTCCAGGGAAAGAGATTTGGCTTCAATGAAGAAGTTATATCGGAAACTGAGTCGTATTTTGAGGCAAAAAACAAATCGTTTTACAAAAAGTATCGAATTGTTAGAGAAGAGTTGGAATCTAGAAGCAGACTATGTTGATGAATAAAGTACAATTTTGCCTAAAAGTTGTTGGTTTATTAGTTAGGCTCGAGATTTATTGAGTGATGTGTCGGTTATCTGCATCAGTAAATTTACATAGGGAAAGTGTGCGTAGGATATTTTATTGCAAAAATAACACAACTTATAATTACACAATTAATTACACTACAGTAGAATTTTTTATAAACAAATATCACGTATGTATGGCAAGTAGTTTGATAGGTGAAGGCTCTATGTGGGTGTGTCAGAGAAATAAACATGTAAAAGAAACGCTGAACAATAAAAGACAAACGAAAAACGATACAAAGAAATCGAAGAAGAAAAGGGAATTGATAAAGAATTACGGAATAAAACGGTAAATAATCAAAAAGAGAGAAAAAAAAAACAAAATTAAACTGATAGAAAAAAGATAAACAAAAACATCGCAAACGATAAAGAAAATGGGGGGGGGGGATAGACAAAAAAGTTGAAATAAAAAATCTGTCTATAATCAATTCTTGTTCCATTGATGATATTTACCTCATTTCCCACCAATGTAATACATCTAGACGATACAAAAGAAATTCATTCTCCTGACAATAACCAAAAGACGATCAGTCTTTGACGAGCGGAACACTATTTAAAAGATGTTTACTTTGTTTATTTTGCAACAAATGGAAAACATAGAGTTAAGCAGTATGTACAGACTTTGGTAGACGTATTCATCAAAATTCGGACTAAAAATCCTTTTTCATTCCAATTCTGACTGATACCGTCACCTATATTTCACATTCCTAAATTTAAAAAACAACAACATATTCTTAGAGACTTTATTCCCTTTGAATAAAATATCAACAATTCCAAGAACTACTCACACACACATATACACACACACACATCTCTCTATATACATATATATAATTATAATTATTGTTAACATTATCTAAACTTATTTATAAATGGAACTTTGTCTCTGTGTGTGTATGTGTCGGTGTGTGTGTGTGTGTGTAGCCGTTGCCTATAGACTCCGAAACGGCGAAACCGATTTTCTTGAAAATTTACACAGTTGTACTATAAGCGTCTGCGAGTGTTCTTAGCTAGCTTTTGTGTCGAGGTACACCCGATAAATACCGAAAATCGATAATCGAAAAAATCGGGTCATAAAAGGAGTGGTCCGATTTTAATCAAATTTGATACACTCATAGAGAAAGACATAAGAAGCAATATTCAGAAGTTTCAAGGTTGCAGTTCTTATAACAGTGCAGAAGATCGATTATATATATATATATAAGGCAAGATGTTTGTGTGTGTGTCTGTTTATCTGTCTGTATGTCTGTATTTTTTCAGCCCTTTTATTTTAGTTTTTGCTTCGAGTTTGGCTCTAAGTAGGTATAATTGTAGTTCTTAGTCTCAGCCATGATACCATTTACTCAGAGGACTTATTTAGCCTTCAAAATTTAGTTTACGACGAAAAAACTTGATATCGATACCAGGAAATCAAAATTTGACTTACATCCATTCATTTTTCTTTCAGTCTACAGTTTCGCTTTAACTGGAAACAACTATTGCTTTTTAGTCTTTCGTGCTAACGTCCGAAGAGTCTGAGCTCCAGGACGATGAATTAGTTTTAAAGCTTTCATTACACCCGAGCAACGCCGGGCTATACTGCTAGTATATATATATATATATATATATATATACATATATATATTGATTGTTTAATTACTTAGTTTCTGGTCATGATAAGATTAGACCAGTGCAGATTTGTATTAAAAAGTGTTCAATACAATTTTATTGTAGAACTTTTGAGTATTTTCCATTTGTAAACGAGTTATTACGCGGTCTAGGTTTCTACCATGAGTGGAGTCTTCAGGCGATTTGCAATAACTGATTTTACAGTTTACTGTTTTTTTAAGAACGCTCACTTAACGGTGTTTTTTTTTAACGCTCACGTGACGGGGATTTTTGAACGCGCAATTTTTAAAATTACAAGGAATTATGGCGTTTTCATCCATGGTTGTATTAACCTAATAGGTATTTTTCATGATGATTACACATAGTCATAATTTCCATTCTTTCATTCAATAGTTCATTTTTGTTTGAGAATAGCACAGTCTCTACCTTTTCTTCTTGGCACACTCTACATATATTGCCACCGATGTAAGGCTTTGCTGTTTTTACTATACTCCACGTTATGTCTAGGTTTTCTCTGTCTCGGAGCCTTCGTGAGCTGTTGTCCTTTGTGTCAGGATCGATCCTGGTCTGAGAATAAGCCGTCAGCCCACACTCGTCGGTCGTTGATGGCGTTGATACAGCAGCTGGTTTTTGGCTTGACCTCTCTCTTACCCACGTTGTGATTTCGATCTTAAGAGAGTTAAGCTGAATTTTCACAGTGGTATCTCCGCCAAGCTAAACCAAGTTGGATACGCGCGCATATTGTGGTAATAAAACGGCACCAATTTTAGAAATAAAATGAATAACTCCTGAATAAACTGTAGATAGTATTTATATATTAAAAAAGAAAAGAAAAACAATTACAGTTCGTCTTTTTTCCAACCCGTTCCTATTAATTGGTGACCTAACGAAAATTTCGCCCAGTTTTTCTAAGTTGAGCCAGACTTGATAATCAGGTAGCTTTTGTCGGGGTTCTTGTTTTTCTCTCATTCAGCAGATAACTTTGGTTATTAATACTTCGAACATCAGTTGGCAACGTCAAACTCCAACTGCAAAATCACTTCACCCCCGGTCGGGAACTCTACGGCTGGTGACAGGCCGTGTGAACTCTACGGTTAGCAAACAGGCTGTGGGAAATCTATGGTTGGCGACAGCCTGTGGGAACTCTACGGTTGACGGTAGAGGCGCGGCGACTAACTCCGTGACTCTACATCTCCGAGCAAGAACTGTCTTTAGACTCTGTGAGCTCTCATATTTATGCGTGTCCTTTTTTACTCGTGTGTTGGGGACGCATAAGGGGTGTTATGCAAATATCCTAACAGTCAGCGAGTCCTCCTTCTGTTTCACATATCCAATCATGGAAGATTTTCTCCCTCCGCTGTGGTCGGGGTTATTACATGACGTCAGCCTCTCAGGGAAATTTTAAATAGTTATTTTCCCAGTAATTACTAATTGTCCTTTTTCTTCTCTCAATAGATCAACTTAACCTTTGCTCCCTTCGCCGAATTCCAATCTGGAGAAATATGAATAAAAATCCCTTTCCTTAAACCATTTTGTTTATGCTTTTCAATAAGGCGAACCTGACGTTCTGACCTCCTCATCATGCAGATGTTTATCGGCTGTATTCCGCCGGGAACAGAGAAAATAAAATTGTCTCCTCAATTGTTTTTTCCTCTACGTTTCGCGGGTCTGTTACACTTATATTTCAACACAGTGGCTTTGACATTTGACTTCGAATTAAATCGGCCGTATTTTGTCTGAATTTTTAAGAAAAAAAAATTCTTTTTCTCAAATATTTTTCTCGTCTACAAATAGCGATTCTGTTGCACTTATTTCAACAAAGTCGATTGACATTTGACATCCGATCATGTCAGCTATTCTTTGCAGAATTCTATCTGAGAAAATATGTAGCTAAAAAATAAATTTCCCTTCTTTTAATTGTTTTTGTCTATGTATTGTTAGTAATGTCTCATCTCTCTCAACAAGGTGGGTTTAACACTTGACCTCCCATAGCCTAGCTGTGTCTCGCTGGATAACAACAATCATATGATATAATTTCTATTTTTAGCCAATTTGCAATCTTGGGAAAGCGAATCTCTTTTTAACAAAGAAAAACAACATCGCTTTCTTTTAACTCTTTCTCGTCGGAATAAAATAAAATCTGTTTAGTTACCTTTCTTTTTGATTCGTAATAATCAAAAAAATAATAAGTTACTGCTTTCGTCCATACGCCATGTTAAATATTGTTATAACTTAATGATCTTTAACATTTTAAAAATTTTGAAAATGATATATATATTAATAAACACTGACTTTCAACTATTTAAAGTGTGTATACATTGTTTTGGGACAACCTGTAAGTGGATATATTTTTAATTTGGAAACCAGTTATTTCCACAACCTTGGTTTCAAATTTTCCATATCTTCAAGCAATTTATAATAACTGATTTTCAACATTTTCATACATGCAACAGGGATTTTTACGAATGGGCAACTGGAAGCTTTAAACAACTGAAATTTCAAAATTAGAAAAGAGTTACTGAAGGATCTTAAAACACTTTCATCCAGGTTTGTATGATCCATAAGTGTGGTTACATATGGACATTAATTCTGATCTTTCATTCGGTAAGTTTTTCGTTCTGGAAACAAAATAAAGGCTAACTTTTTTTTTTGGCACAATCTGCAGACATCACCACCGCTGTAAGGTTTAGCTTTTTTATTTATTATGATACTCCATGTTATATCAGCGTCTTTTTCATTTCTTTTCCTTTTAATTTCCACAGGTAGTTAACTAGTTTAGTAGAATTTTATGATTTTCTAGCTTGAATGTAGATTTGTAATCATTTTATCTGTTTTTAAATATTTGTATTTCTGAAATATGTTCTTTTTTGTCCTTCTGTATCATGTACTCCTGCCTTGTAAATAGCTCTTTCTGTTTTACAAAAACCGTCAATTGGGCAGTTTTTTTTTTCGTCCCTACAGTTACATGTTTTTATATAACATTGCACGTTATTACTTAAGCTTCTGGCATTTCATTTTTTATGTAATTTTCTATATATATATATATATAAGAAAAATTAATGCAGACACGTTATTTCATAATAAATCGGAAATATAAGCCTATGTCAGGCGAACCATCAGCTTCTGTTTTTATTTTACAAAGGATTTTACACAAAATGTATATGCATATGCATATATGTTTAGAGCTCTCTTAGAGAGTTATTCTACCACTGTATATACAGCATACTCATTTGGATTCTTCTATACCCACACTGCATGCTGATATATATATATATCATGCGGTGTAGATATAGAAGAATCCGAAGGGGTATCCTGTACATAAAGTGGTAGGATAACTCTCTAAGCGAGCTCTAAATATATATGTATATAAATATACATAGAGCAAATATAAAACAAATTAGTACAGACACGTTATTTCATGGTAAATTGGAAGTTTAGGCCTATTTCAGGCGAACCATCATCAGCTTCCGTCTTTATTGTACAGAAGATTTTACACGAATGAAATTCACAAACAAAAACCCCGTACTCCACAAAAAACGGAATAAAAATAATGTTCGCTCCCTTAAAAGAGAAAATTTAAGAAAAAATACATCATTACATCAGTTCGGCGAATACACACACACATTCATAGATAAGCATATATATATATACGCGACATATAATCAAAGAGCACGCGTAAGAGCGGATGTCAACTTAAAGATACATTATGCAAGTCAGTTAGACTTCTGACACGTAGATTTGGAAAGTAAAAAAGGTGGTTGGGTGTGTAAGAGAGAGAGAGAGAGAGAGAGAGAGAGAGTAAGTATCTTAAAGCGTAAACGAAAAGGGGAAAGAAGAAGAAAGAAGAGAGGAATAAATTTAAATTAGAAAGAAAAGATGATAAGATAAAATGAAAATAAAAAAATAAAATTAAAAATTATATATTAACGGTGAAAGGATAAGAAATTAGAGTCTAAAAAAATTAAGAAAATTAAAAATATTTAAAAGATAATAGTTAATCAATCCGTTGTAATCACAAATACAATCCCACCACTATATAATCAAAATTATACTAATTATACATTCAACACAACAAATATAATACAATATAAAGTTAAAAGAATTAATTTACAAGTAAACCTAATTGTTCTATTTAAATTTAGCTGTTTAAATTTAATTATTTTCTTTAAAAATAAATTTTACATATTAATAGTGAAAAGATAAGAATTTTGGAATCTAAAAAAACTTAGAAAATTTAAAAAATAAAATATAATAGTTAATCAATTCGTTTTAATCATAATTACCTCCACACCATTATATAATCAAAATTATACTAATTATTCGGTTAACAATTCAATTATAATACATACAATATAACGTTAATAATGTAGGAAAATTATTCGTTCAACGGTACAATTATAATACAATATAACGTTAATAATGTAGGAAAATTATCGTTCAACGGTACAATTATAATACAATATAACGTTAATAATGTAGGAAAATTATTCGGTCAACGGTACAATTATAATACAATATAACGTTAATGATGTAAAAAAACATATATATGTACACATACACACGCAAATGCGTACACACACATACACGCACACACACATATATATGAACACACACACACACACATATACACACACACACACACACACACACACATATATATATATATATATATATATATATATATACATTTATTATAAATTATGTTTTAGAACATGGACATAATTTCTTCTATATATAGAGGAATATATAGAAAAAATTATGTACATGTTCTAAAACATAATTTATAATAAATATTCACGGCTCTATACATCATATATCGAGCACTGTTTTAAATTAATGTTTTGGAGGGAAAAAAAATATATATATATATATACTCACACACATATGTACGTGTATAGATAGATAAATAGATAGATAGTCACATTATTTTTAGTGAACACACGTATTTGAGTAGAAACCAATCGTCGATATCTTACAATCAGAGAAGCCCTGTTAATTGAATACTGTCCCCCCTGCTGTCAATGTGACTCTGTTTATGGGGCGTTAAGAGTTTTCTCGAAAATGAAATAGACTTTCACGTCAACCGTGACCTGCTGAAATCAGTCGCTCTTTTACAAGAATCTTCACGCAGTAAAACTACTCTATTGTACAACATATGGAGAATAAATGTACCGAATCCAACATTCTTGGGGACGGCTGAATAATTGGATAAAAAAGCTTGTAAAAATAAAAACGACGGACAATTTTTATATTCTTTTACTCCTAAAAAAATAAATGTGAGAATGCTGAAGAACTCAATACTACATTGATTAAATCATCCTTGTCAGCCGCATTCTATTATATATGATTTAAAAAGGTTGCTGCCGAAATATAGATAAAGATAGTAAAAAAATAATGTTCAAACAATTCATTTCAAATTGTCAGTTGATAACCAAGTTTCGTAAAATTCGTTGATTTCCGTAACATATTTACATTTGTTGACATTACGATACATTTCAGAGCAGATATGTTTGTTTACGATGGATCGAAAATCGTGTTATATGGGCTTGATAAAAACCTCGTTTAGATTGGATGCTATTCGTGGTCTAATACGTACCATGGTAGCTTCCCCTATATGGATAGGGATCGCAAGTTCGAATCCTGCCGAATGGCACATATTTTCGTAATAAACATTTATCGTAAATAATCAGGCCGGTAGATATAAATATATAATACTGTTTCATTAAAAACAGAATATCTGCTTAAATACGAGTATCGATAAAAAATAATGTTCAAACAATTCATTTCATAAAGGTATATATATATATATATGACTGTGCCTCCCAGAACCACTCCTACTGAAACCAAGTCGCTCCCTCCGAAGCTTTGATAACCTGATTAAAGCAACGATAAATACAGAAATTGTAGGAGGATTGGAAATAATTAGAAAATTCATCGAATTTTTATTCGACATGAAATGAATGTAGGAAGCACTGAACGCCGTTTCGTCCTATATTTGGGACTCCATCAGCAGTGCGCATCCACTACCTCCAGACAGTTCCGTTATTAAGCAGATGTCATACCAACTGTACCACGGGTCCCGGTGACGAAGAGGTAACTAATTAAACTTAATATAGCGTCACTCATTCACATATTCCTAGGAGGAACTCATCCAAGCTCCTTTAACCATAGGACTGTACCTCCCAGAGCAAGAGAACTGCGTGGTGGAAGACGGATTCATTTCATTCCTTTCGAAGGAGTACAAACACACACACACACACACACACACACACACACACACACACACACACACATATATATATATATATATATATATATATATATATATATCCGAGTGAGTATAGAATGAGGAGAGAAAAAAGAAAAATTTTTCCGTCCAAAACATTAATTTCACCTAGACAAAGAATCAAACTAAATGCATGAATTAGGTCCACTAACAGCAGACATAAACCAATTAAATGATAGCCGACCATAAAAATTACCACTATATATATATATATTATATGCGTGTGTGTGTGGGTTTTAAAAACCCTATAAAATAAAAAACTATTCCATACCGAAAAAAATCTAAATTGGAAAGAAAAAACACCCCACCCCTATCACGTCTATGAAAACTTAGGCACATGATCAAAGTAAATACATGAATTAGGTCCACTAACAGCAGACATCAACCAATTAAATGATAGCCGACCATAAAAATGACCACTCAACAGCGACCTCTTAGAAATCCTGACCAAAAGATATACCCAACCGATAAAAAGATAAAACATACATTCCAACAGATAATACTATTAATCAACAATTTCACACTTACACACCAAATTCCTCAAAAGTCTAACGGTCAAAACGAGACATTCACTTAATTACCAATAACCCCAACCAACCCCACGACAACAACGAACCAAATATAAACAGAGAATGATTCCAAACCTTTATTTCCCCAGAGGAAGTGTTTAAATCCAAACACTGAAACAAACATATGATTGTAGGGAAGAGGACATATATAGAAGAAATTATGTACATGTTCTAAAACATAATTTATATATATATATATATATATATATATATATATATATATATAGTGATGATCATCCACGTATACTGTCTTAATATGTATAGGAAAGAATATTAATAAAAAGTTTTGAATTTAAAAATGTACTTTTTTTGAACAGTATTTGTTTATTTTTATTATATTTTATATTTCAGACCGCCCTCGGTCCTTCATCAGAAACAACTGATTTTTAAATTTGAATTAGAAACGTATTTCACGATAGCGTTCGAATATTTTTTTGTTTACATCACGTGGTGTGTTTGTTCACAACATGCGGCACGTCCGTAGAGAAAGTCTCTGTACCCAACACCAAAATAAAATTACACCCACCAAACCTTACTTGTGACAGCAAAGACATCATCTACTTTCTCTTCTGCTCAATTTGCCCCAACAGTGGATATATCGGCGAATCCGGTAATAGCTTTAGATTTCGCTTCAATAATCACAAACTAAATATACGACAAAAAAATGTATACTCCCCAATTGCAGCCCATTTTAATCAACCTGATCATACTTTAGAAAATTGCAAATGTTTACTAATAGACTCCAATTTTAGTTCTACATACACACGCAGAAAGAAAGAAACATACTGGATTTTAAAATTAAATACACACAAGCTACATACACACGCAGAAAGAAAGAAACATACTGGATTTTAAAATTAAATACACACAAGCTAGGGTTAAATAGGGACTTAGGTGTGTTGAATCTTTACAAATATTTCAATAGCTAAAAAATTTTTTTTCAGATATTCCAAGAAATTTTTATCTAAAACAAACAGACTTTCTCTACGGACGTGCCGCATGTTGTGAACAAACACACCACGTGATGTAAACAAAAAAATATTCGAACGCTATCGTGAAATACGTTTCTAATTCAAATTTAAAAATCAGTTGTTTCTGATGAAGGACCGAGGGCGGTCTGAAATATAAAATATAATAAAAATAAACAAATACTGTTCAAAAAAAGTACATTTTTAAATTCAAAACTTTTTATTAATATTCTTTCCTATATATATATATATATATATATATATATATATATATATATATATATATATATTTCATTTATAAACGAGTTATTTCGCTACCTTGGTTTCTAACATGAGTGGTTTCTTCAGGCGATTTTTAACAACTGATTTTACCTTTTACCGTTTTTTCTTTCAAAGAAGGCTCTTGTAACGTTAACAAACTAAGTTTTATTAACTTAATTAATTAATTAAGTTAATGAATTTTAATTAATTTTATTAACTTAATTAATTAACTAATTAAATTAATTTTATTAACTTAATTAATTAACTAATTAAATTAATTTTATTAACTTAATTAATTAATACTTAGTTTTATTAACTTAATTGATAAAACTAAGTATTAAATAATATATATATATATTGTCCTACCTGGAAAGCACGACTCGGTTTTGTGCGTTATGAAATCATCAGGTGCATCTTTCAAATTGACGGGTTAATAGATTGGAATTTAAGTTCCCTCGACGTTCATGTGAGTTAAATCCTATAAACTTAAATTACTATTTTTTAATAACAAGAGTAAAAATTTATATATTCTAAGGCGACATGAAGGAAAAAAATAGAATTATAATTTTAATTCAAATTTTAAAATTGAAAAGTATTAAAATGTAAGGAGATGAAATCAAAGGGCTGTAATTCATAATTATTTATCGTAATATATGTGGGGAAGAAAGAAAGAAAGAAAGAAAGAAAGAAAGTGAGGAAGAATGAAAAAAGAAAGAGTCAAACGTATAGAAGTATCTAGATCAATCAGGATCTATGAATTTTCTGCACATTTACAAATCTACCATCCGCCCGTGCATTGAATATTGCTGCCATATCTGGTCGAGTGCTCCTGCTATCTACCTCGGTGTCCTCTACCAAATCCAACGGAAAATCTGTAATGTGATCGATCCCGGCTTGGCAGCTAGGATACAGTCGCTTTCTCACCGACGAAGCGTGGCTTCCCTGTGTCTCTTCTCCAAATACTTTCACGGTTTCTGCTCCGATGAACTTAGCTCACTGGTACTCCCTATATAACGAATTTCCTCGAGCCACAAGATTAGCAACTAGGTCCCACCCTTTTACTGTGAAACTAATAAATTGTAAACGCAAATTCTACTCCATCAGCTTCTTTTCTCGCACTTCCTGCCTGTGGAATTTTTTTCCGCATACTTGCTTTCCCGACAGCTACAATCTTCAAGAATTTTAATGTAAAGTCAATAGTCATCTCTTATCCCACTAACTATATACCCTCTCTCTCTCTCTCTCTCTCTGTCTCTCATGCTCCTTTCTCTGTCAAATCCACTCTCATCAGTATTCTCATCCTTCTCTGACCCACTTTCTGACACCCCCTATAACCTTTCACTCTTTCTCATAACTTTCCTCCTATGTAACCCCCTACAAAAAAGTGGCAATAAAATGCCTTGTTTGGGGCGATATTATTATAAAAAACAATTCTATACATTTATATTCCAGAGAATGTAAAAAAATCTAAAAGACATGCATGTGTAGCTAATCAGTATTTCATTGACTGATTCATTCGTTTTCTACGGCTTATCAACAGACAAGAAATTATTATGTAAATATAAATTGGGGGATAAATTTTATATTACTCTCAATATATCAATTGATCCCTCACTTTATGGCCGCAGTCATCCTTCTCTCACCTACTTGATGACGCCCCCTATATCCTGTCACTCTTTCACATAACATTTCTCCTATGTAACCCCCTCCACAACAGTGGCAGTAAAATACCTTGCTTGGTGCGATATGATTATAATTTTTTTTTCCTATGGTAGCATAAGGTCATTAAATCACTTTTTTATGAAGTAGATTAGGATTATTTATATGGTTTGAGATGACAAGTTTTTTGAAAAGGCATAATTTACATCTATCTCCTTCCTTTTTGTAAGGTTTGGATTTAGCAACGACATTTCAGGTAATATTTGGGCTCTTTTTATTGTTTTTTAATTTCCAGTAATATATGAAAAAAGGAGGGTCTTTGCTGTATTTACTGTTGTTTAAATACAACGTGTTTATTAAATCTCAACTTCCACCTGTTAGAATTTGATTCAAAGTAAAATTTAATATCATCATCATCTGAATAAATTCAAGCTCTATGAACAATACTCTCGGACATGCAGGGGTCATTGAATGAGCAGGTTATTTTTTTCGGCAGTTATTATTGGTTTCTGAAGGGTCATTGTTGTTAGTAGTAGATATTTATTTGATATAATAGTATGTTGTGAAATATATTTGTCTGTATTGTTAACCCAACTATAATTGACTTTAACGTTGTTTTTGTTGAAATGATTTTAATATAGGTGAACGGTAGAATGTGCGTTGTGGTGAATTGGATATCGGCTCGGAACGAGAAATCGGGGAGCCGAGTTCGAATTCCAGCCGAATTCATTGCATTCACTTACGCGCAAATACCCTTGGAAAAGGTATTAATCCGTCTATTCCTTCCAGTTATGGGTTAAATAACAGGACAGATTGGGTTCTATAGCCTTGGTCGGCAACCAGTCTACCACAGAAAGCAATGGCAACCTACTGCGGGATAATATTCTGCCCAGTCAGTCATGTCTCTTCCGAGACATGATCGTCCAAGCGTGTATCACGTATGGCACTTAACTGACTGACTGAATATAATAGTTGGAAACATGATGAAAGGTTTCTACTGGGCATAAAGTGGGGGATCGGTTTTCTATTGTTATGAAGTAATAAACAGATCCCCCACTAGCTATGAGTCAAATAACAGGACAGATTGGGTTCTATAGCCTTGGTCGGCAACCAGTCTACCGCAGAAACAATGGCGACCTACTGCGGGATAATCTTCTGCCCAGTCAGTCATGTCTCTTTTGAGACATGATCGCCCAAGCGTGTATCACGTATGGCACTTGAGTTTACTTTTTTCTAAAGCATAAACGTATTTCATTTTAGAATTGTCAAAAATTTCTTTATTGCTAATTGGTAATTAAACGAAATTGGATGGATTCATGTAGATTGCTGATGATTTTATGGGGTGATTTGATTCCCTATTGAGGTATTAATGTTATGTGAGTCCTTAGTGTAACGTTTGTGCAGACCTTTGCTCAGGTCGAAGGTAACATCTAAGAAATTTACGGTTTTAACGTTAGTGATAGTGGTAATATGAAGATCGTGATCTTTGAAAAATTTAGATCTTTTCTAAGTCTGTTAATTTTTGTGGACTAGTTTTACGAAGGATTATCAATCCCTTGTCTCAGTAAATTCCGGTATTACATAAATCGAAGTTGTGTCTTAGATTCCAGAAGCAAGAAGTCTGACCAAATCACAGATCTCAGCAGAATCACACGCTCCAATGGCTATGCATAAATCAGGGTGTTTTTTTCTAGTCTACAAGCATTCATCGTAAAATAAGATAAATTTTTGGGCCTGTTTAATGATGTTGATGTTTTGGTCGCTGTTGAGGGCAGCAAGTTTTAGGTTGTACGGTGCGTCGGCAATGCTTGGTTAATTGACCCTGTGCCAAACACATCCGAAGTCCCCTTCAATTTAAATATCAGAAGGTTAAAGTGTGAAATGTGAAAGGATAAAATATATCGTGTGTATATTAAAGCAATGATTTATTTGCAGAATGACAAACGTGTAAAAAGAGGATGTATAAGTGAAATTCGTTAAGTGAAAGAAAAATGTTCATTGAGAAAATGTATGCTGTTTTGTAGTTGAAATTGTTCGTAGTAGTATTGTATGTATTTAAAATGTCCGCAGAAGTTTAGAGTTTATGTTTCTGTAGCAGCGGATTGTAAAAGCTATGTTCCTTCCTCTTTTTAGTAAGTCGCGACAGTTTGAGATAGAGAGAGAGAGAGAGAGAGAGAAGGCAAAACAAACAAAGGAGTGGTCTTTAACACGTATGTACATTTGGTTGTGTGTTGTCCTCTGGGTGGTGTGAAAATGTAGGGAGAAAAATGGACGAAAAGGTAGAATGGATATGTGACGTGACCAGGTTGGCGTGAAGTGAAAAAGATGAAAAGAATTTTGGCCGCAAAGGCGAGTCAGTTTGAGGTTTCTGCCTTACATCGTGGTGAGATGTCAGCTAACTGCTTCCCCTGACTGACTGCTGTTACCGGTTAGAGGCCATCCTTAAATATTGAATCCAGTCACGTGGGGTGGCTCCCAGAACGATTTTTTTCTTTAGCTGTGAAAAAACAGTTTCTCTGGTGTATTTTGAATTTTGCGATTTCATGATCAATCAGGATCCAGAATATGCTTTTTCACACTGACTTGTGAAAAAGTCGTTTGAATCCCTTTTTGAGGCTGTGCAATTTATTTTGTGTTTTTTGGTTGTTCGAGGGATTATATAGGAGGGATTTGTATCCTATAAGTTAAATTTAAGGCTGGGGTTAGGAGTTTTTTAGATATTGACTGATAGAAGACACAATTGACTGATACGTATACGTATATCTTTGCCCCTTTCTTTCTCTCTTTCTTCCCGACTCCCTTACTTCCCCTTTTTCTTTCTCACGCAAATATTACCATTAATAACTATGAATTATGCCCCTTTGGTTTCATCTCCATGCCTTTTAATATTATAAATATTATTTGATTTAAACTTTTTGTTAAATTTTAATTTTTTCCGACAAGTAGCCTTAGAATATTTAAAATTTTACTCGTTATTAAAAAGCAGTAACCTAACTTTGTAACATTTAACTCACATGAACATCAAGTGAGCATGAATTAGAATCTATTAAACTGTGAGATTGAAAAATACACCTGATGATTGCATAAATCATGAAACTGCGAATCGTGCAGTCAACGTAGGATAATATATATATATGTATTATATATATATATACCCACCGTATCACAACGCACATCCGTCCATAAACGCTTACAGCACCTGGTATTCCCAAGCAGGTCACCCATCTAAGTATTGACCAGGCTCAACGTTGCTTAATTTCGCTGATCGAGCGGGAACCGGTGTATTCATCGAGCTATGACCGTAATAATTTCAGTCCAATTTCAGTCGAACACTCTGCATTCACTTACGCACTGGGTATTAATCCGTCCATTCCCTCCAGTTATGGGTTAAATAACCGAGGTCTGCTGTTCATGCGATCTGTGTCGAAATTCTGCAACGATTGTTTGTTATCAGCAGTTCCAAAAAGTGTGGATGGTGCTACACAACCCTTCACCACTCTAAAGAATTCTTTGGGTGGTAGTCTAACTGAGTTAGACACTCATACGTCGAAATCGACGGGTGAGTCCACAATAATAATAATAATAATAATAATAATATATATATATATATATATTTTTTTTTATAAGCGTTTCACCACGAGCAAGGCATGTCACTGCCACTACTGTGCAGGGGGCTACGTAGAGTGGAGAAAGGCTGATTAAATATAGGAAATAACAGAGGGTGGGTGATAGGCGGGTGAGGATACCGAGAATGAGGGTTGGGTAGATGAGAGTGTTGTGAGAATAGTTGGGAGTTAGTGTGATAGGAGGTGTCTATTGACCCTATATTTAAACACCTGGAGATTGTAACTGTCGGGAAAGCAGACTTGTGGAAGGGAGTTCCACAGGCGGGAAGCGCGAGAAAAGAAGCTGTTGGAGTAGAATTTACGGTTACATCTTATTTGTTTAACTGTAAAAGGGTGGGACCTAGTTGCTAATCTAGTATCTCGTGTAAATTCGTGCTTAGGCGGCACCAGTGATCTAAGCTCATCGGAGCAGAAGCCATGAAAGTACTTGTAGAAGAGGCACAGGGAAGCTACATCACGCCGGTGTGAGAGCGGCTGCAGCCGGTCTGCCAAGTCAGTATCAACCACGTTACAGATCCTCCTTTGTATTTTGTCTAGAAGCCCAAGGAGAGCAGCAGGGGCACCCGACCAGATATCGCAGCAATATTCAATACACGGGCGGATGGTAGATTTGTATATGTGCAGAATAGTTTCAGGTGGGAAAAATTTCCGGGCCCTGCACAGGGAGAAACGAGATTATAATTATACTCGTCTCGAAAACCTTCCTCGAAAACTTTCGAGCGAAGGAAAAAATGACTGTAAAAAAAAAAAGAGCTTCGGACATGAAAGTCAGTCAAAAGTGTTCGGACCGAAATCAGCACGGAGCCCAAAGAAAAAACCCGACACGAGTCATCATCTAACAGAAAGCGTTTAATACAAAAGGTAGAGCAAACTAAATAGCACCTAATGAGCCAGACGAACCTACCTAGGTTTCACCTAAGCGGATCGTCAGTGAAAGCTGGCTCTCCCTGACGATCCATTTAGATGAAACCTAGGTAGGTTCATCTGGCTCTTTAGGTGCTATATATATATATATATATATATATATATATATATATATATATGATCATACAACACTGAGCACTGTTTTATTATTACCTGAATAATATTATACATACGGGTGAGGGGTAACCAAGGTGTATACATATTCATTACCTATTCATTACGAAAGAAAGAAAGAAAGAAACTAACGAACAGAAGAAAAGAAAGAATGAAAGAAAAATGGAAAGGAAAATTTGCTTTTACCGTCGGCCAGACTTTATATTAATTGTTACAGAAAATCACGTGCGTATAAAAGTAAATAGAAAAATACAAGTTTAAGAAAAATCGGTAGATTTATTACGGTAGGAAATCGAAGATAATTAAACAATATATCACAAAGCGTGAAATAAATATAAGTAAAGAAAGGTAACAAAAATAACGACAACACCATTAAAGCATTATTGAAAATGAAAATTTATTGTACCTTTGCCGCCTATAAGAAAAGTAGCCCAGACAATAACGTAATGATTTCAGTAAAACAATTCTAATTTTGTCTTCCTAAAATGCTCACTCGCACACGCAAACATTAAACAGAAAAGAACACAGCCGATCGTCGAATTAAATAGCGGTTTTATAACATTTAAATCGATTTTTTTTCTATTTGAAGATAGATAGATAACAAAAAAAAATTATTTTGTGACAGACAATTTTATTTCTATATCTCAAGATCATAATGGTCAACGTGAGTTTCCTAAAATAAATATTAGCCTGTCGAGTGCTTCCTTTATGGACATCGAAATGATATTCTGAGACTAAAAATAGTCTTGTTCTTTTGGTAAAACCTCTTTGTTGAGTAAAGTATCTCGTTCGGTTAAACGTCACAAGTTTATCTTAAAACCATAAATAAACTTTCAGGACGTAGGCGATCATGACTTTCCACGTCTCCATATCCCTTAGGTTATTACAAAAACAATGGCCGCTCGAAGTGTTGTATTTTGAAAAGCCATTCT
Source organism: Ascarosepion bandense (assembly GCA_037127315.1). Taxonomy (NCBI): domain Eukaryota; kingdom Metazoa; phylum Mollusca; class Cephalopoda; order Sepiida; family Sepiidae; genus Ascarosepion; species Ascarosepion bandense. Next base: position 1,693,099 of record JBBBDQ010000329.1, on the reverse strand, counting down.
GACATAGTATTCACGGTATATATGTGGTGAATGTTGGTATACACATATGTTAAAAAAATTTAGGTCCTAACCAGAAGTAAAATCAGCTTTCAAAGATTGCGTTACACGACAGCCAGTAACCTTCTTCAGTTTTTTAATCATTTCACTCCAAGCAAGGCGGTACCGCCACTGTTGTGCAGGAGACTACATAAGAGAATTAAATTTTGGACAGGAAAAGTGTGAAGACAAAGACGATCCAGCTACAGGGGGTGAAAGAGAAAGGACAAGAGAAGGATGGGAACACAGGAGTGAAGACAGTTGCGAAGGTAGAGAGAAAGGAAAAGAAAAAGATACACGGGGTGATGTAGAAAGAGTGAAGAGAAAGACGAACCAATTACAGGGGGTGAAAGAGAAAGGGAAAGAGAAGGATAGGAACACAGGAGTGAAGATAGTTACGAAGGTAGAGAGAAAGGAAAAGAACAAGATACACGGGGTGATGTAGAAAAAGTTAAGAGGAAGACGAACCAACTACGGGGGTGAAAGAGAAATTTTCAAGAGAAAGATGGGAACACAGGAGTGAAGACAGTTACGAATGTAGAGAGAAAGGAAAAGAACAAGATACACGGGGTGATGTAGAAAGAGTGAAGAGGAAGACGAACCTGTTACAGGGGGTGAAAGAGAAAGGGCAAGAGAAGGATGTGAACACAGGAGTGAAGAGTTGCGAAGGTAGTGAGAAAGGAAAAGAACAAGATACACGGGGTGATGTAGAAAGAGTGAAGAGGAAGACGAACCAGTTACAGGGGGTGAAAGAGAATGGGCAAGAGAAGGATGTGAACACTGGAGTGAAGATAGTTACGAAGGTAGAGAGAAAGGAAAAGAACAAGATACACGGGGTGATGTAGAAAGAGTGAAGAGAAAGACGAACCAGTTCCAGGGGGTGAAAGAGAAAGGGCAAGAGAAGGATGTGAACACAGGAGTGAAGACAGTTACGAAGGTAGAGAGAAAGGAAAAGAACAAGATACACGGGGTGATGTAGAAAGAGTGAAGAGGAAGACGAACCTGTTACAGGGGGTGAAAGAGAAAGGGCGAGAGAAGGATGTGAACACAGGAGTGAAGACAGTTGCGAAGGTAGTGAGAAAGGAAAAGAACAAGATACACGGGGTGATGTAGAAAGAGTGAAGATGAAGATGAACCAGTTATATGGGATGAAAGAGAATGGGCAAGAGAAGGATGTGAACACAGGAGTGATTACAGTTACCAAGGTAGAGAGAATGACAAAAAACAAGATGCGTGGGTGATGTGGAAAGTGCTGGATTTAAATAGATACGAGACGGAAATTGACACTGCATTTAAATTCTAGGACGTTGTAGCCGTCAGGAAAGTAAATATATGAAAGGGAGTTCCATAGGCGGGAAGCGCTGGAAAAGAAGCTGATGGAGTAGAATTGTCGCCTGCATTTGGTTGATCTAACTGTAAAAAGGTGAGACATTGATTCTCATCTGGTTACTCGAGTAAATTCTTGTGGAGGAGGCACCAGTGTCCTAAGTTCTTCGGAGCAGAAGCCATGAAAATATTTGTAGGGAAGCCACATCCGGCCGATGAGAAAGTGGTTGAAGTCGAGGTCTCCAGGTCGGGACTAATTACATTACAGATTCTCCTTTGGAGCCTGTCGAGAACACTGAGAGGAACAGCAGGGGGCGCCTGATCAGATAAGACAACAATATGCCATGCACAGTCGAATGGGTGATTTGCAACAAGGAATGAATAATCTCGTCAATTAAAAGCAGATGTACATAAATGCTCAGGGCTTGCATCTAATATAAAATTATTTGTAAATGGAACTTTGTGTATGTGTATGTGTGTGTATGTCTATGTGTGTGTGTGTCTGTGTCTGTGTCCGTTACTAGAAACTCCAAAACGGCTGAACCGGTTTTCTTGAAAATTTACACAGTTGTACTATAAGCGTCTTGTTCTTAGCTAGGTTTTGTTTTGAGGTACCCCCGATAAATGTCGAAAATCGAAAAACATCGGGTTATAGAAGGAGTGGTCCGATTTTAATCAAATTCGATACACTAATAGACAAAGACATAAGAAATGATATTAAGAAATATCAAGTTTGCAGTTATTACAATAGTGAAGAAAATCGAGAATATATATATATATATATATATATATATATATATATATATATGAGGCAAGATGTTTGTGTGTGTGTCTGTTTATCTGCCTGTATGTCTGTATTTTTTCAGCCCTTTTATTTTAGTTTTTGCTTCGGGTTTGGCTCTAAGTAGGCATAATTGTAGTTCTTAGTCTCAGCCATGATACCATTTACTCAGAGGACTTATTTAGCCTTCAAAATTCAGTTTACGACGAAAAAACTTATTTGATATCGATAGCAGGAAATCAAAATTTGACTTACATCCATTCATTTTTCTTTCAGACTACGGTTTCGCTTTAACTGGAAACAACTATTGCTTTTTAGTCTTTCATGCCAACGTCCAAAGAGTCTGAGCTCCAGCACCATGGATTAGTTTTAAAGCTTTCATTACACCCGATCAACGCCGGGCTATACTGCTAGTTCAAATTAATTTCACCAGTTCTTCAGTTAATTTTTCAAGAATAAAAGTACGTTTCTGAAATCCGCCATTACTTTTTGTAACAACCTATTAAAAAAAAAGCAAAAATAAAAATGAACAAAGAAAATATTTGCCTATATTTCTGAGATGAGGTAGTATTTACAGTATTTACATTGTTCGGACTATTGTCCTCATCTTGCAAGTAAATTGCAGGATTAGAGGGAGATAACTCATGACTTCCAATCGAGGCTTTACGCAAGAAATGAGGATGGTATACCCCAGTGATTGTAATAAAGGGTTCGGTTCGAAATTCCTAGCACCTGAAGAAGGCCGGAGCGTACAACGGCCGAAACGTCATACAAATGGCAACAAAGATGTGAACAATAGTCCGAATAATGTAAATACTGTGAACAAAGAAAAATTAAAAAATCGTTTGGTTCATTTTGTTTAGCCGCATATCATGACCTTTATGTGTTATTTAATGCCAAAATGTAAATATTTAAAAGGTAATTGTTTGCCTTCAACTACAAATAAAATGTATTGATGATCATTTTACTATACATAGGTATTTTTGGCAGTTTCACTACTAATATATTTTTGGTAAGTTTTATATAAATTTTTTCTAGTAGATTTGCTATAGAAATATGTTTTTATAATTTCATTGTGTTGGGGGTTCAGTATTTGCTAGGACCTTGACAGGTGCTACAGCCTCGGTTTAATGTGGATTTGAAAGCAACAGCAATTAAGATGTTGTTGTATGCTCTTTAAACCTTCCAATCTCCCAATCAGCGGCCTTGCTATCGGATGCAGAAATGAAAGAAAGAATCATTGAGAAAAGACAGAATGAACGAAAGAAAACGAATCAATAATGAAAGAAAAAGAAGAAAAAGAATAAATGAAGAATAAAAGAAAAAACAGAAGAATGAATGATTAAAAAAAAATTTAAAAATAAAGAACTTGTAAAAAAAGGAAAGAAAGAAGAAAATAAAGTAATCCGTAATGGCTAATTCCTTTATTTATCTATTCGATATTTGAAAAAATGGGGGAAATGGTATATCGTTTATAATCCTTATTTATTCTAATCAATGTAAGGACAAATAAATGAAAGATATTATTCTACTGAATTGCAAAAAAAATGGTTAAAGGCAAGGTCGAATGCTTTGCTCGCAAATTCTCTTCCAACTCCACATTGATTTTCCCATTAAGTCTCAACTGAGTGATACATGCATTACCCCGGTCACTGGTCTCATTTCTAAATTATAAACTCCCAAAATGTGATTGAATCCCAATCATCGTCCTAAAGAAATATGCCCCTGAGCTCAAACCTACACAGGTAATGCCTCTCTACTCATTGCTTTCCAGCTTGTTGGAAATCTTCCTCCGTTGTTCCTGCTTGTAAAAACTCCAGTCAAACCCTCTGAGTCCTCTAACTTATTAACATCTTACCGCTTTTTGGCAATGTAGTCAAGGACAGTGGATATCGGCTCGGAACGAGAAACCGGGGAGCCCAGTTCGAATTCCAGCCGAATCCATTGTATTCACTTACGCGCAAATACCCTTGGGAAAGGTATTAATCTGTCTCTTCCTTTCGATTATGGGTTAAACAGCAGGACAGATTGGGTTCTATAGCCTTGGTCGGCAACCAGTCTACCGCAGAAAGCAATGGCAAGCTACTGCGGGATAATCTTCTGCCTAGTCAGTCATGTCTCTTTCAAGACATGATCACCCAAGTGTGTATCACGTATGGCACTTAACTGACTGACTGAATATAATAGTTGGAAACATGTATTAAGGCTTCTACTGGGCATAAAGTGGGGGATCAGTTTTATATTGTTATAATGTAATAAACTGATCCCCCACTAATTACTACTTAATAATATAATACATCTCTTCCCCTTTTTGCTATGAGTGAAATAACAGGGCAGACTGGGTTCTAGAGACTTGATCGCCCAAGGGTGTATCACGTATGGCACTTAAATGACTGACTGACTGATTCGAGGCTTTAATTAATGATGAAGTAGTTATACATCTCATCTCTAGCAGCTTACTCACTGACAAACAGTTGTCAATTTTACCGCTGATGTGCTAACAGCAATCAGGGAATATGCATACCGTGCTCTTGATAATAATGGAGAAACTCGAAATGTTGCTCTAGACATCTCGAAAGTGTTTGGGAGGGTTTGGCATGCTAGACTTCTGTGTAATCTTTAGGGCTACGGTATTTCTAAACAATTGTTTGAACTAATCTAATCGTTTAACTCCAACCATTTAATTAAGGTCGATTTGAACGGGAAAGCCTCCAGATTCTTTCACACGAATGCGGGTGGCCCTCAAGACTCTATCCTCGGTCATACATTGTTTCTGGGCTTCATCAGCGATCATTCCGATGTCATCAGTTCCCAAGTAGGCATCTATGCAGATGACGTAACCATTTACTCCCGTCTCAATAGAAAATCTGCCAAGGCTGACAAATTAAACCTGTCTGATGCTCTTGAAACAGACCTCCAATCAGTGAATAACTGGGGTAGCAAATGGCTTGTATATTTTAATGCCTTCCAAACAAAACTGCTTTCGGGGGAACTGAAGGAGACTACCACCACCTTTAAATTTGCTGTTTTTCATTTTTTTTTTACTTTTTTCAGCGCAGTCTTATGGATTATTACATAAAGTTTCCGATTATTAAAAAAAAAAATTGAAAAAATTTCAATATTTAAACAATTTTAGGGAGGCTCACTTATTCATACAACGTTATAGTAAATCAATCTTTCATTTTGAATCCACTCGCGTTGGGGTCGTTTTTTTTCCTTTTTTTTATTGGCGTGGGGGGGGGGGGCGAGTTGTTGTTCTTGTTTTTGTCCTTTTCAAGTTTTCTTTAGTTCTTACGATGGCATCTTCCTCGGAAACTCCAAGAATGGCTTTATTCAAAGATTTCGCAAAGGATTCAGTTTTTGAATATGCGAAAGCAAAAAAAGTTAATTGCACAGGATCGATTTACTATAAGGTTGGATGAAAAACTGAGCCACCCCGCTAAAATTGTTTAACTGTTGAAATTTTTACAAGTTTTTTTTGTCAATCGAAGGGTTAGGGTTTAATCGATAAGATTGCATTGAAAAAAGTAAAAAAAAAATTGATACTCAACCAATTTACAGGTGGTGGTAATGTCGTAGCGGCAAGTGGTTTCAAAATGGAGGATCGATTTACTATAACGTTGTATGAAAAACTGAGCCCCCCACTAAAATTGTTGAAATATTGAAATTTTTTCAATTTTTTTTTTTTTTTTTTTGTCAATCGGAAAGTTTTGAATCGATAAAATTGCACTGAAAAAAAAAAAAGGAAAAACAACAAATTTAAAGGTGGTGGTAGTTTTCTTCAGGTCCGTCCCGCTGTCTTTTAACCACAATAAAGAAACTTTCCTGCCAGCCATCAACATGGCTGATGCAAGCCTCATTGGGAGCAACACACTGCGCTTCCTCGGTCCCACTTTTTCAACCGACCTGAAGTGGAACAAATTTATCGGAGAAATGCTAGAAAGTTCGAGTCTCTGTGTCGGTCCACAAAGATTTTTTTTCTTGTCGGTATTCATCTTGCACCTTTATAAATCTACCATTTATCCATGCATTGATCACTGTTACTATATCTGGTTGGGTGCTCCTACTGTTCATCTCGAAGTTCTCGACAAAATCCAAAGAAGGATCTGCCATGTAATCAGTCCCGACTTGGCATCTCGACTTCAGTCACTTTCTCGCCGGTGAAACATGGCTTCCCTCTGTCTTTTCTACAAATATTTTCATGGCAATTGCTCTATCGTTCATTTTCCCCTGGTGCCCCGACCACGTGAATTTAAGCTTCCTACTAGATGTGCGTTGTGGTACAGTGGATATCGGCTCGGAACAAGAAATCGGGGAGCCGAGTTAGAATTCCAGTTGAATCCATTGCATTCACTTACGCACAAATACCCTTGGGAAAGGTATTAATCTGTCTCTTCCCTCCAGTTATGGGTTAAATAATAGAACAGATTGGGTTCTATAGCCTTGGTTGGCAACCAGTCTACCGCAGAAAGCAATGGCAACCTACTGCGGGATAATCTTCTGCCCAGTCAGTCATGTCTCGAAAAGACATGATCGCCCAAGCGTGTTTCACGTATGGCACTTAACTGACTGACTGACTAGATTGGCATCTAGGTCCCACCCTTTTACCGCTGAAATAGTCTAATGTAACCACCACTTCTGCTCTAACAGTTTCTTTTCTCGCACAACTCGCCTGTAGAATTCCTGTTTGTTTACTCGTTTCCTTGATCGCTACAATCTCCAAAATTTTAAATCCAACATCAATTACCATTTTCTTGAATCCCATTCAACTTTTATCATTTTCAATACACACTGTATCCACTCTTTTCTCTCACTGTAATGTCATGTACACTGGGGCGGTTCTGCCTTGCTTGGGGTGATTGATTTAGAAATAAAATTGTAACAGTGGTGCTACACAGCCCTGATATAATACCTTTTCATTACGACATGATGAGACAAACTCTCCAGGTTGATAGTGTCAGTAGTATATCACGAATATTAACCGGCCAATGAATGGAAATATTACCTCAACTAAGTTTCCAATTTAATTCAGCTGCAGCTCAACCGATCAGACAATGTAGTATATGCAATGTAAGTTGCATTGTGAACTAACTTCGATATCATTATCAACACCGTGGCATCGGTTATTGAGCCTTGCCAAAACCAAATAACACTGTTATTAAATCGAAGAATACTGATTTATCACTTTGCCAAATGAGTAATCGCTTCACGTTTCTAACAGGCGGTCAGTGTAGCAAAATGAGTAATCTGAGGCCTTTTTTTAATTCTACAAATACATTCACGGCTTTCACGGATTCTGCTCCGATGAACTTAGATCACTGGTGCCCCCTATATATAAATTTACTCGAGCCACATGATTAGCAACTAGGTCCCACCCTTTTACCGCGAAACCAATAAATTGTAAATGCAAATTCTACTCCAACAGCTTCTTTTCTTCCTGCCTGTGGAATTCTCTTCCATTTACTTGCTTTCCCGACAGCTATAATCTCCAAGAATTTAAATGTAAAGTCAATAGTCATCTCCTATCTCACTAACTTGCGTCCTCTCTCTCTCTCTCTCGTGCTCCTTTCTTTGTCTACTCTACTCTCATCAGTATTCTCATCCTTCTCTTACCCACTTCCTGACACCCCCTATAACCTGTCACTCTTTCTCATAACTTTCCTCCTATGTAAACCCCTGTAATGCAGTAGCAGTCAAATACCTTGCTTGGGGCGATATGATAAAAAAACAATTTCTATACTATAATAATGTGGTTATAAAGTGGGGTATCGATTCTACATGACAATCAATATATAAACTGATCCCTCACTTTATGGCCACAATCATCCTTCTCTCATGCTCCTTTCTTCATCCACTCCACTCTCATCAGTATTATCATCCTTCTCTTACCCACTTCCTGACACCCCCTATAACCTGTCACTCTTTCTCATAACTTTCCTCCTATGTAACCCCCTGCCAAACAGTGTCTATTTCGATTCCGCTAATCTGAAATCGCGTAGACAAAACAAGTGTCAGAATGATTTGATAAGATCACCCGAAGGTCAAGGCCGCTGGTACACAGGAGTCCATGATAACCCGAAATGAATTGAGGTTTGATGTGAGTTGGCATAATCTCATTGGTCGAGCTAAAACTTACCGCAAATCGAGTGGGCGGAGACCGATTTCATTGGCCGAAGGCTGTGAGCCGGTCGGATCCCCAAAGAGGATTGAAATTGTTATAAAAATAGATGCTCGACAAGAAAAGCTCAGTTTTTTTAGTTTGAGTCAGAGTTTGTAGAGATTTCGGGCAGAGAGCCACCGCCGTCAACACCACCACCGGCCGCCTCCGATTCGGCACATTCCGTCAGATTCCGTCAAGAACCCGAAAGAACTTTGCTGTTTTAAAAGTTACATAGAAAATTGACAAACCTGATTATAGAGAATTAATGAAAAGACTTTAATGAAATACGTGAAGAGACTTTGGCGAAAATTTGAAGAGATCTGTTTATTTCAACGCTAACGAAACTTAGACATTTTACTTGAAGATTAGAAGCTATGATGCTTTTGACGAACTTTCTCTCTCCGTTGTAAATATCATTTTCGACAACTGTATTCCTGGGAAAAGAAAGACATTGTTGGTTTTTTTATATAAAGACATTCTTCGTAACTCTCCAGGCGTGTTCGACCTTGTTCATTTATTTTATTAATTTTTTTTTTTTTTTTTTTTTTTTTTTGGGTGCCGTGTTTATTTTTTTCAAACCACAAGTGTACACCAGTGTCCGGACTGGCTAAAAAGGACGACTATTAAGATTGCAAGACGAGACTTCTGGGATCTAATCACAACATGGGACAGTGGCCCGTTGTTGCAACAGACGTCCTGTAATCCAGCATTTGTGGCGACATCATCGGGCGGGATCGTCACGACCAGCAACAGCGACCAAACCAACCGTACAACCAGGTAGCAGTGTCACAACTGGGAATGTCACGACCGTCGGCGAGAACGAGCGGCACATTAGACAGACGGCCAGCCCGGCCTGAGGCGTCACATCTGGTGCCGTTTCGACCAGGATCTGGCCTGAGGGTTGCCGTCCGGCGTGCAGTGTGTCACACTGTCACAAAACTCGAAACTTTAATAGTAAGTGAAGTCTACCTCAAAGCGCAGTGCAAGAGGCTTGGATTCAGAGAAATTTACGGGACGGAGATTAATTGTTTTCTCAGAAAGAAGATGACACGACAAAGAAAACTGTTATCTATAAAAGTGAAGATCCCGCAAAAAGGCAAACAGAAGGAACGAACTGCGCCTCACAAAACGGACATAGACTACAACCGCTACACTGCAATCTTTCTCACACCGTCACTTCCAACTCATTTCTACTTCATTCACTTCTCGCAGTTCTTACAACTTTCTTCAACTTTTTTATGCGCCGTGTCCTTTCAGGACATAGGCGATCACGGAACTCTACTCCACTCGCTCTTCAACATTCACTTGCTCATGTATCTTTGGTTTGCACCCATCAGAAACCAAAAACTTGACAAATGACTTCTGTTCAATCCTGGAGCATGCTTCTTGGTCGGCCATCTTTGTTAATCTCCGAAACTCTCAAAGTGTTTTTCAATCTACCAAAAATTTAAATCCATTTGAAAAAGAAGTAAATGAAAAAATTTTTTTAAATAAAGTAAGCTTCTATCTGTATTAGAATCCGTATACCGAAAAATTCACCTTATTTATTGAATGACCCTCGTAGAAGTCCTTATACCGAAAAATTCACCTTATTTATTGAATGACCCTCGTAGATGTCCTTATACCGAAAAATTCACCTTGTTTATTGAATGGCCCTCGTAGAAGTCATTATACCGAAAAATTCACTTTATTTATTGAATGACCCACGTAGATGACCTTATACCAAAAAATTCACTTTATTTATTGAATGACCCTCGTAGAGGTGCTTATACCTAAAAATTCAACTTATTTATTGAATGACCCTCGTAGAAGTCCTTATACCGAAAAATTCACTTTATTTCTTGAATGACCCTCGTAGATGTCCTTATACCAAAAATTCACCTTATTTATTAAATGACCCTCGTAGATGTCCTTATACCTAAAAATTCACCTTATTTATTCAATGACCCTCGTAGATGTCCTTATACCGAAAAATTCACCTTATTTATTGAATGACCCTCGTAGAAGTCCTTATACCGAAAAATTCACCTTATTTATTGAATGACCCTCGTAGATGTACTTATACCGAAAAATTCACCTTATTTATTGAATGACCCTCGTAGAAGTCCTTATACCGAAAAATTCACCTTATTTATTAAATGCCCCTCATAGATGTCCTTATACCAAAAAATTCACCTTATTTATTGAATGACCCTCGTAGATGTCTTTATACCGAAAAATTCACCTTATTTATTGAATGACCCTCGTAGATTAGCGCTAACTTCTCAAAGGACTCTGTTTTGAGTTTGAGATCCTGATGAATGGAACCATAACGTCGCCATCTCTAATGATCCCTCAAGCACCTTCGGAATCACTATTAGACTCATCCAACTCTTTCCTTAGCGATGTCCTCAGAGTGAAATCCAAACATTCTTAAATGTTCACACTGGAGCTTTCGGCGCAAATACCAAGCACTAGACTATGCCTTTTCCAAATTTCTGGTTGAGTGAATTGAGTCATAGAGCTCTTTCTCTCACAGACAGTACCCAATAGACCCAACTATGTTGTGCCGACCATACGCAAAAGTCAAAATATGAAATAGTTACAATTTATTTTTCGCACCCTGTGCATAGCAGAAGTGCAAATACTCTTGGGAAAGGTATTAATCCGTCACTTCCCTTCAGGTATGGGTTAAATAACAGGACTGATTGGGTTCTATAGCCATGGCTGGCAACCAGTCTACCGCAGAACGCAATGGCAACCTACTGCGGGATAATCTTCTGCCCAGTTAGTTATGTTTCTTTTGAGACATGATCGCCCAAACATGTATCACGTATGGCACCTAACTGACTGACTGACTGATCAATACAAATAAATATATACACGTCTTGAAGTGAAATAGTATGTCGGGGTAACTTATTCTAGCTGAGTGGAGCTCAGAGCAACTGCAACTACACTGTGATCCCAGATCCAACCAACTGAACTAAACTAAACTGTTGTTCTCTCTATAGCCAGGATTATATGTACACTCAGTCGAGTCCTTTATTATAAAAAAAGTGAGATCCCACAACAAAAAACATATTGGTAAAATATGACTTTACTTTTAAACCTTGATGAAGAGTTAATTGGAGCATAATCCTGAAGCCTCACTTTGTATCATTTTTATCAAGGCAAAATATGACGCATTAAATTGAATAAAGTATGAATCACTGCCTAATCTGAAGTGTAGAGAGCTAGTTAATGTTTCTTTTGTTAATGTTTTTCTTTTTTGTGTCTTTCTTAACCGAACGCCCTACAGCTTACAGGATTTATGCAGAGTTATAATCATCAGAAGGTTTTTCATTATCAGAAGGTTGGTTGTCGGCAGTTGGAAGGTGTGGATTAGTGTAGAAGAGTGGATTAGTGTAGAAGAGTGGAATAATAAAATAGAAATAACAAGAGTTGTAGAAATTAATGTTCAATTATAAACCTTAGTAAGAAGTTATGAGTAGAGTTTGTATTGAAAGATAAAGTTGTTTGTAGCAGTAATTGTTGAGAGAGAGAGAGGGGGGGGGAGAGAGAGAGAGAGGAGGAGGAGGACAATGTCTGGGTCACTTGAAGTTGAGAGTTACATCTTTGATGTGTGTTAGCCAACCGCCTCCTCTGAACTGACCGCTGTGACCGTTTAGAGACCATCCTGAAATATACGTGGGGTGGATCAGAAACGATTTTTTTCTTTAGCTATGGAAAAATGTTTCTCCGACATATTTTGAATTTTGCGGTTTGATGACCGATCAGGACCCAGAGTTCTGCTACAGGTCCATGAAAGGAATTTGATATTTATTTATTTTTGATTTACCTCCAGAACTTCTGCGGGGAGCCCGTTGCGCAAAGACCAGTTTTGGTCATTTGCTTTCTGGATCTCTGAGGGAAAACATCCGGTCCCTCGCTTGCTAGGTATCGAATATAAAAATATCCGCTTTAATTATTTAGTAAATTACTGCAAAAACGGGGAGGAACATTTGGAGGACCGTGATTATCCACTATCGTCCCTATTATGATAAAAATCGTTGTATATATATATATATATATATATATACAAATAAATACACAACGATTTTTATCATAATAGATATATATATATACATCCGGGCGATAGTTTAGTTTATATATACATTCTTAGAAAAACATAGCCATGTAGATAATAAAAGACAGATTTTAATTAACAAAACAATTATACTCACACTTACACACAGTCAAAAGGACCTTCAGATATTGAACTGCGTTTGCTGATTGGTAAACTCACACCTATCTATCTATCTATATCTATATATATATATATATATATATATATATATATATATATATATTTTAAACATATCACCCCAAGCAAGGAGAAATCGCCACTGATGCGCAGGGGGCAACGTGAGAAGGAAAAGATTAGAAAAGAGAAAAACCGGAAATCACATCCTAACCAGGACACAAGGGATAAGCCTCTTCACTTGTTCAAATAGACGTGGGTGGAGTGTGAACCGGGCGATAGTTTAGTCTATCTACTTCAACTGTAAAAAATAAAATAAAATAAGAAAGAAAGAGTGAAAAGATTGGAAAAGAGAAAAACCGGAAGCCACATCCTAACCAGGAAACAAGGGATGAAATGTCAGGAGAAGGGTAATAGACGGATGAGAATACCGGGGTAGAGTAGAGGGAGAAAAGAGCTTGAGAGATTGGATGCGAGTTTGTGTGATAGGAGATGTCTATTGACTTTACATTTAAATTCCTAGAGATTGTAGCTGTCGAGGAAGCAAGTATATGGAAGGGAATTCCACAGGCGGGAAGTGCGATAAAAGAAGCTGTTAGCGTAGAAATTGCGGTTACATTTTATCGGTTTCACTGGAAAAGGGTGGGACCTACTTGCTAATCTAGTAGCTGGTGTAAATTCATACATAGGGGCACCAGTAATCTAAGTTCATCGGAGCAGAAGCCATGAAAGTATTTTTAGAAGAAGCACAGGGAAGCCACGTCACGCCGGTGAGAGAGTGACTGCAGCCGAGCTGCCAAGCCGGTGTAGATCACAATAAATGAAGAGCAGAAGTTTTGATCCATTGGTATTGACCTTTGCTACTGATGTTGTTGCATGGCTGGACTTACCCCCAAGATCTTCTACGCTTCAGGTTATGGTAGGGTATCCACTTTTCATCTCTGAATGCAAAAACCCTTTCCTTTTCTGCCGTTGAAGCTGATTTTCACACGTTCGATGTTCGACACTGTTGTGTGATCAACTCTTAATGATTCTACAAGTTCAGTTTGCGCTTCACATGAGTCTTCATCAAGTAATATCTGCAATACTTTGCCTTCAGACTTTTTCTTCAATAATAAAATTATTCTTTTTAAAACGTCTAAAACAATCTCTGCATGGTGTAACCGACAGATTATGGTTGCCGTATGTCTCGAAAAGGATTCTGTGTGCTTCAGCGGTAGATTACTTTTAAATAAAGTAGTGCAGTAAGATTTCTCTTTCGTACACATTTTTTTGACACAAAATCCGAGTTTTTTTAAAGCTATGAAAAACAATGTTGTTTATACTTCGGCGAATTTCAAGCTTGTTTATATTATTTCTGGATTGATACGTTACCATCTGAAACGGCAGGCATTTATTTGGAAAACAGCAAGAATTTATTCAAGGCCCTATGAGCATTATTGCTGAAAAGTACTTGAGCCTTCACACCTGACTGAAATCAGTTATGGACTCTGACTAGGATATTTTCGAAATTAACGTCTATCGGTCCACATAAACAAAAGTCTTATTAAAGAAAATGTACATCTTATTTTCCAAAGGAATTTTTTTTTTTTGTAATGTTTATCCCCCCAAAGTGTGGAAGAATTAGGAACAGAACCATTATTAATGAGCGGCAAGAGAAAAGAGTTATCAGGAAGTTAGCGGTTAACATTTCATTTAAATTTTTGAAGATCGAAGTTGGATGACAAAAATGAAGCTGGAAAAGAGTTCCACAGACGAGAAGGGAGAGAAAAGGAACTGTTAGCATAGAACTTACGGTTCCATCTAGCCAGCTCTACTGTAAATTGATGAGACCTAGCCGCCAGTCTAGTATTGCGCTTAAATTCATAAAGTCTAGGTACCATAGTGAAGCGCTCATCTATTTAAGATAAATTCTAAAGACAAAATTGTCTCGCACGAAGCAATGAACTGGAAGGGTGTTCCAGAAGCGACAAGGGAGAGAAAAGAAACTGTTAGCATAGAACCTACGGTTCCATCTAGCCAGCTCTACTGTAAATTGATGAGACCTAGCCGCCAGTCTAGTAATGAGCTTAAATTCATAAAGTCTAGGTACTATAGTGAAGAGCTCATCTATTTAAGATAAATTCTAGAGATAAAAATTGTCTCATACGAAGCATTGAACTGGAAGGGTGTTTCATAAGCGAGACGTGAAAGAAAAGAAACTTTTAGCATAGAACTTACGGCTACATCTAGCCAGCTCTACTGTAAACCTAGCCGTCATTCTAGTATTGCGATTAAATTAAAAAACAAGTACAAATGGTATATGGATATATAAAGAGAGAAGAGCAGCCAAAAATGCCAAATACAGGTGAGGGGTATTAAAATCAAGCAGGCACACAAATTTAAATATCTGGGAAGTGTTCTAACCGAAGACGGAAAGTGCGATACAGCGATCCAAAGGCGAATTGGCATGGCGAAGGACGCATTCCAGAAGCTGAGTAAAGTATTAAGACACAGAAAACTTTCACTAGAAACAAAGAAGAGAGTACTGGATTGCTATGTGGTGTCAGTTCTTCAATATGGCAGTGAATGCTGGACAAAGCTGAAGGGAAAACTTGAAGCAGCTGAAATGTGGTTCTACAGAAGGATGCTGCGGATATCGTGGACCTAGCATGTGAGCAATGACGTGGTGTTGGAAAGAATGGAAACGAAAAGGAAATTAATATTGATCATCAGAAAGAGACAACTGAATTTCCTGGGACATGCAATGAGGAAGGAGGGCTTGGAGAACCTGATATTAACAGGGCAGATAGAGGGAAAAAGAGACAGAGGAAAGCATCGGATAACATATTTGAAAGACCTGATCAGGTGGGTGACAGAACGGGGGCTGCTGGACGTTACAGGAGAAAGCGTGCTAAAAGCCACCAGGGATAGGGAGACGTGGAGAGCCATGATCGTCAACGTCCTGAAAGAACAAGGCACGTAGAAGAAGAACATATAGAGAGATATGTATAACAGATTCTGGAAAGATGAGAGAACATACTGATTACGGTGCTATTTAGTTATTTCGGTAGAATCTAAACAGAAGAACGCTAGCAGTTGTCTGAAAAAATAGTGTCAAAATTTGAAATTGAATTCTGGCTTCATTTCTCATACATAAGAGATCAGACCTGAGGATCTTTATGTTTTCTGCTTGTAAAATGATTCAACCCCATAGATTACCATTATATTAGAGTAGGGGCACTGATTTCGGCGCTATTTCTATAAGAACTGTATGGAACTGCCAGCAGGTGTCTGAAGAAACAGTGCCAGTATTTTTCACTTATTCCCAAGCCCAGTCGTTCTTCAGATAGAAAGAAACAATGCTGGATATCAATTTTAATTCTAACGTTCAACAGGTCTGGGCATTGAACCAAGATGGTTACACATGAACCGGATTTCATTAACTTGCTTTCTTTTTACCGACCTTTCTCGTCTTGCTTATTCAGCCATTACTCCGATCAGCAACACTAGAAAATCCCTCACACTTTAGTTTATCAGCCAAAAGACCCTTTGACATTTGGTCTGACCTGTACAGTAGGAACAAAAGGCAAATCCCCTGACGGCTAACCACTGACAACGGAATTCACAGCGGACATTTGGAAATGTATCAAAAATATGTTCTAAAAATACATTCATTTGTTTTGTTGATGAAAGCAAAGCCTTGAGAGACTTCTTCATTGATTTACTTGTCACGGTCGATTGAACAGTAAAAAGGGTGGGGTCTGCGCCAGATTCAGAGGGAAAGGGTTGATCGACAAACTTCAAATACACCTTGCCAACAAATCTGATTCAGTTCTTCCAATAGTATCGATTTATCATTATCATTATTATTTACAAACGTGTTCACACTGTACAAGAGCCAGTGAAGCTAGAGAAATAAGCGAAACAGCTTATGGAGATATGTGGAGAACTAAAAGTGATAAACACTAAGCTTGAAAGGTATCGATCGGGTAAGCATCCACTTGGGAGTCAATTTCACAAAGTAGCAAGCCGTAGGAAGAAACTGCTCAAGTAGAACTTACAAGTCACTAATGGTGATTTTCTAAGCGTAACTTAGTTGTGATACAAAGCCGAAAGTATCGAACTTATCACGCAGTCGTCATTGTTCTAGTGCGACAAGCTTGATAACCATTGCACCACGTCGAGATACCCCTTATATATTACCAATCGAATACGATTGGAATACGGGTGGTTCGCTATAATGCGCCTAGCATGGTGGGTCTTAGCCGTTAAGGTTAGAATTAGTGGAATGAAGGAATACATTTCATCTGGTCGTTTCCCATGGAAATAGCGATTGTGCAGCGTCTATGAGAAATTGTTTGTCCATCTAGTTTCAAACATTCCCAGAAAACTGATATTCAATCGGCTTATCTCCTGCTTGACATTCTCTAGCTGTCCAAGGTTTTTCGGTAGCTTCACATTCCATGTTGCGTGAGTGATTTGTGTGTGTGTGTGTGTGTGTGTGTGTGTGAAGAGTCTCGTGGTAACGGTCCGGTGACACCTCTTGCTCATGTCGTTCCTTCCCGAGCGAGGGATCAGCTCCGAAGAATTGTGTCTCCTTTACGCCGTTGGTGCTAACAGTCGCTGGATGACAGTCAGGTGACACCTCTTGCTCATGTCGTTCCTTCCCGAGCGAGGGATCAGCTCCGAAGAATTGTGTCTCCTTTACGCCGTTGGTGCTAACAGTCGCTGGATGACAGTCAGGTGACACCTCTTGCTCATGTCGTTCCTTCCCGAGCGAGGGATCAGCTCCGAAGAATTGTGTCTCTTTACGCCGTTGGTGCTAGCAGTCGCTGGATGACAGTCAGGTGACACCTCTTGCTCATGTCGTTCCTTCCCGAGTGAGGGATCAGCTCCGAAGAATTGTGTCTCCTTTACGCCGTTGGTGCTAACAGTCGCTGGATGACAGTCAGGTGACACCTCTTGCTCATGTCGTTCCTTCCCGAGCGAGGGATCAGCTCCAAAGAATTGTGTCTCCTTTACGCCGTTGGTGCTAACAGTCGCTGGATGACAGTCAGGTGACACCTCTTGCCCGTGTTGAGCCTCACTGTGCGAAGAATTATTTCTTTTATACTTAATACGTTTCACACTGTTAGGTTTTGTTTTATTTTTTTTTAATCCTATCACCCCGAGCAAGGCGGTAACGCCACTGATGTGCAGGGGGCTACATAAGAATACAATAAGAGTAAAAACATAAGAGTAAAAACATTTATAGGAGGAGAGTGAAGAGAAAGACGAACCAGTCAGAAAGGAGCAAGAGAAGGATGGGAATACAGATGTGATGACAGTTGCAAAGGTGGAGAGAAAGGAAATGATATACAGAGTGGTGTAGCCGTCAGGAAAGAATGTATATTATGTAGCAACAACAGTCCATGATGGTCACAAAGCAAAGGATTGAAGGTAATGCTGACAACGTTCCTGGATATAGAGTATCCTCTTGGTCGCTGCTGACCATGTCCGTCATAGTATATGGATATAGAGTATCCTCGCCGCACGTAATCTGTTCAATGAAACAACGTCAAAGACCATCAATCACGAATCAGACACTCTCCAGAATCGGATTTGAACTCCAATACTCGGAAAAGTATGGCTGCCTTTTATACAAGTCGCGTTGAATATTTTGAGCTTTCTGATTGGTTAAGCCTTCTATTGGTGAACTATAAAATGGGTTGACTCATGGGGGTCTGCACAGTATACAATAGACACAAAAAGGGCTAGAGCTAAGATTAAGGCTAGGGTTAGGGCTAGGGCTAGGATTAAGTGGCTAGGGCAAGGGTTAAGTTTAACATTAAATTTAAGGCTAGGGCTAGGGCTAAGTTTAAAGACGAGGGCTAAAGCTAAAGTTATGGCTAGTATTAGTGCTAGTGCTAAGGTTAAGAGTCGAGTGTTACAGCTAAGGTTACGTCTATTCATAGGGTTAGTGCTAGGGTTTAAGCTAGGGAGATGTCTAGTTAAAGGTTTAGGGGTTGATCCTAAGTTTATAGGGCTAGGGTTAGGGTTTAGTGGCTAGTGATAGAGCCATAGTTAATCTACTGTTAGGGCTAGGTTAGGGTTAAGGGTTAGGGCTATAGCTACAGTTAAGACTTGGGTTAGTGCTAGGAATAGGGTTCAGTGGTTAGGGCTAGAGCAAAAGTTAAGTCTATCGTTAGTGTAAGGGCTATGGTTATGTGGCTAGGGCTAGAGCAAAGATTAAGGCTAGGTCTAGGGTTAGAGCTAGGGCTATGGTTGTGGCTTGGGCTAGAGCTAAGATTAAGTCTACTGTTAAGGCTAGAGCTATCGTTAGATCTAGTCTAAAGTTAGGGCTAAGGCTAGAGTTAAGGGGCTAATGTCAGAGTTAAGCGGCTAGAGTTAGAGTTAAGTTTTAGTATCGGTTTAGGCCTAGAGCAAGGGTTAAATGGCTAGGGCATGAGCTACAGTTTTAGGGCGAAGGATTGTCCAACACAGACAACGGCCGAAACGTCTTGAATGGGGCAGCAATGATAAGGACAACAGTTCGAACTATTACAAAATAATGTACATAGTAAATTTTTATTTCGAAAATATATATTTTTAATCATTCTTTATAACAATGCTACAATTCCTTACTCTTCTTTTATACTAATGTACACCAAATATAAGACCTAAGTGACACTTAAGTTAGAGCGTTACCGTGTGGTGTTTTATGAGTATAAAGAAAGAAAAGAAGTCAACTTTGTGCGGCTATTCAAGATAGATAACAGTTAACCCTAGACTTGAAAATATCAAGGGTGTAGAGAGTTGGAAAACATTCTGTCGGGTATTTGTTCTACACAGAGAACTTAAGAGAAAGCCGCCCGAATTTATGACCTACCAAAGAATTACGAAGCGATTTGGGATGATTTACCCTTCTTTACGTGATAATCAAAGTATAAGGTGTAAAGGTTACAGTCGGTGGAACTAATGGATTTAGCTAGTCAGAACACATGCCATTGAAACGGCGATAGAGCGGCTATTGAGCCCGCCTTTATAACAATAGAAGTTAGAGTTTTAAGGCAATTAGGATTTCGGGAACCCATTAATGTTGTAGGCGCACCCTATATACTGACGCTTTGATAGCAGAGGTGCATCCAGATTAAGGTGTCCTGACAAAGGTCTTACCCTATTCATTGTGCTTCTCTTAAATTGATTATCGTCGAAAATTAGAGAACTCTTAAAATCCTTGCTATTTAACCATCAATCTATGTGTGGATGGACGGATTTATGCCTTTTTTTTTGTTATGGTGCTCCTCCTACGAGGAATGAATTCTTCCTCTTGCTATGCACCTGCGTGCGTTCTAGAGAACAGTTAAAAAGCAGTCAACTAGAGCAGTCAAATACAGCAGTTAACGACAGCTACTAGTCAGGCAGCATAATACCTTCGGACTTACTTATTTCTGTATTACTTATTATTAACACTTGTCTCTTGTTATACTAATACACTGTTTTGAACCTACTTTCTTGTTCCGTGTCTTACTTCCGGCACAAACCGGTCACTAAAACTTTGCGGCAAAGTTACGCCACAACTAGACAACAAAATGGCGACGAAGATCCACAACCCTTTAAAAATCATTTCGTGTGAAAATGAAAGCAAAAGTCAATACCGGAATTATAACTCGGTTTGACGATTATATTTTCCGTGCCAATACTCCCAAGATGCTTTCCCTGTTATTGTCCTACATATCCTCATAATATGCACTTCTCGCATGCTCTTTTTTTTTTTTTTGGTAGTCATGAGTTATCTCCCTCTAACCCTCTAAGTTACTTGTTCACCACTGCTGTTGCCTGATATTTAACTCACAATTTCACTGGAACTAACCAACGTCTATATCCACTGGGCCTTGTGTCATTAAAGATAATAAGAATAATGTAAATAGTGTAAATACTACCTCATCTCAGAAATATAGAAAAATTATAGGTGTATTCTCTAAATTTACGGACATATGAATCAGAGAACCGAGAGTTCAAACATTTTTAATATATTTTCGTACAAATTCATTTCAGAACGATTTGATTTCATCCATTGTCTCTACAAATATGTGTTCACTGAGCACCACAGCCTTGGGTGATGGCTAGTTGAGAAAGCTCGAAAACTGTGTAAAAAACAACATGATATTACTCCAATAATATTTTCTAAATATGCCATGGAAATTCAATCAGTCAGTTAAGTGCCATACGTGATAAACGCTTGGGCGATCATGTTTCGAAAGAGACACGACTGACTGAGCAGAAGATTATCCTGCAGTAGGTTGACATGGCTCTTTGCGGTAGACTAGTTGCCAATCAAGGCTATAGAACTCAATCTATCCTATTAATTAACCCATAGCTGGAAGGAGAAGAGATAGATTATATTACATTATTATATTAAGTATAATTATTGGGGGATCAGTTTATCACTTCATGAGAATAGAAAACTTATCCCTCACTTTATGCCAGTAGAAATTTAATTAAGTTTCCAACTATTATTTTCAGTCAGTCAGTTAAGTGTCATACTTGATACACGCTTGGGCGATCGTGTCTCGAAAAAAACATGACTGACTGAGCAGAAGATTATCCTGCAGTAGGTTGCCATTGCTTTCTGCGGTAGACTGGTTGCCAGCCAAGGCTATAGAACCCAATCTGCCCTATTATTTCATCCATAACTGGAGGGAAGAGACGGATTAATACCTTTCCTAAGGGTATTTGTGAGTAAGGGATTTGACTGGAATTCGAACTCCTCTCCCCGATTTCTCGTTTCGAACCGATATCCACTGCACCACAACGTCCATCCATGGAATTCGCAGCTTTTAAAAAGAATGTGTGGAAAGATTATTTTCTAAGCATAGCTTATATATGGCACAAGGCCGAAAATATAGAGCATTTAGTAAGGATCGAACTCACTATTAAATTTGTAATAATTCTAGCGAGACAATCTTGCTAAAAATTACGTGAACAGATGACTTGTTTGCCCAAATTACGTACTTAATTCCAGCACTTCCGTCCATACAACCACTTCATTCAGTAACCCTCTACCTTGAGGGCTTCTTCAATCTTTTAGTGAGTGAAAATCTATCAAGAGATAAAAATAGTAAGTGACAGAAAAACGAAGAATTATACATGCAAATAAAATGTACAAATATTTGTAAAAAAATTATTTTGATTTCAAATTGAATTTTCTGCTTCAGCTCTTTCTCTGTCGTCTTTCTTTCTCTTCATCCGTCTCCATTATCATTTTTTTCTTTTAACTCATTTTTTTCTCCGCGTATTGTCTATTTTAAGTTTCGTTCAGGCGTCTGCCTTCAGAATAGTTCATGTTTTAGTCACATTTAAATTACACTTCATCATTTGATCAAATAAAAAATAAATAAACATGCCGCCGAGAAAAGAATAAAAATGTCGTCCTATGAATTAAGTTAAAAAAAAAAACAATTACATTTCTTTTCCCAAGTGCAAAATGGTTTCTAAAAAAAAAAAATGAAAGAAAAGACGATTTTTGACAGACGAAAGTGTTTTTAATCATCTAGTTGTTAATGGGTTTGCAGATGAAAATATCTCTTACTGAAATAATATGCCTCAATAATTCGGTTCTGGATACGGCAAACCATTAAACAAATGAAGCCAATATATTTTTTGGTAAAACCGTTGAATCAAAATTTCAAATTGTTTGATGTTTGGAACACTCAAATGTAATTTGGTGTTAATATTTGCTTTGGAAATACTTATCATTTGGTTAAAAAATATAAACTAAATAGACCCAAGGATGACTGAAGGTTAAGTGTTACTGAACGAGGTTTGTAAAAGATGGAAGTAAGTGCAAATGAACTAATTCCACAAGAATATGGTCGCATTTTCAATATTTAGGCAAAAAATCAAATAAAGCGTTATTAGTAACCGGAAGCAACTAAATCAAGAATAGATCCAATAATTTAAGCTGCTAATGAAAATTTATAATTATTATGGTTATTAATTTTTTTTTTTTTAATCATATCACCCCAAGCAAGGCGAAAACGCCACTGATGCGCAGGGGGCTACGTAAGAGTGAAAAGATTGGAAAAGAGAAAAACCGGAAACCACATCCCAAACAGAAAACAAGGGATGAGCCTCTTCAACTGTTCAATAGATGTTGGTGGAGTGTGAACCGGGCGATAGTTTAGTTTATCTACTCCAATTTAAAAAAATAAAATAAAATAAAAAGAGTGAAAAGATTGGAAAAGAGAAAAACCGGAAACCACATCCTAAACAGAAAACAAAGGATGAGCCTCTTCAACTGTTCAATAGACGTTGGTGGAGTGTGAACCGGGCGATAGTTTAGTCTATCTACTCCAATTAAGTCTATCTACTCCAATTAATACTGGAGGGATTTAATTACAGTGTAACCCTGATATAAGAGAGTTGTCGAGACCGGATACACGCTCTCTTATATCCGAGTTTCTCTTATATACGGGTATCTCATATCCCGGTTATGCAGTAAAATTGATCGAACCCTGATATAAGAGAAACTAGAATATAAGAGAACGTTTAATCGGTCCCGACAGCTCTCTTATATCAGGGTTACACTGTATTATGCCTATTATTGTTTGGAGGGATTCAAAAATCTTAGGATTAAACATTAAATCGAAAAAGTGTATTTGATCTGTTTTTTTTTGTTTTTTTTAATCATTTCACCCCGAGCAAGGCGGAAACGCCACTGATGTGCAGGGGGCTACATAAATGTAAAAAGATTAAATTAGAAAAGAGTGAGGAGTACAAACTAGTTAGAAAGGAACAATAGAAAGCTGAGAAAGCAGGTGCGATGACAGATACATAGGTGGAGAGAAAGGGAAGGTTATACAGGGGTGGGGTGAGAGCTAGAGTCCAGTGGTTAGTAGATGAGTATTGACTTTGCATTTAAATTTCTGGAGGTTGTAACGGAACTAACTTAATGCAGGTTATGTTTGAAAAATTATCATCCAGATATTTTTTTGGAAATATGTTTTTCATTCTTATGGTTTGTTAAAATTCACTCCAAGCAAAGGGGTAAGGACACTAAGGATTGAAAGTGACAGTAAAAATGGAAAGTAAAAATGAAAGAAAATGAGAAGGCTTTAGTGGTGAAGATCAAGAAAGGGACAATAAAAGAAACAGGGTCCAAGAAGATGGCGACTGAAGTTTCAGTTATACTTTTGAAGATTTTAGGTGTCAGGGAAACAAGAAATCGGACGCGAGTTCCACAGGTGAGAAATACGAGAGAAAAAACTGTTAGAGTAGAAATGGCGGTTGCTTCTAACTCGTTCAATAGTAAAACGATGGGACCTAGTTGCCAATCAAGTAGCACGCTTAAATTAATATAGTTGGGACACCAAGAAAAAAAAATTAAAATTAACATGTACGTTATATTCTGTCAATACCGCATAATTAATAGACTATTTGGATTGATAGGGAGTAAAGACGAAAGACAAATATCAGAGAGGCAGTTTGGTTTCACTGACAAAGAAAGAAAGAAAGAAAGAAGATATGAGAAATCATTAGTGGTTCTAAAAACCTCCTCTTTCATGTCTACTTCCTTAAAATGGAAAGCCTTGACAATTTTAATTATTTCTTATTTGTACCCCCTTACTTCTTTAAATAATGACCAACATCTATGCATATGATTTTTATTTCATGATTTTGTTAAAGTTGTTGAGCTCAAATATTTAAAGATGCGATAGGAGAATTTTCATGGGTATTCGGTATTATTATTAGTAGTATTAGTAGTATTGTTGCTTTTGTTATAGTTCTTTCGTTCTTCCATCAGATATCGAGTACGTTATGTTCTGTTAATACTGCATAATTAATAGACTTTTCGGTTTTGATCGGGAGTAAAGACGAAAGACAAATATGAGAAACGCTGTTTGGTTTCATTGCCAAAGAAAGAAAGAAAGAAAGAAAAAAAGAAAGAAAGAAAGAAATCAGTGATGATTCTAAAGCCCTCCAGTGTTTCATGTCTACTTCCTTAAAATGGAAAGCCTTCACAATTTCAATTATTTTTTAATTGTACTCCCATACTACTTTGAATAATGACCTGCACTCCTACTTCTTCTTCTTCTATGTGCCCTGTCCCTTCAGGGCGTAGGCGATCATGGTTCTCCACGTCTCCCTATACCTGGTGGCTCTTATTATGTTCGCTCCTGTTACTTCTGGTAACCTCCGTTCCGTCATCCACCTGATCAGGCCCTGCAAATAGTTTATCCGCTGCATCCTCTATCTCTTTTTCCTTCAATCTGGCCAGTCAGTATCAGGTTCTCCAAGCCTTCCTTCCTTATTGCATGTTCCAGGAACTTCAGTTGTCTCTTCCTGATGCTCACTATTAATTTCCTTTTTGTTGCCATTCTTTCCAACACCTCATCGTTGCTGGCATGTCCACGATATCCGCAGCAGCCTTCTGTAGAACCACATTTCCGCTGATGCCAGTTTTGTCCACATTTTCGATGATATTGTCCAGCATTCAGGGTTTTTTATTTCAGGATTTTGTTAATGCTGTTAAACTCAAATATTTAACGATACGATAGAGTAATTTTAAAGGGTGTTCTCTATTACAAATGTTCCAACAATTCAAATAGAAACACCGGGGAATTTACTCGAGTTATTCCACATTATTATTATTATTATTATTATTATTATTATTATTATTATTTCCTTGATTTTCTGCTATATACACATTCCAACAAGACACTTAAGGTCGGAAATTGACATCTTCCACTGATCATTTTTGAAAAAAGACCTAATATCATACATATCTAATCTAAACTTATTTATAAATGAAACTTTGTCTGTGTGTGTGTGTGTGTGTGTGTGTGCGTGATGTGTCCGTTACCTATAGACTCCGAAACGGCTGACCCGATTTTCTTAAAGATTTACACAGCTGTACTATAAGCGTCTGCGAGTGTTCTTAGCTAGTTTTGTGTCGCGGTACCCCCGATAAATATCGAAAATCGATAATCGAAAAAATCGGGTTATAGAAGGAGTGGTCCGATTTTAATCAAATTTGATACACTCATAGACAAAGACATAAGAAACGATATTCAGAATATATATATATATATATATATATATATATATATATAAAGCAAGATATTTGTGTGTGTGTTTGTTTATCTGCCTGTGTGTCTGTATTTTTTCAGCCCTTTTATTTTAGTTTTTGCTTCGGGTTTGGCTCTAAGTAGGTACAATTGTAGTTCTTAGTCTCAACCATGATACCATTTACTCAGAGGACTTATTTAGCCTTCAAAATTCAGTTTACGACGATAAAACCTATTTGATATCAATACCAGGAAATCAAATTTTGACTTACATCGATTCATTTTTCTTTCAGTCTACGGTTTCGCTTTAACTGGAAACAACTATTGCTTTTTTGTTTTTCGTGCCAAAGTCCAAAGAGTCTGAGCTCCAGGACCATGGATTAGTTTTAAAGCTTTCATTACACCCGAGCAACGCCGGGCTATACTGCTAGTTTTATATTGAGAAGAACATTGAGGATGCGTGAGCTGTACTTGTTAGTACAATTTTGTTGTTTTTCTCTATGGCATCGGCTACCAGGAATCCCTTCAATGATTCTATTGGAACCTTTTTCAATTAATCCAAGTGCTGTAATTACAACTGAAACCATTGATGTTCCCATGTGCCACACCCTTGAGATTTAAACATTAAGATCTTTGTATTTTGATAGGTTTTTAATTATCTTGAAATAAACATTAGAATTTACCAATAATAAAACATATTCTGTTTGTGTGGTTTTGATCATGATACCTGAGGAATTAGTTTTTGTTGTTCTGTTGTGTTCATTGTAATGTTACAGAAACTTATTACATGTTCTGTCCCTGTAAATGTGTCTGAGTAATGTCCATCTAGCTTGTATGATGTTGATAAACAAGTCATAGGTCGATAGTATTTGTCATAAGGTCGATAGTGTTTGTCATAGGTCGATAGTGTTTAGGGCTTTCTGTGTTATTATTGTTTCATAGCAAATATATGACACCTGGTGTTGTTGCTTTCTGTGAATGTTTTTGTTTCTAACTCTTCCACACGTTGTGTCTCGGTGGATTTGCTGCTTTGTATGGGTGGACGCGATTAAAAACGTGTTCTCATAATGGAATGAATGCCAAAAAAGTGTCAAGTCAGAAATTTGAAATGATGCCAATTTCTGGTGATTTCCGTTCGCGAGACGTGGTTAACGCAGGTTTCATTTTTGTTGTTGTTGTAATATAATGCCAATGATGATCCAAGATGTTTCATGCCCATTTCTCCGGTTATTTTAACTATTTATCATCCCCATTGGGATATCTATCATTTCCCCATATTATTCCAGATTTTACTTATTTTTTTTATCAGAGTTTTATCTTTTGAAAATCTTTGGCTTCTTATGTAACACCCCAACTGACGGTCCGAACAATTTTCTCCGGCGGCCGTTCTCCACGCTGTGATGTTTGCCGGGAGTTTGTTGTCAATGTCGGAGCCTCAAGCTGGGGGTACAAGATTGAACTATAAGGAACGAACTTCCACAACTTGGATGAGTTGAAAAGGATGCTTTATTCGTTTTAGAGTTAGCCTTTTCGGTTGGGGCAGGCGAATGTGACACACAGGTCTAACTCTGATGGAGATCAACAAATCCGAACTGACCGAAACAAGACGAACGGAGATTCTACTTCACTCAAACACCCGGCAGAACTCAACTGACTGACTCACTTAACTGACTTCTATTTATTTAAAATGAATCCGGAAATCCGGAAATGCTTTAGACCACCGGTGATAAACATTGGCGATTGTAAGTCTGAAATTTCAGTTATCTTTTTTTTTTATCTTAATAAAGCTTCCGCCGGAAAATTCTTAATGTGTGGTCAAGATACAGTAAAGGACAGCCTTTGACCGGGTCATTCGAAAACTCACCTGCTGAACTTTATCTCTTTATCACATTAAATCACTGAGTCAAATATTTACCGGAGGAGTGGTAGGATTTAAAACAGTAATCGGATACCCTTGTCTCTTCCACAATTTTCCTCATAAAAGAAAAAGCGTTTATTTATTTTTTTTTCCTCTTCTTTTTCACTTTTGTTAAATATGTTTTTAAACTATTTTCTATTCTTAACCATTTTCTATTTTAATCTATTATAATAAAATACATATCTGCCTAGTTATCGTGCCACACTTATTTACTTGTTATGTTTCTTTTCCTCTGTTTCAATTTTCTTGTCTATAGAATTTTTCCAGTTCCTCGAGCCTATATCGCGTTTTAGTCTTGATTTTTTTTCTGTCAGTTCTTTCAGCTGGTGTATTTGTTTTTTTTTATTCTAAAATTGATATTTCTTCTTAACTTTACCAGATCTTACTTGATTATTCTTATGAAGTTTCTCCAAAATATTTGTTTTCTGATTCCATTTTATTTTTATATTTTTGGTGTTTAACTTCCATGTTGGTTTATTATCTGCTGACTTTCGTTTCTTTTTCCCCGCTGATTTCACACTTTGAATAACATTTGCAGCTGCGTATATCAATTATTTCTTTTCAGCAAATTAGGTTTGTTGCATTGCATGTTTCTCTTAAAGGAACATTTCCAAAATAAATTGTACATTTCAACTTATGATTATTTCTGATGGTTAAAAGAGGTTCACTTGTAGACGTGTCAATATCACTTACTTTCACTTTTACTTTCCCTTTCATAATATGAATATCATCTACATATTCTTCTTCAAGTTCGGTTATTTCATGATTACATTCGGTTATATTTCCACCTTATTATCAACATCATGCGCTTCGTTTATACCTACCAGGCTGTCGGGGTAAACAGAATATAAATTGGAGTTCTTACCTTAAACTCTAGTCTCCAGCTGTTTATCGTTTATTTCTTGAATATGTCTTTGTTCCATATTTTGTTTGATGTTGCACTGAACATTTGATTTAATCCCCATTAATTCTTCTTCTTCTTCTTCTTCTTCTTCTTTTTCTTCTTCTTCTTCTTCTTCTTCTTCTTTTTCTTCTTCTTCTTCTTCTTTTTCTTCTTCTTCTTCTTCTTGTTCTTGTTCTTCTTATTATTATTATTATTATGTTGGCATTTTTCATCATAATTCGATTTCTGCTATGGTCGCACTACCTACCAAGTCCGCGGGAAGACCTAAGGCAGGTCGTGGTGTGTCGTTATGGCTCCATTTCATGGTTTTTTCAATCTCCACTAACATCCCTAGCGTTACATAGACAAAGTTCTCCTTAGTGTATGGGCTGTACTTAACAAGACAATTTTTTGTATATTTTTGTATGGGGTTGCCAGGGATTCCTTCAATGTGTTGTTTTGTTCCATTTTTTATCATTCCAAGTGCACCTACTATCACTGGTACGATTCTTGTTTTCAATTTCCACATTTTTTCTATTTCAATTTCCAGGACATTATATTTTGACAGTTTTTCGAATTCCTTGGTTGCTATGTTACAATCCGCTGGACAAGCCATTTCAATTAATAAGCTAAGTTTTTTTCTTTCTGGTTTTTAACAATAATGTCTGGCCTGTTTGCTTCAATTTCTTTCTGGTTTTTAACAATAATGTCTGGCCTGTTTGCTTCAATTTCTTTCTGGTTTTTAACAATAATGTCTGGCCTGTTTGCTTCAATTTCTTTCTGGTTTTTAACAATAATGTCCGGCCTGTTTGCTTCAATTTCTTTCTGGTTTTTAACAATAATGTCCTGGCCTGTTTGCTTCAATTTCTTTCTGGTTTTTAACAATAATGTCTGGCCTGTTTGCTTCAATTTCTTTCTGGTTTTTAACAATAATGTCTGGCCTGTTTGCTTCAATTTCTTTCTGGTTTTTAACAATAATGTCTGGCCTGTTTGCTTCAATTTCTGGTTTTTCTGGTTTTTCAACAATTTAATTTGTCTGGCCTGTTTCTGGCTTTCAATTTCTTTCTGGTTTTTAACAATAATGTCTGGCCTGTTTGCTTCAATTTCTGTCTGGTTTTTAACAATAATGTCTGGCCTGTTTGCTTCAATTTCTTTCTGGTTTTTAACAATAATGTCTGGCCTGTTTGCTTCAATTTCTGTCTGGTTTTTAACAATAATGTCTGGCCTGTTTGCTTCAATTTCTTTCTGGTTTTTAACAATAATGTCTGGCCTGTTTGCTTCAATTTCTGTCTGGTTTTTAACAATAATGTCTGGCCTGTTTGCTTCAATTTCTTTCTGGTTTTTAACAATTATGTCCTGTGTAGTTAACTTTTTTTCTTGCGCATATTCCACAACTGAATCCTTTGCGAAATTTTTTAATAAAGCTATTCTTGGAGTTTCCGAGGAAGATGCCATCGTAAGAACTGAAGAAAACTTGAAAAAGACAAAAAGAAGGGGCAACAAGTCGTCCCCCAAAAAACAAAACAATGTGACCCCAACGCGAGTGTTTCCAAAATGCAGGATCGATTTACTATAACGTTGTATGAAAAACTAAGCCCTCACCTAAAATTGCTTAAATATTGATTTTTTTAATTTTTTTGATAATCGGAAACCTTATGTAATCTAAACTTATTTATAAATGGACCTTTGTCTGTGTGTGTATGTGTGCTTGTGTGTGTGTGTGTGTGTGTGTGTGTGTGTGTGTGTGTGTGTGTTACCTATAGACTCCGAAACGTCTGAACTGATTTTCTTGAATATTTACACAGTTGTACTATAAGCGTTTGAGAGTGTTCTTAGCTAGGTTTTGTGTCGAGGTACCCCCGATAAATATCGAAAATCGATAATCAAAAAAATCGGGTTATAGAAAGATTGGTCCGATTTTAATCAAATTTGATACGCTCATAGATAAAGACATAAGAAACGATATTCAGCAGTTTCAAGTTTACAGTTATTACAATAGTGCAGAAAATCGATTATATATATATATATATATATATATATATATATAGCGAGATGTTTGTGTGTCAGTTTGTTTATCTGCCTGTATGTCTGTATTTTTTCGGCCCTTTTATTTTACTTTTTGCTTCAGGTTTGACTCTGAGTAGGTATAATTGTAGTTAGATTAGTTTTAAGGCTTTCATTACACCCGAGCAACGCCGAGCTATACTGCTAGTAACCGATAAGACTGCGCTGAAAAAAATCCAAAAAATTAAAAACAACAAATTTAAAGGTGCTGGTAGTCTCCTTCAGGTCCGCCAAAAGGTGGTGATAGTCTCTTTCAGGTCGGCCAAAAGGTGGTGATTCCTTCAGGTCCGCCAAAAGGTGGTGATTCCTTCAGGTCCGCCAAAATGTGGTGATTCCTTCAGGTCCGCCAAAAGGTGGTGGTAGTCTCTTTCACGTCCGCCAAAAGGTGGTGGTAGTCTCTTTCAGGTCCGCCAAAAGGTGGTGATTCCTTCAGGTCCGCCAAAAGGTGGTGGTAGTCTCTTTCACGTCCGCCAAAAGGTGGTGGTAGTCTCTTTCAGGTCCGCCAAAAGGTGGTGATTCCTTCAGGTCCGCCAAAAGGTGGTGATTCCTTCAGGTCCGCCAAAAGGTGGTGGTAGTCTCTTTCACGTCCGCCAAAAGGTGGTGATAGTCTCTTTCAGGTCCGCCAAAAGGTGGTGATTCCTTCAGGTCCGCCAAAATGTGGTGATTCCTTCAGATCCGCCAAAAGGTCCGCCGATTATAAAAGTCAGTTCCGCTTGAGCAGCTTCTTCACGCGAAGCACAGCTCTGTGAAACCGACTACCAAGATCATATTTCTCCAATCCCTACACTCATAACCTGTTAATGTCTATAGTTTAACCGTTATCTTCCTCATATATTCGTATAAAATGTGCTTCTTGCAATGTATCGCTCTAAATTTAGTGGTTTCAGTGCCTTGTAAAGGATTAACCTCACTGAAAAATATATATATATATATATATATATATATATATATATATGGGATTTTATCATAACCAGGTGAATTTCCCGTTTCTGTCAATTCTTGTCTAACATTTTGCTTAGAAATATCACACGATTCTTAATTGAAGATTTTTGTATCGTTCATTTTCGTTAGAATTCTAAACTGCATACGAAATATGCTTTTCTGGAACATTCCAAATGTAATTCCAAAACTTCTGAAATTTTTCCATGGATATGAGATCCTTGATATTGATGTACTTCTCTATTTTCTGACATATTTTTTTTACTATTACAGAAGATTATATTTCGCCTATGAAACAACGTTCTCTTTCCAAATCTCCCGAAACTTTGTGATTTTACCTGCAACTTTTGTTTCATACTGGCCTTGACGTCTGGAATTGAATCGACGTCTGGAATTTTTCAATAGCTTCCTGGAATTTACCGTATTTACTTTTATTTAATCAAGTACAGAAATTCCTGATCTTACATTATCGAAATCGTTTTGTACTTTTCTTTATTTTCACTTTCCTAGCAGCTTTTTCAGATTCTATGTTTGAATTTTTTTTTCTTTTTGGTTAGGTTCCGCTCTTTCCTGTAGAATTGAATTGCCATGTTTCGTTCCTTAAAATTTCCATCGATCTGTGATCCAACAGTTCTTGTAGGTCAACATTATAAATATCAAACTATTTACGGATTTTCTTGATGACTTTGATTTAGACATTTTTATATATATATTTACTAATGTCCATCCATTACCAGGCTCAAGACCAACTTAATGTAGAGTTCTACGATGTGGTGTTCTATAATAGGAAGAAAATGCGAGTATTAGTAATGTTCATGAGTTTGTACAAGAAATTTAATGGTTAAATCTAGACTTGAAGCAAAAATTAGTATGAGGTACGACTATTTAGTATCATAAAATTGAAAAAGTAATTTGGTGTCTATGATTAGCGTTCATAATGTTTTTTATTAACCAAAGTTCATGCAATAAAAGGCCCAAGTGCTATTCAAAGTCATGAGTGTCTGTATGAATATAAGAGGAAGAACTAAGAAATGAAGAATTTTAAAATACCATAGATAGATAACTATTGAACCTAAATTTGAAGAGGTTCTAGTGTTCAGGTAAGCATTAACACATGAGTCTGTTCCACTAAGTAATGGTTATTAAAGTAGAATAAAATCGTGAAATATATTAATAATACAATAGTTTTATCCGACCCTGATAAACGAAACTTTCGGCAAATCCCGTCTCAGTAGTTGGTAATTACTTGAACATTCAATTATTTATTAATTCCATATATATATATATATATATATATTTCCAGGTGAATGGCAGGTTAACCATTAAGGAGGGAAAAGAAATTAGGGAAGAGTAGGATGAGCGAGGAAAAAGGAAAAAAGAGAAAAAGTTGGTTAGTATGTATTCTTTGGGGTCAAATCCCAAAATGAATCTCAATTCTGATTAACCCCGAGAAACACCCACATACATTCACAGCAAACCAAAGGTTTTTGTCACTTAAATGTAAATCAGCTGCACAACTAACATCATCATTGCCTGATGATGAGAATCTATCTTGAAACATAGAAATTTCCGTGATACAATTGATACATATATATATATATATATATATATATATATATATATATATATATATATAGGGTGCGATGGAAGTATATATACAGGCTACGATAAAAAAAATGTTGGCTGAATTACGCAAGAATGAAAATAACACTGACCTCTCATTTTAACCGATATATTTACAAAATTACACAAAATATCTTGAAATACTAAAGAATAAATTTATTAAATAAAATCGACATTGGTTACAACCACGGCCCACTCGAAAACTTTGGAATCTCTTGCAACTCTTCCGAACGGTCTCTTTGTTTATGTTGATGTATGTTGCCATAATCTTTGCCTTCAGTTTATCTTTTGGTGCTACAAGGAGTTTAGTTAGTGTTCGCTCAACTGCGGCGTACACATAATCAAAGGGGTTGCAATCTGGGTATTTCGGGTGGCCGAATGTAAGAGATGATGTGGTCGGTGAAAATGTCTGACAAGCCATAACTGGGTTCTCCTGTTTATGTGGCATGATGCTGTTGTGGCCTGTTAGGGCCAGGAAGAAAGACACCAAAAGGGAAAGATAAGTTTAACCAGTGTATTGGAATAAAGGAACATATATACAAAATAAGAGTGTTATTAGTCAGCAGATAGAAATGTCTGTCCGAACTGGCAAGTTACACTCCGTCTTGACTGCCTTCTTTAGGAAGTCTCGCAGATTAGTATTAATGAAGGAGGAAGGGTTCATTCCAATGTAAATAGGGCACCATAAAGATACTGAGTCCTGTTGCCAGGCACAAGGTCTTCCATCAGGTACTCCTTGACCAAGGATAGAACTATTTTGTCACTTAAGTTGACGTAAGCCTCTGTGTGGTATCTGGGGCCCTGAGAGAACATGAACTCTGAAATGTTTGCCTTGGTGCTTCCGGGACGAATTTCAAGCTGTACAGCGTGCAGTTTCCAAATTTCTGGCGGAGTGAATTCAGTTGTTTCATGGTGTTCTTTTTTCATGGTGTTCTTTTTTCATGGTGTTCTTTTTCACACAGAAGGTGATCAACTAGACTTACTATACTTTGTACTCAACAAAATCAAAAACAATCAATGCGCAGGCTCAAAATAATAAATGTCGGTAATTTACCCATCGCACCCTGTTTATGCATGCATGTATATATATATATGTTGGGGTGTGTGGGTGTGAAATGATTTGTATGAACATTATTTTTGATCGATACTCGTATTTAAGTAGATATTCTGTTTATAATCAAATAATATATTTATTTATACCGGCCTAATTATTTACGATAATCATCATGTTACGGAAATTAACGAAGATTAACGAAACTGGTTATAAACAACCGACAAATTGAAATGATTTGTTTGAAAATTATTTTTTATCGATACTCATATTTAAGTAGATATTTTATTTTTAATTAAACAATATTATATATTTATATCTACTGGCCTGATTATTTACGATAATCATCATGTTACGGAAATTAACGAAGATTAACGAAACTGGTTATAAACAACCGACAATTTGAAATGATTTGTTTGAACATTATTTTTGATCGATGCTCGTATTTAAGTAGATATTCTGTTTATAATCAAACAGTATTATATATTTATTTCTGGATATGACTGCCTTTTTCTTATTCACCCCTCTCAAATTAAGCTGTAAATAGTGTCAACAAAGTTTTAAGGTTCCTTATAACACGTAATTACATTGCTTGGAAAAAATATATAATACTATAATACTGCATGTAAAAAAATGTAATCCTAAGTTTAGTACGACGGAGCGAAACAAATTATTACTAGTAGTTTTGTTAATTCTGTAATTTATTGTCAATCGCAATATGAGTTGAGTTAAAAACAGAGAATTGTTACAAAACTTGTAAAATCTGAAAAAAAAACTAGCTGAAAATTGAAGAGAATAAAAAGGAAAATATATTTTTGCAGCTGGGGGCTGTGGGTCAAGCAAGGTCATCGTTGGCAGCCATTGTGTAACTAAAGCGGAAACGGATGGAAGCCTTGGTGCTATTCATTAGTTAAACCAAGAGGAGAAAACCAGTCCGCCTCATACGAGCTGGGAGTAATCTCATTAGTTAAAGATTTGATTTGCATGGACACCCCGTGTCTATCAAGCACCTCCCAAGAGAATTTGGGACACGCATAAATTCCAGAGCCGAGAAGGCCAAAATGAGTTGCAGTTGCAGTTGGATTACAGTCGGCTCTCAGCCCAGAGATGTAACGACTGAGAGAGTGAGGTTCCCAACCGGGAGTCATGCTGTTTGGCTCCCAGCCGTAGAGACAGTGATGACTGCCACGCCGAGGGAGCCAACCGTAGAGACAGTGACGGTTGCCTCCAATAACTCCTGACTGAAGATGTAAAGAAATGTGGAGAAGCCTGCCGCCGACCGACTTAAAAAAGTTAATGTCGAATAATGCGCCTTCGATAGAGTCCTGGCTGAAGATGTAAAGAAATACAAAGAGCCGAGAAAAAAAATTGAGTTGTTGATTGCCGCACCGAGCTAAGGTGACAAAATGAATTACCGCCGTTGTCGTCCGCACACACAAAGACCCAACTTCGGCGGTTTCCGTAAGGCTCCGGCGAAAAGCCCTGATAAGACTTAGTTTTGAAACCGTCACCACTTGAAGAAAATCTTGAAATCTCCGATTGACGTGGACAACCATTATTTTCAGACTAAAAACTTTCGCTCCGTTGTAAAAATAGGAATTCGACGATTGTTTATTTCTGTTTTTTTTTTTTTTGTATATAAAGACTTTTCCGCAACTTATCCAGGCGTCATCGAATTTATTTATTTATTTTACTTATTTATTTACTTTTATTTTTTTGTGCCTTTCTTTTTTTATCAACACAAGTGTGCACGCGTGTCCGGTTTGGTTTGGTGTGGTAGAGAAATGGCTACCGGGTTTTCAGCGTGTCTTCCTTGAGATCAAAATTCACAGTGTGGGCAGGGAGGAACACCATTGTAAGAGACGACTCGCAGACCAGCTACTGTGACGAGGCCATCATGACTAGCGACACGAGGGTGTCGACAGCCTAAACCCTGACTCAGGTTCCGGACTTCATCACAATTGGTTTCCGTGACCGGGTTAGATACAGCCGGACAGACCGCGTCGTATTCTTTTCAAACATTATTTTGATAATAGTTAGCTGTCTGACCTCGAGTAGTGCATGCAAGTGCTCTTTATTTTTGAATTTGTCAGATCATTTATGTTTTAAGCTGCTCACAATGCCAAAGGTAGCAGAGCTAATAATTGCTTTAATAAAAAAAAGATTACATTAATTAAATTGTTTATTTTCTGTCAGTATGCCTCATAAAAGAAAAGATAGTTCTTGCCCCAATACTTTTGCACAGTACTGTCTTGTATAATGATAATATACACTCTAAAAAGTCTGTCTCCTTCTACCGAGCGCCCTTAGCTCAGAGGTAGAATCGCCGACTGACGCCAATTCGGTCGGGTTTCAGTCCTGGGTAAAAAGCAATCGGTTGTTTAACAGTACTGATGAGATGTGGTACATTGAAACAGATCAGTCTGTGGATGACTATATATATATATATATATATAAGTGTGTGTGTGTGTGTGTGTGTGTGTGTGTGTGTGTGCTCTCAGCTTATTTCAAAATAATGTAAATATACGTCAGAAAATATTAAAATAACTAAATAGATATCAAATTGAAAAATGTTGCCACTTGGCATCTGTATAAAAAGTCCTTTAAAATACGTGATCATATAACGCTCACTGTCAACCAAACAAAAATAAAGACAAAATTACTAGAAAATAATAAGACATATCAAAAGTTCTTTCTTCAAATATGCATCGTATATCAACATGCACGCACGAAAATTAACTCAATAAGTAGGGATAATATCACCTAATGGTTGACACCTTGTGATTTCGTGAGTTTTTTGCGTGATAGACACCCACCCTCTTGGCTTAGCCTCAAGACCTCGAAAAGTTTCTATCAGTAAAAGCAGGCAAGGCCGTAACTAACGCCTCCGTCTTTGTCGCAAGATCGCTATCTCCAGCTCTTTTCTTGATTTTTATTGTTGTTAATTTACATAAAATTAAGCTAATCACAAGTCTACGTGGTTTTCTCACTGACAGTTGCTGTCTGTTATCTTTGGAAAAGTCATAATATGGAACGCACATTTCAAAAAGTTGGTCAGAAAAATACAATCGGAATCATAAAAGAAATATTCTAAATCCATTCGTTTGCGTATCAGGCAACTTATTTTCTTTTTTCTGTTTTATTCAAATCTATTATTATATAATTTCTTTTGCATAGATTCAGTTTAATGAAGGCATCATCGAAAATGATGACACACACACACGCACACATATCATATATATATATATATATATATATATATACATACATATATATATATATATATATATATATATACATATATATATATATATATATATATATATATATATATATATATATATATATATATATATATATATAATTCCAAGTGAAGAGGACTCAAGGTTTTTTTTTATATTTTGAGTGAGCTGGCATTTATTTTATTATAAACAGTGCTCAATATAATAAGGATTATAGAGCTTAATATAATATAATATAATATAATTATATGGTTATCTCAATTCTACATTGCTAGAATTGACATAACCATATAATTATATTATATTATATTATATTATATTATATTATATATTCAAATCGATCATTATTTAATTTATTTTGCATAGATTCACTTTAATGAAGACATCATTGCGCAAACGAAAATAATGATAAACACACACACACACACACACACACACATATATATATATATATATATATATATATATATATATATTTTAATTCAGATACTTCAATCCAAGGGAAAAAAGCAGGAAGGTAAATTCCAAAAAACCCGATCCTAATTAATATTAAAAGTTTATTTTAATATTAAAAAATGATACGGGAAGAGAGCTCCATGTAATAAAATATTACAGAGCAAATATATTTATTAAAAAAGGATTAATTCAAAGATGTTGAATGGCCATTTCGATATGAAGATCCCCACGGGGAACGACACATCACCTCAGCAACAGAAAAAAACCTTTCAGAAACTGGAGAAAAATTAATCTACTTTTCCTTTTTAAATAGATTGCAAAGAGATTCAAAAATAAATAATAAAATAAAATAAAAATAAAAATAAAGGGAAAGAAAAAGAAAAGGAAAAAGAAAAAGATAGAATAAAATCAAATAAATAAAATAAATAAATAAATCTATAGGATATATATATATATATATATATATATATATATATATATATATATATATATATATGCAGTACTGTGCAAAAGTATTGGGACAAGAACTATTTTATCTTTTATGAGGCATCAAAATAAAGTTTAAACCAACCCTGTCCTAACACTTTTGCACACTACCGGTAGTGTACAAAACATTTTCTGAAAAATCTCCTTGAAATTCAAATACCGGGTGAAAAGCCAACTAAATTACTAATAAATATTGATGATTTAAAACTTGGTGTAAAAGAAATGTATTAAAAAGAAGTTATATTTCATTTTTCCTATTTTCTATTAAACAAGTTATTTTGAAACTACTCGATTGAACATCTATAGGATATTTTCGATAAAAAAATTAATAAATCTAATGTTACTTCGCAAGACACTTTGAGAACAAATACAAGCTGCTTGGCAGGAGATACCATTAGATACATTGAAGAAGTTTGTGATGTCAATGCCTGACAGAATGAAGGCTGTGATCAAAACAAAAGGCTATTATACTAAATATTAAATATATTTTGCAACAAGTATTTTTTCTTGTTGAGTAAATCAAATAAAATTACTTTAACTAAATTGTTCATTTTCTGTCAAACGCCTCATAAAAGATAAAATAGTTCTTGTCTTCATACTTTTGCGCAGTACTATGTATATATATATATATATATATATATATATATATATATCCTTAAACAAAATAGGCGTCATAATTATCCCGAAGAACCTTTCGGTCAACACTTGTCAAGGGGTAGGTTGGCTTTATTTCAAAGGGATTGATCGGCATATCATCTTCGTGTTTTGGAGGCAATTTGTCTAAAAATCCAGTAGCCGAGCCTGTGCAGACAGAAAGAGTGTTTTCTAAGCTCCTTACAATGATTGGAGGGACTGTGAGTGTAACATTTTTTCTTTTTTATTTCACTCTTGTGGAATTGCATGTTTACACCCCCCCTTACATTTTAATATCTGTTGAATAAAGTTTATTTTTAATCGAATTCCATCTTCTTCCAGTATTGTAAGTTTTCCCATTGTTTTTCTGTCCTCTGTTTTGACCCTTTTGTAATAAAGCCAATGTACCCCTTAACAAGTGTTGGCCGAAAGCTTCCTCGGGATAATTATGACGTCTATTTTGTTTAAGGTTATTAACTTATTCTGTGGGTACAGATCATTATATATATGTGTGTGTGTGTGTGTGTGTGTGTGTGTGTGTGTATATATATATATATATATATATATATATATAACGAGATAGATAGATAGATAAGCATGCGGTGTAGATATAGAAGAATCCAAAGGAGTATCCTATACATACAGTGGTAGCATAACTCTCTAAGAGAGCTCTAAATATATATGTATATAAATACATATAAACCAAATATAAGAAAAAAATTAGGCAGACACGTTATTTCATGGTAAATTGGAAGTATAGACCTATTTCAGGCGAACAATCATGAGCTGCCGTCTTTATTGTACAGAAGATTTTGCACGAATGAATCTTACACGATTCATTCGTGTAAAACCTTCTGTACAATTGATTATGCAAAGGCGTTTGACAAAATACGCCACAACGAATTGATGAAGCTGCTTGGCAGCCTCGACATATTTGGAAAAGACCTAAAATTAATCAAGAATCTCTTCTGGCAGCAAACTGCCTGCATACAGACAAATAACGAATTCAGCAATTGTACTAAGATTGACAAGGATGAGTCTTTTCACCGGATCTATTCAACTTGTACAGCGTGACTATTCTGAGAACCCTAGAAGTTATGCCAGGATTCGTCATCGGAGGACACAATTTAAACAATATAAGGTTCGCAGATGATCTAGTGCTGATAGCAGACACAGAAAGAAAACTACAAGACCTGCTGAAGAAAAGGTAGCTGAAGAGAGTGACAAGAAAGGACTACAAATAAACTGTAAGAAAACCGAATGCATGGTAATCAGCAAAAAGGGCTGCCCAAAATCCCTATTACAGGTGAGGGACTCTAAAATCAAACAGTTACAGAAATTTAAATATCTGAGAAGTGTTCTAACTGAAGACAGAAAGTGCGACACAGAAATCCGATGGTGAATTGGCATGGCGAAAGAAACATTCCAGAAGTTGAGTAAAGTATTAAGAAACAGGACAATTTCACTAGAAACAAAGAGGTGAGTACTACATTGCTATGTGATGTCGGTTCTTCAATATGGCAGTGCATGTTAGACAATATCTTTGAAGATGAAGGAAAAACTTGAAGCAGCTGAAATGTGGTTCTACAGAAGGTTGCTGTGGATATCATGGATCGAGCATGTGAGCAATGACGAGGTTTTGGAAAGGATGGTGACGAAAAGGAAATTAATATTGAGCATCAGGAAGAGACAGTTAGTTTCAGGGACATGCAATGAGGAAGGAAGGCTTGGAGAACCTGTTACTAACAGGCCAGATAGAGGGAAGAAGAGGCAGGGGAAAGCAGCGGATAACATATTTGAATGGCCTGATCAGGTGTATGACGGAACGAGAGTTGCATGGTGCAATAGGAGAAAGCGTGCTAAGAGCCACCAGGGACAGGGAACTGTGGAAAGCCATGATCGCCTACGTCCTGAAAGGACATGGCACATAAAAGAAGGAAAAGAAGAAGTAACTGTATGTTCAACTTCTGAGTCGGGTAATGTGTACTCTGACGCGGTATAAACAGTTGACCAATAAGTGAGCAGTACTAAAAAATAAGAACCGGACGAGATATACCGAGATATGCGAAATGGAACGAGAACTGTCTACTCCCGTAGATTAAATAAATATTCAGAATGTAATTTACCCAGCTCGGTATACACCTCTGAGGAGGACCGAAGAGAACAACAGCCGAAACGTT
This sequence comes from Ascarosepion bandense, assembly GCA_037127315.1. Classification (NCBI taxonomy): domain Eukaryota; kingdom Metazoa; phylum Mollusca; class Cephalopoda; order Sepiida; family Sepiidae; genus Ascarosepion; species Ascarosepion bandense. Next base: position 1,652,071 of record JBBBDQ010000329.1, on the reverse strand, counting down.
TTTGATAACAACAACAAAGGATAATAGTACGAATATAAGTGTGGTGAATAAATTAGTACAGAATTCCTTTTGGGTTACCCAGATGGATAAAATCCTGATGAATGACGGAAAGCACAACAGTCGAAACGTTTTAATAACAACAACACATGTAATATAGACGAACATTTGTTTCATACAGTAAGGATAATTGTTTCCATGCAGTATGCTTTTCATACGTGGTGAATTGTATATAATTGTAATCGTTTGATCACAAGTAAGGCAATAAACCACTACGATGTAAGGTGTTACTGAGTATAAAAGAATATGAGAAAAATATTATTATGGAAGTAGATTTAAGAAGACAAATAACGATTAATATTGCATTTAAATTTTTGATGATCAAAGGATTTTCACAAGCAAAAACTGCAAGGGAAGAGACTATTAGCATAAAGTTTATGGTTGCATCTAGCTATTTCAGTTGTAAAATGATGAGACCTAACTGCCACCAACCAAATCCGACAGCAAGGCCTCTGATCGGGAGATTCGAGCTTTTGAGGACCGTGGAATCTAATGCGCAAATAGTGAACCCCTCCATACAAAAACAAAAACACTATAGTAGTATGGAAATATATATTTAAAGTAAAATTAAGATAAAATTAACAAGAAAACATTTTATAGCAAAATGAACAAAAATACATTTTATCTGTAGTTGAAAACATAAAATTGTCTTAGAAATATTTAGATTTCGACATTGAATAATCGATAGAGGTTGATAAATGCTGTGGAACCCGGGAGTGGGGTCTGCACAAATAAATGAACAACGACCAGAAATTGAGAAAGAAAATAAGAGTATTAACGTAAGGATACAGACTTGAATGAAGATTAGTAGTCTAGGGGTTGTGGATCCCGGGAGTGGGGTCTGCACAAATAAATGAACAACGACCAGTAATTGAGATAGAAAATAAGAGTATTAACGTAAGGATACAGACTTGAATGAAGATTAGTAGTCCAGGTGTTGTGGATCCCGGGAGTGGGGTCTGCACAAATAAATGAACAACGACCAGAAATTGAGAAAGAAAATAAGTGTATTAACGTAAGGATACAGACTTGAATGAAGATTAGTAGTCTAGGGGATGTGGATCCCGGGAGTGGGGTCTGCACAAATAAATGAACAACGACCAGTAATTGAGATAGAAAATAAGTGTATTAACGTAAGGATAAAGACTTGAATGAAGATTAGTAGTCTAGGGGATGTGGATCCCGGGAGTGGGGTCTGCACAAATAAATGAACAACGACCAGTAATTGAGATAGAAAATAAGTGTATTAACGTAAGGATAAAGACTTGAATGAAGATTAGTAGTCTAGGGGATGTGGATCCCGGGAGTGGGGTCTGCACAAATAAATGAACAACGACCAGAAATTGAGAAAGAAAATAAGTGTATTAACGTAAGGATAAAGACTTGAATGAAGATTAGTAGTCTAGGGGATGTGGATCCCGGGAGTGGGGTCTGCACAAATAAATGAACAACGACCAGAAATTGAGAAAGAAAATAAGAGTATTAACGTAAGGATACAGACTTGAATGAAGATTAGTAGTCTAGGGGTTGTGGATCCCGGGAGTGGGGTCTGCACAAATAAATGAACAACGACCAGTAATTGAGATAGAAAATAAGAGTATTAACGTAAGGATACAGACTTGAATGAAGATTAGTAGTCCAGGTGTTGTGGATCCCGGGAGTGGGGTCTGCACAAATAAATGAACAACGACCAGAAATTGAGAAAGAAAATAAGTGTATTAACGTAAGGATACAGACTTGAATGAAGATTAGTAGTCTAGGGGATGTGGATCCCGGGAGTGGGGTCTGCACAAATAAATGAACAACGACCAGTAATTGAGATAGAAAATAAGTGTATTAACGTAAGGATAAAGACTTGAATGAAGATTAGTAGTCTAGGGGATGTGGATCCCGGGAGTGGGGTCTGCACAAATAAATGAACAACGACCAGTAATTGAGATAGAAAATAAGTGTATTAACGTAAGGATAAAGACTTGAATGAAGATTAGTAGTCTAGGGGATGTGGATCCCGGGAGTGGGGTCTGCACAAATAAATGAACAACGACCAGAAATTGAGAAAGAAAATAAGTGTATTAACGTAAGGATAAAGACTTGAATGAAGATTAGTAGTCTAGGGGATGTGGATCCCGGGAGTGGGGTCTGCACAAATAAATGAACAACGACCAGAAATTGAGAAAGAAAATAAGTGTATTAACGTAAGGATACAGACTTGAATGAAGATTAGTAGTCTAGGGGATGTGGATCCCGGGAGTGGGGTCTGCACAAATAAATGAACAACGACCAGAAATTGAGAAAGAAAATAAGTGTATTAACGTAAGGAAGATTAGTATACCAGGAATGCGGTTTAGTAACAAGTATATGTACAAGCCTCTGGAAGTGAAACCGTAGTATATTTAATATGTCTGCGTCGGAAGTTGACGGGTACTGCGTAATAATCTTCTCGATGAGTGGAGCACAGAGCTACAGAGTATTTTTTCCTCTCGCTTCTATTATTGTCAGCAACTTGAGCAGGTCTACGAAAAGTTGAAGCAAAAGTATCAGGCTCTGATCAACCGAATGTGCGCTTTGATACAGCAGAACAATGTCAAGCCACACACCGCCAGGAAGACCAAAGACAAGTTTGAAGAGCTGGACGGCGTTGAGGTTCTGCCACACCCAGCCTGCAGTCCTGACAGTGCTCCATCAGATTACGGCCTTTTCCGCTCAATGCAACACTTTCTGAAGGGCCGCCGATTCGACTCGTTTGATGAAGTCGAGGAAGCGTGTCAAGAATTCTTTGATTTGAAGCCGGCTGAATGTTACTTTGACCATATCTGAAAGCTTGCAGATCGATGGCAAAAAGTCTTGGAAAATGATGGTCTTTATTTTGAGCAATAATTTTTGTTGTTTTGCGAGTAAAATTTAAATTTTTTGTAAGTGTTTTCTGGTAACCTTAGATTACTTGGCGAGTAAAATTTCAATTTTTTGCATGTGTTTACGAACTTTTGGGACAACCTAATATAAATTTATAAAAACAGAATGTATGGTTGTTAGCAAAGGAATGCTCTATCTTGCAAATTATAGATATCAAAATCAAGCAAATGCAAAAAAATTATTATATACGTAGCGTTTTAATAAAGGATGGAATTTGCGACACAGCTATCTGAAGATACATTTAGGACAGCAAAAAAAGGCTTTGCAAAAGTAAAGTATTATGCTACTTGAATATCTTATTAAAGAATAAAGTACTGAAATAATATGTTATATCAATCCTCCCACATAGCAGTTAATGTGTAACAATCTCTACACAGATTAATACGTTTCATTAAGCAGCAAATATATGGTTCTACAGGAGGAGGAGGAGAATACCATGGGTTAAAAATGTGAGCATTGATGAAATTTTAGAGAAAACGAAGACAAAAAGAAAAATAATTAAGACAAGAAATAGACTTAAAATTTCTAGGGCACATAATGCGGAAATAAGGTTTAGAGAATTTGACACTCACAGGACATATAGAAAGCAAGGACAAGGGAAAAGAGTGGCGGAAACAGGGATTAGGAGAGATAGCAAAAAAAAAGTTTACTCAATAAAGCATGGTATTGTGGAGAGCCATGGTCGGAGTACACAGAGCACAGAGGAAGAAAAATTATTTTGTGTGGTGTTATTAAATAGTAATATCAGATCTACGCCATCACCTTTGATCATCAGTAAAACAATCTCTGTTTATTTTTGCCTACTGAAGAGCATGTGATCAATATGTTAAAATGTCAGTTTATGAACCTCCCATGGTTGACCACTTTAAAATATCGTCCAAGATATAATCGAATCTATTTTGGCTACCGATGAGCTGAAGTGTTTTTGAAGATGAATAATGACTGGTTTACATCCGTCTAATCACATTTTATTTTTCTTCTTTAGTTGTCTAATTAGAATCCAGACGTGAACACAGAAACGCCTGACATTAACACGCACAAATTGAATACCAAAAAAAAAAAAATAGTCAAAAGGACAAAAACGTCATTGGAATTAATTAATGATAAAAAAAATTTAAAAAAAAAACGAAAGCGCTTTAAACTGTATAAATAAACACCATACAACCAAAGAAAATGGATGAACATTGGCTTGAGTATTCATATTTATTAAAAATATAACTTCAAAAGTATAATTATAAGTTTCTATACTTTCTAAAATAAGCAGAATATAATCTGAGGAAAAAATAGAAATCGATTAAACCCTGTCACTCTAGTGAGTCTAAAACTGACCGTATGATTAAAAAAAAAGCATTTGCACAAGAGTGTAGGTTCATAGACTAAATTAGATAATCATTGTTAAAAAAGTTTGATCTTCGAATCAGGTTGCATGGCTTGATTCTCTTACCAACATTAATTTCTTCAAAACAATCTTCGTTAAATAAATTCTTGGAAGATTTGATATATGTTTCGGTCATATGTTTATTTTTACCTACAGTTTTCGTTTTCATCAAGAATTTACCTTTCCTCTACGTGCAAACAAAATTTTACCTGTCTTATGATCTTTTCTGTAGCTGCATTGTAAGATATTTAAAAACAACAGAGTTGAGAAAGCGAATGACGTCTACCAAACTGTGTGACTAGACAAGTCAGATGCCAGGGATTTCAAAATTTGGGATGTGCGTTGTGGTGCAGTGGATATCGGCTCGGAACGAGAAATCGGGGAGCCGAGTTCGAATTCCAGCCGAATTCATTGCATTCACTTACGCGCAAATACCCTTGGGAAAGGTATTATTCCGTCTATTCCTTTCAGTTATGGGTTAAATAACAGGACAGATTAGGTTCTATAGCCTTGGTCGGCAACCAGTCTACCGCAGAAAGCAATGGCAAGCTACTGCGGGATAATCTTCTGCCCAGTCAGTCATGTCTCTTTCGAGACATGATTGCCCGAGCGTGTATTACATATGGCACTTAACTGACTGATATATTTGCTATCAATAAGAACATTAATTTAATCTGATGAAGACATTTTAAATGACGAAACGAGCTACATAGAATTTTTTCCATTTTGTCATTCAATTACCAAAATTAAATAAATTAATTAATTCTAACATTACCCTTTTTTTACTCGTATTTTCGGTCATATTTTTAAAAATTTCATAAACCACATTTCCCAAAATTTACCGTAAACATGGCTGAAAATACCCCACCTCTATCATCTACAGAGGCCAGAGCAATTCGAGTATACACCATAACCATATCGGTCAGTCAGTTAAGTGTCATACGTGACACAGGCATGCGCGATCATATCTCGAAAGAGACATGACTGACTGGGCAGAAGATTATCCCGCAGTAGGTTGCCATTACTTTCTGCAGTAGACGTGTTGCCATCCAAGGCTATAGAACCCAATCTGTCTTATTATTTGACTCACTGCTGTAGGGAAAAGAGATGTATTATATTATTAAGTAGTAATTAGTGGGGGATCAGTTTATTACTTCATAACAATAAAAACTGATCCCCCACTTCATGCCCAGTAGAAGCCTTAATCATGTTTCCAACTATTATATTCACTCAATCAGTTAAGTGCCACACGTGATACACGCTTTAGCCGATCATGTCTCAAAATAGACATGACTGACTGGGCAGAAGATTATCCCGCACTAGGTTGCCATTGCTTTCTGCGGTAGACGTGTTTCCACCTAAGACTATAGAACCCAATCTATTCTTTTATTTAACCCATAACTGAAGGGAAGAGACGGATTAATACCTTTACCAAGGGTATTTGTGCGTAAGTAAATGCATTGAATTCAACTGGAATTCGAACTCGGCTTCCCAATTTCTCGTGCCGAGCCGATATACACAGCACCACAACGTACAATAACTGACTGATGAGACACAAGAGAAGATTAAAAGAGAAATATATATTCCAACTCCTCCAAGAGAAAAGTTTATCTTTTATTCTTTACAATTTGTTCTGGCATCTTCTATATTGGTTGGGATGTAGAATGAAAAAAAGCGGGAGTGTTTTCTGCGTCAAACAAAAGAAACTGATCGAGTGAAAACACAGCGATTGACGATGAACAGAGTCAATATTTAGATAGCAGAAATATAAGCAAATTTGTTAGAAATAATGTAAATGTCAATCACCGATTTAATATCGGCCCGGTAAATATCTTCGAAACTAAGCCAGTAACGTTCGTTTCATCATCGTCAAGCAGACCCCAAATTATCGCCTATCAGGATGAACGTTTGCACAATTAAAGAGGTTCCTTGATGTCCAAAGCAAACCTATTGGAACTCAAGAAAATCCAAGCATGAAGGGGAACTTATATATATATATATATATATATAGTGTATCGAGGCAGCAAATAATTTTCTAAACATATGCTGTTAAATATAAGCGACAATGAATGTCTATTATGTTTAATCATGAGCCGTTCTAAACGTCGTACTTTGGCTTTAATTTCAGTTGAAAATAAAGACAAAAATTCTACAACATTTGGATAATTTTTATTAAATTCCTTCTACGCTTTCGGCTCACATAAGCCATCTTCAGAGAGGTTATTTAGATTGTAATACAATAACATCCACCATTTTTTGTCTTTATTTTCAACTGAAATTAAAGCCAAAATACAACGTGTTGAACGGCTCATGATTAAATATAATAGACATTCATTGTCTCTTATATTTAACAGCATATATATATATATATATATATATATATATATATATATATATATATATATATATGCTGTTTGATTAAAACAGAATATCTACTCAAATACAAGTATCGACTAAAAATAATGTTCAAACAAATAATTTAAATATGTCGGCTGTTAAAACTATATATATATATATTATCACATTTATATATATATATATATATATATATATATATATATATATATATATATAAATGTGATAAATATATATAAAAATAAAAAAGGAACATTTATTCAAATCATAACTATATATATATATGAGAAAAAATTAAAGCAGGCACGTTATTTCATGGCAAATCATTATCAGCTTCCGTCTTCATTGTACAGAAGATTTTACACGGGTGAAATTCACAAATAAAGACAAAAAAATTTGTTTGTGAATTTCATTCGTGTAAAATCTTCTGTACAATAAAGACGGAAGCTAATGATGGCTCGCCTGAAATAGGCCTATACCTCTGATTTGCCATGTAATAATATGTCTGCCTTAATTTTTTTCTTATATTTGCTCTATATGTATTCATATACATATATTTTTAGAGCTTTCTTAGAGAGTTATCCTGCCACTTTATGTACAGGACACTTCTTTGGATTGTTCTATATTTACATCGCATGCTTATATATATATATATATATATATATATATATATATATATATATATATTAGAACATATCCGCACTATAATCTACTACAAAAGTCTACATTTTGTTTCGACATTGAAAGAACAATGTCTGATCAGGTAGTAAATGTTATTTTTGAAAAGAGATAGAAATTTGTTTCCTTTTATTGGCAAATGTTTTTTTGTGTGTGTACGAGGTAGATGGTGTAGAGATAATAAGAAATCAGAATGTCATCAAAAGTTGTAAACTTTACTTCCTAACTAAACCTGGGGCCTTTCTTTGAATCTTTCTTCATGTATCTTTATCTCTTTCTCTCTCGTTTGCCTCTTTTTGTTTTTTTATTTCCTCTGTGTCCTTTTTATGATTCCCCATTATGGTTTCTCATTTTCTCTACCTCCTCTACCTCGTACACACAAAGAAAATTGACAATAAAAAGAAATGAATTTTTATCACTTTACAAAAATAGCGTTTACTACATGATGAGAGACTGGTCTTTCAACGTCGGAACAAAATGTACACTTTTGTAGTAGATTGTAGTTGGGACATGTTCTAAAATATAATTTATAATAAATATTCATAGCTCTATTTCTATATTGAGCACTGTTTTAAATTAATGTTTTGAACGTTGTTAATATTTTCTTGGTTCCTTATTAATCTGTATATATATATATATATATATATATATATATATATATATATATTTACCGAAACTGGAATTAGATTTTGAGACGCTCATCCATCGAAATCGACGGGAGAGTTCATCATCATCATTATATATATATATATATATATATATATATATATATATATATATATATATATATATATATATACATTGCACTAGTGCGCAGGAGGTTATAGTGAGAACAAAACTGGGTGCAAGGTTTATTGGAGAAAGGATAAAAGATGAACTGAGTTCAAGAAGATAGATGGTGGCATGTGACGTTGCATTTAAACTTAAGGAGATTTTAGCCGCCAGGGAAACAAGTAAACGGAAGACAGTTCCGTAGTTGAGAAGTGCGTGGAAAGAAACTGTTGGAATAGAAGCTACATTTTACTATATTAACGATAAAAGGCTGGATAGATGTCAATCTAATAGCACGCTTGACCCGTGAACCCTAATCATGGGTATATAGTCAGTCAGTCAGTTAAGTGCCATACGTGATATACGCTTGGGCGATCATGTCTCGAAAAAGACATGACTGACTGGGCAGAAGATTATCCCGCAGTAGGTTGGCATTGCTTTCTGCGGTAGACTGGTTGCCGACCAAGGCTATAGAACTCAATCTGTCCTGTTATTTAACTCATAACTGGAAGGAAGAGACGGATTAATACCTTTCCCAAGGGTTTTTGCGCGTAAGTGAATACAATGGATTCAACTGGGATTCGAACTCGGCTCCCCGGTTTCTCGTTCCAAGCCAATATCCACTGTACTACAACGCACATCCTACGTATATAGTACCCAGCGCAAATGAAGCCATTTTAATAAACAATTTAATTAAATTTTCAGTACCAGATTTTTTTACCTAAAAATTGTTTTTCAGTTTCTATTAATGTTAACTCAAAGTACAAATTTTGAAGTACCTGTGTGTAAAATAATTCGAATAAAGATTTATATTTAATATTTTTTAATTAAATTTTCAGTACCTGATTTTCTTACCTCAATAATATGTTTTCTGTTCTTATTAATGTTAAGTCAAAGTACAAATTTTGAAGTGTCTGTGTGTAAAATCTTTCAAATAAAGATGTATAGTTGATATTTTTTTTTTTTTTGATATTTTCAAAATCTGGTATGATATACCCATGGTTAGTAGTGGTTTAACTTTAACTGATTATTAGTGTTCCAAGGTTAAATTCACCTGTTTGGGGCACCAGGAAATAAAGGGCTGGTCAGAGAAGTTGCCCCGAAAATATTTGTGGAAAGGGCAGAGGGAAACCACATCACGTCGGTGAGAAAGTGACTGAAATAGAGATGCCAGGCCAGGACCAATTAAAATGCAAATCCTTCATTGGAAGTGGCACTGTAAAACAAACCAATGCATCATTGAAACATTCAGTAATATTGCCGTTGTTTAAAGCAGGTGTCAGGAATGATTTATCAGTTTTGTTAAAATCTATATTTTCAAGCTAAAGAAAGACAAAAACCTTGAATAATTTCAAGATTTCAAAAATAAATTGGAGAAAAGTGAAACAAAACTGAATTGCAAACAATTAATGAATTTAACGTTAATTAGACTTCTGAATTAAGACCGCTGACAAGCGTCGAAAATTAAAAATGGTTGCTAGTTTCATGACACGCAAACATTTTTTCGGTTACATAATTGCAAATATTATATGGATCACCAAATGAAGTTTTTATATTCAGTAATAATTTCCAGTCATAGCTTCGCGTCTACATATCTCACGTCAAAATATCAATCAATATTAATATATAAATATTAATACATGCCTCACGTCTACATATCTCACGTCATAAATATCAATAAATATTAATATATAAATATTAATACATGCCTCACGTCTACATATCTCACGTCATAAATATCAATAAATATTAATATATAAGTATTAATACATGCCTCACGTCTACATATCTCACGACATAAATATCAATAAATATTAATAAATGAATATTAATAAATGAGTCACGTCTACATACGACATAAATATTAATAAATATTATTACATGAGTATTAATACATACCTCACGTCTATACACTTCATAAATATTAATAAATATTATTATATAAATATTAATACATGCATCATGTCTGCATACATCATAAATATTAATATGTATTAATATATAAATGCTAATCCATACCTCACGACTACATAAGTCATAAATATCAATGAATATTATTACATAAATATTAATGCATACCTCATGTCTACATCCATCATAAATATGAATAAATATTATTACATGAATATTAATACATGCATCATGTCTGCATACGTCATAAATATTAATAAGTATTAATATATATATATTAATCCATACCTCACGTCTATATAAGTCATAAATTTTAATAAATATTAATATAAAAATATTAATACATACATCGCGTCTACATACGTCATAAATATTAATAAATATTAATGCATACCTCACGTTTACATACGTCATAAATATTAATAAATATTAATACATACCTCACGTCTACATACGTCATAAATATTAATAAATATTAATATATAAATATTAATACATGCCTCACATCTACATATCTCACGTCAGAAATATCAATAAATATTAATATATGAATATTAATACATACCTCACGTCTACATACGTCATAAATATTAATAAATATTATTACATGAGTATTAATACATACCTCACGTCTATACACGTCATAAATATTAATAAATATTATTATATAAATATTAATACATGCATCATGTCTGCATACGTCATAAATATTAATAAGTATTAATATATAAATGCTAATCCATACCTCACGACTACATAAGTCATAAATATCAATGAATATTATTACATAAATATTAATGCATACCTCATGTCTACATCCATCATAAATATGAATAAATATTATTACATAAATATTAATACATGCATCATGTCTGCATACGTCATAAATATTAATAAGTATTAATATATAAATATTAATCCATACCTCACGTCTGTATAAGTCATAAATTTTAATAAATATTAATATAAAATATTAATACATACCTCGCGTCTACATACGTCATAAATATTAATAAATATTAATGCATACCTCACGTTTACATACGTCATAAATATTAATAAATATTAATACATACCTCACGTCTATATACGTCATACATATTAATAAATATTAATATATGCCTCACGTTTACAAACGTCATAAATATTAATAAATAGTAATACATACCTCACGTCTACATACGTCATACATATTAATAAATATTAATACATACCTCACGTCTACATACGTCATAAATATTAATAAATATTAATACATACCTCACGTCTACATACGTCATAAATATTAATAAATATTAATATATAAATATTAATACATGCCTCACATCTACATATCTCACGTCAGAAATATCAATAAATATTAATATATGAATATTAATACATACCTCACGTCTACATACGTCATAAATATTAATAAATATTATTACATGAGTATTAATACATACCTCACGTCTATACACGTCATAAATATTAATAAATATTATTATATAAATATTAATACATGCATCATGTCTGCATACGTCATAAATATTAATAAGTATTAATATATAAATGCTAATCCATACCTCACGACTACATAAGTCATAAATATCAATGAATATTATTACATAAATATTAATGCATACCTCATGTCTACATCCATCATAAATATGAATAAATATTATTACATAAATATTAATACATGCATCATGTCTGCATACGTCATAAATATTAATAAGTATTAATATATAAATATTAATCCATACCTCACGTCTGTATAAGTCATAAATTTTAATAAATATTAATATAAAATATTAATACATACCTCGCGTCTACATACGTCATAAATATTAATAAATATTAATGCATACCTCACGTTTACATACGTCATAAATATTAATAAATATTAATACATACCTCACGTCTATATACGTCATACATATTAATAAATATTAATATATGCCTCACGTTTACAAACGTCATAAATATTAATAAATAGTAATACATACCTCACGTCTACATACGTCATACATATTAATAAATATTAATACATACCTCACGTCTACATACGTCATAAATATTAATAAATATTGTTATATAAATATTAAGACATGCATCATGTCTGCATACGTCATAAATATTAATAAGTATTAATATATAAATATTAATCCATACCTCACGTCTACATAAATCATAAATTTTAATAAATATTAATATATAAATATTAATACATACCTAGCGTCTACATACGTCATACATATTAATAAATATTAATACATACCTCATGTCTACATGCGTCATACATATTAATAGATATTAATACATACCTCACGTTTACTTACGTCATGAATATTAATAAATATTAATACATACCTCACGTCTACATACGTCATGAATATTAATAAATATTAATATATACCTCAGGTTTACATACGTCATACATATTAATAAATATTAATACATACCTCACGTCTACATACGTCATGAATATTAATAAATATTAATACATACCTCACGTCTACATACGTCATACATATTAATAAATATTAATACATACCTCACGTCTACATACGTCATGAATATTAATAAATATTAATACATACCTCACGTTTACATACGTCATACATATTAATAAATATTAATACATACCTCACGTCTACATACGTCATGAATATTAATAAATATTAATACATAGTACACGTATTCATATTTTATGTCGTTCATTTTTGTTCTACGTGACGTGTTCTTTCAGGACGACGGCGATTATGGCTCTCCACATCTCCTTATCTCTAATGGCTCTTCGTACGCTTTCTTATGTTACCTCACCTAAGCAACCCTTTGCTATACACTTGCTCAAATCTATTAAGTATATTATGTGGTGATTTCCCCTGTCTCTCTTTCCCTCTATCTGACCTGTGAGTATCATATCCTCCAAGCCGTCATTCTTTATTATACGTCAGGATTTTCAGCTGACCTTTCCTAAAAGGTTTTTTTCTCTTAAATCCATCTTGCACAGATACAAATCAACCATCCGTCCGGGCATAGAATACTGCTGTCATATCTGGTCAGGCACCCCTGATGTTCATCTCAGTGTTCTCGACAGGCTCCAAAGGAGAATCTGTAACGTGACAGGTCCCGAGTTGGCAGCTCGACTCCAGCCACTTTCTCACTGGCGGGATGTGACTTCCCTCTGTCTATTCTACAAATATTTTCATGGCTTCTGCTCCGACGAACTTCAGTCACTGGTGCACCCACCACAAGAATTTACTCCTGTAATCAGACTGGCAACAAGGTCCCACCCATTTACAGTTAGATCAACCAAATGCAGTGGACAATTCTACTCAAATAGCTTCTTTTCTCGCACTTGCCGCCTGGGGAACTCCCTTCCGTATACTTGCTTTCCTGACGGCTACAACCTCCAGGAATTTAAGTGCAATGTCAATACCCATCTCTTATCCACTTGACTCCAGTTTTTTCTACATCACCCTGTCTATTTCCTTTCCTTTCTCTCTACCTTCGCAACTGTCTTCACACCTGTGTTCCCATCCTTCTCTTGCCCTTTCTCTGACGCCCCTCTAACTGGTCGGTCTTTCTCTTCACACTCCTCTTGTCTAAACTTTTACTTTTATGTCGCCCCTGCGTAATCAGTGGCGGTACCGCCTTGCTTGGGGTGAATCGATTAAAAAAAAGAAAAAGAGATAAATAGATATAAACAGACCGAGATAGATAGATAGATAGATAGATAGATAGATAGATAGATAGAACAGGTAGAGATAGAACAGGCGGAGATAGATAGAAATTTAAGTGCAATGTCAATACCCATCTCTTATGCACTTGACTCCAGTTCTTTCAACATCACCCTGTAAATCTTGTTCTTTTCCTTTCTCTCTACCTACGCAAATGTGTTCCTATCTTTCTCTTGCCCTTTCTCTGACACCCCTGTAACTGGCCCTGTCTTTCTCTTCCCGCACCTCTTGTCTAAACTTTTACTCTTATGTAGCCCCCTGCACACTAGTGGCGGTACCGCCTTGCTTGGAGTGAAACGATTAAAAGAAAAACAAAAAGAAGTATTAGTTTCCATTTCGTTTCCATCCTCCTCAAAGCCTCATCATTGCTCATATGTTCGGTCCATGGTATCCTCAGCATCTTTCTGTAGAGCCACATTTTGGTTGCTTCGAGGTTTTCCTTCATTTTTGAGGACATTGATCAACATTAACTACCATATTGAAGGACAGACACCACAGAGAAATCCAGGAAACTTTTCTTTGATCTCAACAAAATTTTCCTTTCTCTTAATACTCTACTCAGTTTCTCGAAAGAGACATGACTGACAGGGCAGAAGATTATCCCGCAGTAGGTTGCCATTGCTTTCTTCGGTAGACGTGTTGCCATCCAAGGCTATAGAACCCAATCTGTCCTATTATTTGACTCTTAGCTAGAGGGAAAAGAGATGTATTATATTATTAATTAGTAATTAGTGGGGGATCAGTTTATTACTTCATAACAATACAAAACTAATCCCCCACTTTATGCCCAGTAGAACCCTAATCATGCTTTCAACTATTATATTCAGTCAGTCAGTTAAGTGCCACACGTGATACACACTTTAGCCAATCATATCGTGAAAAAGACATGACTGACTGGGCAGAAGATTATCCTGCAGTAGGTTGCTATTGCGTTCACTTTCGCGCAAATACCCTTGAGGAAATTATAAACATTTACTTCTAGTATCAATTCAGATTTGAATAACATTTGAAGAGTTGCTTATTACAGAACAGTTCTGAAATCAAAAGTTTTTGACACGTATGTCTGGCAATTTCTCTCAAGAAAAAGAAAAAAACTACTTGCATAAGGATTAAACAAAGTGGATCAGTGTCCATATTGACCACAGGGAAGGCTAAAGGCTAAAGGCTAAATGCTCTGATCACGTGGAATCTAGATAACAATATTATAATCGGTAATAAAAAAAAATGACAAAATAATAGCAGAGTAGCAACGTCAAGAAAAAATATTGTTTTATAGAGTCAGTCAGTTAAGGGCCATACGTGAAACACGCTTCGGCGATCATGTCTCGAAAGAAACATGACTGACTGGGCAGAAGACTATCCCGCAATAGGTTGCCATTGCTTTCTGTGGCAGACTGGTGAATTATATTATTTTATTATATTAATAAGTAGTAATTAGTGGGGGATCAGTTTATTACTTCATGATAATAGAAAACCGATCACCCACTTTATGCCCAATAGAAGTTTTAATCATGTTTCTGTTATATTCAGTCAGTCAGTTAAGTGCCATACGTGAAACACGCTTGGGCGATCATGTCTCGAAAGAGACATGACTGACTGGGCAGAAGATTATCCCGCAGTAGGTTGCCATTGCTTTCTGCGGTAGACTGGTTGCCAGCCAAGGTTATAGAACTCAATCTGTCTTGTTATTTAACCCATAACTGGAAGGATGAAACAGATTAATACTTTTCCCAAGGGTATTTGCGCGTAAGTGAACGCAATGGATTCGACTGGAATTTGAGCTCGACTCCCCGATTTCTCGTTCCGAGCCGATATCTACTGCACCACAACGCACAACCTTATATGGAGTAGACTAACAATACTAATGAGTAATATAAACATAGGACCACAAAATTGGTTGCGAAAGTTTTTTAATTATTGCACCACAAGTAGGGCAATAAAGCCACTAAGTTGCAAGAAGTTAGTAGATGTAATAGAATATCTGATAAGAATAGATTTTTAGTGAGTACAATAGAATAACATAATTTTTTAAGATCAAAGTTAACAAGAAAGCAACAATTCGGAAGGTATTTCCACAAGCAAAGAAGTACAAGAGAAGGAAATATTAGCATAGAACTTACCGTTATATACAGTCATTTCAATTTTAAAAAGACGTGACCATTCCGCCAATCTAGTACTGCACTTAAATTCATAAAGTCTAGGTACCATAGAGGAAAGTTCATCAGAACAATTATCACGAAAGTATTCTTAGGGAAGGTTACATCTAGCCATTTCAAGTGTAAAATGATGAGACCTTGCCGCCAATCTAGTACTGCACTTAAATCCATAAAGTCTAGGTACCATAGAGGAAAGTTCATCAGAACAATTATCACGAAAGTATTCTTAGGGAAGGTTACATCTAGCCATTTCAAGTGTAAAATGATGAGACCTTTCCGCCAATCTAGTACTGCGTTTAGGTTCCATAAAAAAAAATTTATAGAAAAGATACAGTTAAGCTACGTTACCGCGGCGGGATATGACTTGAGCCAAAATGACAGGTCAGGACCAATAATATTGCATATTCTTCTTTGTATTTTAACAAGAATCTTTGAATTAATAAGCGAATCTCCAGGCCATATGCACAGCAATATTCAATGCATGGAGGAATGATAAACTTAAATATGAGTAAAATACATTTCGGCCAGGCAAGTTTTCTAGCATGGACAGCAATATTCAATGCATGGAGGAGTGCTAAACTTAAAAATGAGTAAAATAAATTATGGCGAGACAAGTTTTCTAGTTGACAAACTTTTTGAGGTAGCAGTTGATTCAGTATAATGTTTCCACTTTATATCAGCGGAAACCCTTAGCCCGAGAAGTCACAATGAACTTGGAATCATGGAACAAGGGTCGGCAATCTACAAGCAATTTCTAATATAACGATTTCTTGAACTAAGGAAGTCTCTAGAAGACAAATATTTAAAAAAATCCTGCTGCTATTCTCAACTGCTGAACATCTGCGCGATCTTTCAACTGTTTGAAAAAAATTGCTTTGGCTCTGCTTTCGGCTTTTGGTTCAACTGCTGTGAGAAAGTTTATGAACAAGTGTTATGTTCGCAATGAAGTTGCCTAACACCTGAACATTTAGAAATTTTTGTAAAACTCAAAACAACAAAATACCTCTATCGAGCAATTGGCTAGACACTCTCATTAATAATAAAAACATTTTAAAAATATTTTTAAAATTGTTTATTTCTATTAATATCGGTTACATATTATTGTATATATAAAATATATTGTAGAAATATATTGACCTTAACTTTTATAAAAATACGTATTTTGTTGGCACACTGACTGCT
Organism: Ascarosepion bandense; assembly: GCA_037127315.1. NCBI lineage: Eukaryota > Metazoa > Mollusca > Cephalopoda > Sepiida > Sepiidae > Ascarosepion > Ascarosepion bandense. The sequence continues at coordinate 1,634,945 of JBBBDQ010000329.1, read as the reverse complement.
TTTAAAGTCCTAAGTCAGCAAATAGTTAGCAAATGGTTGTCAACCCCTGATCTAGAATAAAGGCAACAGAAACAGCCTGGAAATTATCAACAACGTTTACATAAAGTGAGATCATTAAGCGCACTGTCCATAGTTTAATGTATATTGCGAAATATTCCATCAGATAGCAGTTAATGCAATTTAAATATCTCTATTGATTTGATTTCCGTTTTAATCAAATTTATGCTAATGTAAGAAGCATGCCCGGTATGAAGACAGTTTTCTCTTTCCATGTTTATTTAACAAGTTTTTTCACTATGGCGTGACTGTAATTTTAATTACGGTACCTAATTAGCAAATATCAATTCTAATTATTCTAGCATTTTAATGTTAATCAAATATTCAATTCCTTTCCGTACCGTATTCAAGGCTCTTCTCGTATTTTTACTATGAGTAAATTATCTTTCAGAATATCCGAAAAAAGGTTTCCGTTTTAAACAGCAGACATCAGTGGATATTAATCTGCGTGACTGTCTATAAAAAAAATAGATTCTAGAGAACAGTTCAAATCTATAAACTGAGAAAGATTTCTATCACGAAAGAATGAACTATATGACAGACTTAGATAATTTGGTGTTTTTTGATTTAGTATTTGCAAAGGTTTGGTCTGTTTTTTCCTCACAGCTGTTATTTTTATCGCAATAAAATATCAAAATTATCATTGATTTTTTGGTGTATATATGATCGTCGATAAATATAAATATTCATACTGTATCCGTTGAAAAAATACTTTCTTCTTGAGTTTATATATATATATATATGTATATATATATAAAAGATGCTCTCAAAACGAATCAAAACGATTGTATATTAGAGCTTTTCAAAATATGAATTAAATTTTCAGGCGTGCGGTGTTTAACCATGACTATAATTTTCAGGTGTTTAGGTAATCATCAGGCGTGCTTAAATATATATATATATATATATATATATATATATATAGTCATCCGCAGACAGATCTGTTTCGCTGTATTACAGCTCATCAGTACGGTTAGACAGCCGGTTGCTTTTTACGCAGGATTGAAACCCAACCGAATTGGCGTCAGTCGGCGATTCTACTTCTGAGCTACGGGCGCTCGGTAGAAGGAGGCACACGTTTTAGCGTGTATATTATCATTATACTGCATGAAAGATAAGGAAGTAAAAGAACAGATATTATAAAATTTCCTAAAAATAAAGTACTATTAAAAGTCAATTGACTGTATTATGTAAACACCGTAATTATTGCACTTTACAATTTAATTAATTATAATGTCCATTTATAATTTATGCTATAGTATTGCATAAGAACTATTTTAATAAAATTAATGACTCATACAATCATTTTCGGTTTTCATAACTCTAATATAACTTTAATGCCAATTTAGCCTTTTGGACAAATACAATAGTAAAACAATTAAATTTAAAAAAAACTAAAATCTGTCCTGCTGTCAAAAACCAATGTCTACACATTTTAATAATATATGGTCCCAGTATATATTTTCCTCAGACAAAAAAAAAATTATTATCAATTTCCTTCATGCGACGGAAATGTTCAACTTCATAGTTCAACCTAATTCTCACTATTGATTGAGTAATAGTGACACACCCATAATCATATTGCTTAACTTCCTCCAACCACTCCGCTTTAACTTTCTGAATAACCATGAATTCATTTTATATTTTCTAAAATAGATCATTTTCACCATTTTTAATATCACCTGAAGAAGAACAATAATATTGTGAAACATTGATTTTTTGTGAAGTGATATGTTTATAGAAACGATCCTTAAAAAATTACAATATATATATATATATATATATATATATATATATATATATAAAATTAACAACGTTCAAAATTAACAATGTTCAAAACATTAATTTAAAACAGTGCTCAATATAAAAATAGAGCTATGAATATTTATTATAAATTATAGTTTAGAACATGTACAAATTCTCATTTACTACAAAGTGTACATTTTGTTTCGACATTGAAAGGACAATGTCTCATCAGGTCATGTGAAAGGAGATGGAAAATTCTTTACCTTATATTGGCGAATTATGTGTAAGAGGTAAGTGGGGTGGAAAATGGGGAAATCAGAGTAAAGAATTTTCCATCTTTCACCCTACCTGATGAGACATTGGAATTTAGGAGTATACATATAGATCAACTCCTAAGACCCTCAACCACCAGAATCCCATCCTCATGCATCTGGGTCACCACCTACAGCAAACAATTGGCTCCCCTTGGGCAGACTTTTACCCCCTGCAGAGGTGCAGTTGGTATATTCATATTCTGAAGCCTCGCCAACAGGGCGACACTTTTGGTAGATGAAATGTTAATCAACTAAAGAATTAGCTTCAAAGAATATACCAATTACCAACAATATTTTTTTTAATGATATGGTATTCTTAAGCTTTAGATATATATAAGTATTGGATATAATAAAATTTTAGTGGTTGGAAACTTATTGAAATATATATGTCAGTATTATAATTATTAATTTATGGAAACAAAATGTAAAGTATAGAATAAGTATATAGAGAAAACTATTTAAATATTTAGAATAATTGAATGCACAAAAATATACATAACAAATGTGTGTGTGTGTGTGTGTGTGTTATAAATTATAGTTTAGAACATGTACAAATTATCTACTACAAAGTGTGCATTTTGTTTCGACATTGAAAGGACAATGTCTCATCAGGTCATGTGAAAGGAGATGGAAAATTCTTTACGAATTGACGAATTATGTGTAAGAGGTAAGTGGGGTGGAAAATGGGAAATCAGAGTTGGAAGATGGAAGTTAGAATTTGAACAAAAGAAGGAAAGGAGAGGAGAGAGGGGATTAATGGACATGTTGAAAGTTTTATAGACAGATTTAACGGTAGAAGATAAGGTATGCTCCTTTACAGCCTTCATGGCCAGTCGTTTGGGTTTAACAAAGACAAAAAAAGTAAGGAAATGTATATGGGTTGGGAGGAAGTAGGAAAGGATGGGCTAAAAGAGAGGGTAGGAATTGCTGTTTGTTGTGAAGTATACAGCTACAAATATTTTTGAATTTAAATTTACTTTTTATAATTATCTATTTTTTATTTCATTAATCTAAATATATATATATATATAAATCAAAATAATAACTAAATAGACTCTGTAAGTATGTAGGCTGTAAATTTATACTAAGATAAACCTTCAAAAAAACCACTAACAAACAGAACCTAATTCTGTTATAATCCGGTGCACTGAGGCGTCGGATAAATGGGGAGAAAAAAAAGAAATCCGCGGAACAAGAACAAAACATTCAATACTCCGCAGTAAAGAAAAAAAAACCCAAACGGAACCAACCACAAGAAAAAGTGCTCGATACAAAGTACAAAAGATATACAAAAGTAGAGCAAAGACACACGACAAAAATCTAAAGCGAGCCAAAACCTACCGCGGTTTCATACTACGGATCGTCAGGGCAAAGCCTTTGCCCTGACGATCCGTAGGGTGAAACCGCGGTAGGTTTTGGCTCGCTTTAGATTTTTGTCGTGTATATATATATATATATATATATATATATATATATATATGTATGTATGTATGTATACAGAGAGAGAGAGAGCTTTTATTATTGCTATAACAATAGCATACTGCAACTCAAAAGATATCATGTTTCGGTACTCAATGTAAAATCATCAGGCAGTGAACTGTCGTTCAGTTTCGGACTAATATATATATTGATAAGGAAATTCAAAATAAATTGATGGCTTTTATGGTATTATTTTATGCTATTCTTATCACAAAAATACTAACTTCTACTTCTATGTTCCCTGTCCCTTCAAGACGTAGGCGATCGTAGCTTTCCACGTCTCCCTATTCCTGGTGGTTCTTATTAAGCCTTCTCCTGTTACACCATGCAACCCTCGTTCTGTCATCCACCTGATTAGGTCCTTCCAATATGTTATCCGCTGCTTTCTCCTGTCTCTTTTTACCTCTATCTGGCCTGTTAGTATCAGGTTCTCCAAGCCCTCTTTCTTCGTTACATGTTCCAGGAACTTCAGCTGCCTCTTCCTGATGCTAGTATTAATTTCCTTTTCATTTCCAGAACCTCATTTTTGCTCACATGCTTGATCCATGATATTCTCAGCATCCTTCTGTAGAACCACATTTCAGTTGCTTCAAGTTTTTCCTTCATCTTCGAATATATTGTCCAACATTCACTGCCATATTGAAGAGCCGACATCACATAGCAATCCAGTACTCTCCTCTTTGTTTCTTGTGAAATTGTCCTGTTTCTTAATACTTTACTCAACTTCTGGAGTGCTTCCTTCGCAATGCCAATTCGCCTTCGGATATCTGTGTTGCACTTTCCGTCTACGGTTAGAACGCTTCCCAGGTATTTCAATTTTTGTACCTGCTTGATTTTAGTATCCCCCACCTGTATTTGGCATATTGGGCTGCCCTTTTTACTGATGAACATGCATTCGGTTTTCTTGCAGTTTATTTGTAGTCCTTTTTTGTCACTCTCTTCAGCTACCTTCGGTCGGAGGTTTTGTAGTTTTCTTTCTGTGTCTGCTATCAGCAATGTATCATCTGCGTACCTTATATTGTTTAAATTGTGGCCTTCGATGACGAATCCTGGCATAAGTTCTAGGGTTCTCAGAATAGTCTTGCTGTATAAGTTGAATAAATCCGGTGAAAAGACGCATCCTTGCCTTACACCCCTTTCGATCTTAGTATAATTGCTGAATTCGTTACTTGTCCGTATACAAGCGGTTTGTTGTCAGTAAAGGTTTTTGATTAGAATAGAATGATCTATTATTTTTTTGATTATAATAGAATGATCTATTATTAAACGTCGTACAAATGGCAACAAAGATGATGACAATAGTCCGAATAATGTAAATACTGTAAATACCCCCGTGATTGTAATACAGAGTTCGGTTCAATCCAGAAACAAGAAAATATCTCGTCCAGGGAACGAAACATTTAAGTGTTGCACAGCACCTAACACCCCACTAGTACTCTCAAGTATAGAATGTTCTGTAGAACGGAGTAGTTAGATAAATAAAGACTAATAGCAGTCTGGGATTTCAGACTGTCATTTGCTGTCTGAAGAGATTGACAGCGTGCGTCAGTCAATCATTTTGTCGGACTCTCTGCCTTCGGGAGAGGAACCCAGACGGATCTCGCCAAAGAGCAGAGTCTCGTCTGGGGAAAAGCAGACAATATTTTTATCCGTGCCTACGGGCTCAGTTTTACTCACATTATTTGGCCGCGTCTGCCTCGGGCATCTGCCCATGTGGTGAGGTGGTTGATACTTTAGGGCTGTTATTGACAATCTGAGGAAGTCGACTACGTGCGCCGGTCGTTCACTTTGTCGGACTCTCTGTTTTCAGGTGGAGAGAAACCCAGACAGGGCTCCGCCGAGGGGTAGCGTATCGTCTGGAGTAAATCAAACAAGAATTTTTGTCCAAGCTTACAGGCTCGGTTTTACCCACGTTAATTGGTCTTGTGTCGCATTTACGTTGGGCTTCTACCTATTTGGGGATGCCTTATATAATTAGGAGTGTCATTGAGGATCACTATCAAACTGTGCTCTCTGTGACTATAATGACTTAACCTTACCTCTTTTCTACTATTTATTGTTCTGTCTTATGGTGTTTGTCTTATTTGTATTAATATCCCTTATCACGGATAATGTGCTGTAGATACTTAGCACACATTTTCTGCACATCATCCTGCCACCTCAGCGATACGACACATTTGTAGTCATACGACTAAATAGGCTCGCTTATCAACAGTTCATAGCTCTCTTTCGTCTTTTAAATAACTTGACATATCAAGTAGGGTGAATTTTTACTATTCCTAGGAGCATTTAAAGCAAGGCGTGAACATATACCACTTTAGCCGGAAGTGAAATTCTGTGCTGTTCGGTAAGGATCGTATCTCCTGATCTACATACGACGGTGGATCGGTCAATTCGCCACCAGAAATGTAATAGTTAACTAAATTTTGATCTGAATTAGAATAGAGGTTTATTACTTGTTTCCTGTTTAGGACTGGAGTTTTGCTTCCATCAAGTGAGTATTTCTAACGTCCCCGCCTAAAATCTGAAATTTTCTTCTGTAATCGTAGCTGTTTTTACTCTTCCAATAGAAGTAGATAGGTTTGGCTATCGTCCGGTTCAAACTCTTCTGTTTTTTTAAACAGAAGTAGATTTTCGTCTCTTGTTTAGATTTTAGTAGGTTTTCGTCTTTAATTGACCTTGTGTCGCATCCGCTTTGTGGGAAGTGGTAAATCATATAGAATAAAATACACAATTGTCTTCATTGTAACGGACATTTTTTTTAATCGTTTCAGGCCGAGCAAGGCAGTAACGCCACTGATGTGCAGGGGGCTACGTAATAGTGAAAAGATTGGAAAAGAGAAAGCCGGAAACCACATCCTAAACAAGGAACAAGGGATGAGCCTCTTAACCTGTTCACTAGACGTGGGTGGAGTATGAACTGGGCGATAGATAGATCTATCTACTCCAATTGAAAACAAAAAAAAAAAAACAAAGTGAGAAGATTTGAAAAGAGAAAGCCGGAAACCGCATCCTAAACAGAGAACAAGGGATGAGCCTCTTCACCTCTTCAATAGACGTGGGTGGAGTGTGAACCGGGCGATAGATAGATCTATCTACTCCAATTGCTTTGGTTTTGCTATGGTTTCTTCCACATGGCCTCATGACCGCTTTTTTACGCGTATTGGCCTTGTTGAACTGCAGGTCATTTCAACGTATGCGCTATTATCGAAAGAGAGTAGCTAAGGTCTACACGGCATTGTTACAGTGTAAACCACAGATTGTAGAAACATATTTGTTCCTGAGAGGGTGTGGCGGCATCGATTATTTAGGATCTTCTCGGAAATGATCAACCAGCTATTCATATTTGAATTCTTCAGATAAAACAAATGGAGATGGAAGAACAAATCGTATTAATTATTTCATTTTCTTTTTAATGGTTTTATTTCGTCCTGACTCCTCATTATTTCGACGAGTATTATCAACATCTTTCTTCTTCCAATCAACATTATCACGGTTTCTGAATTATCAATTCTACATCGTCTCTCCTTGAAATTATTATTTTTTCTGTTTGGATTTTGACTTACGTACGAGGGTCATTCAATAAATAGCGTGAATGTTTTTAGTATAAGGATTTCTACGTGGGTGATTCAATAAATAAGGTAAATTTTTCGGTATAAAGATTTCTACGAGGATCATTCAATACATACGGTAGATTTTTCGGTATAAGGACTTCTACGAGGGTCATTCAATAAATAAGGTGAATTTTTCGGTATAAGGACATCCACGAGGGTCATTCAATAAATAAGGTGAATTTTTCGGTATTAGGATTTCTAATACAGATAGAAGCTTACGTTTTTCAAAATAGTATCCCAGCAGTGTCACACACTTTTCCTCTCTGTGTAAAAGATTACGTATACCATCAGCGTAAAAATCTTTGATTTATCCTCGTAGAAGTACTTATACCGAAAAATTCACCTTATTTATTGAATGACCCTCGTAGAAGTCCTCATACCGAAAAATTCACCTTATTTATTGAATGACCCTCGTAGAAGTCCTTATACCGAAAAATTCACCTTATTTATTGAATGATCCTCGTAGAAGTCCTCATCCCGAAAAATTCACCTTATTTATTGAATGACCCACGTAGAAATCCTTTTATCGAAAAATTCACCTCATTTATTGAATGACCCTCGTAGAAGTCCTCATACCGAAAAATTCACCTTATTTATTGAATGACCCTCGTAGAAGTCCTTATACCGAAAAATTCACCTTATTTATTGAATGACCCTCGCAGAAGTCCTCATACCGAAAAATTCACCTTATTTATTGAATGACCCTCGTAGAAATCCTTGTACCGAAAAATTCACCTTATTTTTTGAATGACCCTCGTAGAAATCCTTGTACCGAAAAATTCACCTTATTTATTGAATGACCCTCGTAGAAGTACTTATACCAAAAAATTCACCTTATTTATTGAATGACCCTCGTAGAAATCCTTATACCAAAAACTTCACCTTATTTTTTGAATGACCCTCGTAGAAGTCCTCATACCGAAAAATTCACCTTATTTATTGAATGACCCTCGTAGAAGTCCTTATACCGAAAAATTCACCTTATTTATTGAATGACCCTCGTAGAAGTCCTTACACCGAAAAATTCACCTTATTTATTGAATGACTCTCGTAGAAGTCCTCATACCGAAAAATTCACCTTATTTATTGAATGACCCTCGTAGAAGTCCTTATACCGAAAAATTCACCTTATTTATTGAATGATCCTCGTAGAAGTCCTCATCCCGAAAAATTCACCTTATTTATTGAATGACCCTCGTAGAAATCCTTTTATCGAAAAATTCACCTCATTTATTGAATGACTCTCGTAGAAGTCCTCATACCGAAAAATTCACCTTATTTATTGAATGACCCTCGTAGAAGTCCTTATACCGAAAAATTCACCTTATTTATTGAATGACCCTCGTAGAAGTCCTCATCACGAAAAATTCACCTTATTTATTGAATGACCCTCGTAGAAATCCTTGTACCAAAAACTTCACCTTATTTATTGAATGACCCTCGTAGAAATCCTTGTACCGAAAAATTCACCTTATTTATTGAATGACCCTCATAGAAGTCCTCATGCCAAAAAATTCACCTTATTTATTGAAGGACCCTCGTAGAAGTCCTTATACCGAAAAATTCACCTTATTTATTGAATGACCCTCGTAGAAATCCTTTTACCAAAAAATTCACCTTATTTATTGAATGACCCTCGCAGAAATCCTTGTACCGAAAAATTAACCTTATTTTTTGAATGACCCTCGTAGAAATCCTTATACCAAATAATTCACCTTATTTATTGAATGACCCTCATAGAAATCCTTGTACCGAAAAATTCACCTTATTTTTTGAATGACCCTCGTAGAAGTCCTTATACCGAAAAATTCACCTTATTTATTGAATGACCCTCGCAGAAGTCCTCATACCGAAAAATTCACCTTATTTATTGAATGACCCTCGTAGAAATCCTTGTACCGAAAAATTCACCTTATTTTTTGAATGACCCTCGTAGAAATCCTTGTACCGAAAAATTCACCTTATTTATTGAATGACCCTCGTAGAAGTACTTATACCAAAAAATTCACCTTATTTATTGAATGACCCTCGTAGAAATCCTTATACCAAAAACTTCACCTTATTTATTGAATGACCCTCGTAGAAATCCTTGTACCGAAAAATTCACCTTATTTATTGAATGACCCTCATAGAAGTCCTCATGCCAAAAAATTCACCTTATTTATTGAAGGACCCTCGTAGAAGTCCTTATACCGAAAAATTCACCTTATTTATTGAATGACCCTCGTAGAAATCCTTATACCAAAAAATTCACCTTATTTATTGAATAACCCTCGTAGAAATCCTTGTACCGAAAAATTCACCTTATTTTTTGAATGACCCTCGTAGAAATCCTTGTACCGAAAAATTCACCTGATTTATTGAATGACTCTCGTAGAAGTACTTATACCAAAAAATTCACCTTATTTATTGAATGACCCTCGTAGAAATCCTTATACCAAAAACTTCACCTTATTTATTGAATGACCCTCGTAGAAATCCTTGTACCGAAAAATTCACCTTATTTATTGAATGACCCTCATAGAAGTCCTTATGGCAAAAAATTCACCTTATTTATTGAAGGACCCTCGTAGAAGTCCTTATACCGAAAAATTCACCTTATTTATTGAATGACCCTCGCAGAAGTCCTCATACCGAAAAATTCACCTTATTTATTGAATGACCCTCGTAGAAATCCTTGTACCGAAAAATTCACCTTATTTTTTGAATGACCCTCGTAGAAATCCTTGTACCGAAAAATTCACCTTATTTTTTGAATGACCCTCGTAGAAGTACTTATACCAAAAAATTCACCTTATTTATTGAATTGACCCTCGTAGAAATCCTTGTACCGAAAAATTCACCTTATTTTTTGAATGACTCTCGTAGAAGTCCTTATATCGAAAAATTCACCTTTTTTATTGAATGACCCTCGTAGAAGTCCTTATACCAAAAATTTCACCTTATTTATTGAATGACCCTCGTAGAAGTCCACATCCCGAAAAATTCACCTAATTTATTGAATGACCCCCGTAGAAGTCCTCATCCCGAAAAATTCACCTTATTTATTGAATGACCCTCGTATAATTACTCATACCAAAAAATTCACCTTATTTATTGAATGACCTTCGTAGAAGTCCTCATACCGAAAAATTCACCTTATTTATTGAATGACCCTCGTAGAAGTCCTTATACCGAAGAATTCACCTTATTTATTGAATGACCCTCGTAGAAGTCCTTATACCGAAAAATTCACCTTATTTATTGAATGACCCTCGTATAAGTCCTTATACCGAAAAATTCACCTTATTTATTGAATGACCCTCGTAGAAGTCCTCATACCGAAAAATTAACCTTATTTATTGAATGACCCTCGTAGAAGTCCTCATACCGAAAAATTCACCGTATTTATTGAATGACCCCCGTAGAAATCCTTGTACCGAAATATTCACCTTATTTTTTGAATGACCCTCGTAGAAGTTTTTATACCGAAAAATTCACCTTATTTATTGAATGACCCTCGTAGAAGTCCTTATACCAAAAAATTCACCTTATTTATTGAATGACCCTCGTAGAAGTCCTTATACCAAAAAATTCACCTTATTTATTGAATGACCCTCGTAGAAGTCCTTATACCAGAAAATTCACCTTATTTATTGAATGACCCTCGTAGAAGTCCTTATACCAAAAAATTCACTTAATGCATGACCCTCGTATTTGTTTTATGTATTTCTTGCATCCTTGTATCACCTTTTTTAATCCCTTCGTGCTTTTTCTATCCCTGTCTTTATTTTCTTTAGCATTCTTAAAGTCACATTTTCACCAATAATTTTTATTCCATATTTTTCAGCTGATCCAAAAAATCAACGTTTTTGTTCTTGATATCTAATTAAAGTCATCTGATCATTCTACAGTCTGACAGTCATTTTCAAGCTCATCAAATTCTCATACGCCTGCTCGTTGTTGACAAATAACAGCTGATATCTTGTTTTCCTCATTTTATTTTTATTCGGTATGTCCTTCCTGTTTTTGTGTCTGTCTCAATAAATGTGTGTATTTCTTAGAAACAAGTAAACAATCTGATGTCTCTCTCTAAGAATGTGTTTACGCGTACTTGAATGTTTTCTGTTATTTCCTTTCTTCGGAATTTGTAAGCATTTTTTATCGTCTGTTTTCACTCAATTATGTCTCTATACAATTTTCCCCTGTATTTTCATCTTCATCGTTTTTTAAAATTCGCAGCATCCATTCGTTTCCATATTTTTCTTTACGGCGTATTTTTTTTTCAGTTCTTATTTTCTATTTTTTTAAAACATTTAATTCTTTCCGCATTTCTTGTAAAGTTATTTTATTCCCTTGATTTGTTCTTTTCCTTTATTCGTTAAACCTTTTATTTATTCTTCAAAATGTTTTCGCTTTTAATTAATTCTTTAAAGAATTTTCACTTTTCTCTCATTCTTTAAAACATTTTCTCTTTGTTTATTTTTTTTTAATTTCTATTGTGTTTCATTCTTTAAAATAAGTATTTCCACTTTTTTCAATTTTTCTGGTAAAATAACCCATTAATTTAAAAATCCTTCAAAAAAATCAAATAATTGTCGGATTTTAAGGAAACTTTCAAGACCTATTCACAAATGAATGAATTTATTTTTGAAAGTAATTATTTTTAGAAAATGCTTGCAAAACTCTTTTTTATATCTGTTAACTCCACCACTTACTTAATTTCATTAAATTTCTAGAAATTAAATCTGTCCACAAAGTTTGTTTTATTAGTTAAACGCAGGACTCCTTGGAGAATGTAAATCTCTCTCTCTCTCTCTCTCTCTCTCTCTCTCTCTCTCTCTCTCTCTCTCTCTCTCTCTCTCCAAACAGTCGCCATTTTCCAAAATATCTGTTCGGATTAGTAAAATTAAAAGAAAACGCATTAGAACTAAGATATTATTTAATTAGATAGGCTTTTAATGGCTTTTATATATATATATATATATATATATATATATATATATATATATATATATATATATAAAGTACATTATAATCTGAAGAAAAGCATTCCAATAATAATTAACTTTTACAACTTTTTCTCATTTTTTTTAATTAACAAATGATAAATTTTCAAAAACCTTATTAAATTTCTTCAAAACTTTACCCACATTTAGTAATTAAATGAAGGCTATATTTGCTAAGATTTTTCAAATCATTTTAATGTTTTATGCGTATAAACGTGCCCATTTTGAAAGTATTTGTGAAAGTATCCTAAAATCAGATTACCGAGGATATTTCTAACATTTTTAATATTACTGAGTTCTTAAAAATTATATAAATATTGTTTACTCGCCATTTTCTAAAAGTATATTTTAATAAATGAAATCTCCGTAGAAAAACGTAAAACTGTCAGCAACTTGTCAGTTAATTTATTGACAAAGGATGAAAGTCCCGTCACAGCTGTTGTTTGTTTTAAAACTGTATTTTCCTATTATTTTCTACTTAAAGTAAATAATATTTCTTTCAAATAGATTCATTATAATTTAAGTCAGCTAATATTCACCAAATAATGTGTCAGAAATTTATATTTTATTTTGTGAAGATTTTTAATAAAAAAAATTAGATAGCTGTGTAGGACGACTAGAAGGGACGCTAATCATCAATTTTTAGCCTCTCCCTTAAAAGGGAATTGATTCACATCAATGTTATTTCTGTTTGAAATTGACTACAGTAAGTACCTCCACTAAATCGCTGTAAAAACAACAAAGTATGAAGGAAAAAGACCTCAAACTTAATAAAAACGAACTTTTCCCAGCAAAATATTTACGTTATTCTGAAGAGGAAAGATCAAAGTATTTTTTAATTGTTTTTTCAAATATTTTAATCCTGTCTAACATGTTCGAAATTTTGTTTTGATTTCATTTATCCGGTAACCAAATCATTACGAGAGTTTACAACGGAAAATGTAATATTACGTAACTCAGATTTTGGGGAGTGCAAAACACATTGAATTGGAAATTCTAGCAAAACGCAAATAATTGTAATGTTTTAATTAAACTTTCAGAACTTATTCAAAAATGAGTGAAAATATTTTTGAAAGAATTATTTTTCAAAAATCTTGGTAGAAACATTCTTTTACATCTGTTACCCCCACCTTCACGTAAATTCATGAAATTTCAAGAAATTATATTTTGTAGGCAAAATTGGTTTTATTAGTTCAACGCGGGACTAATTTTGGAAATGTAAATCATCTATTATTTTATCAATCATTTGGTCCATTTTCTGAAATTCTGCTCCCAATAGACAAATAAAAAATGCAATAAGACTATGACATTATTTAATTAGATAAGCTCTTAATTGTTTTAATACATATTAACCCTCTAGGGCCATTCGTATCATATTTGATACAGTATGAAAACAAGCCTTGAAAGAAATATTTTCCTGAAAATTATTTTAAGAGAAATATCTTATAAATTTCAAATGAAAGCAGTACTGACTGCTCAGTCAATGAATACCAAATGTTTCCTTATAGGGAAATACCAAATGTTTCCTTATAGGGAAATACTGTATCAAATATGATACAAATGGCCCTAGAGGGTTAAGAACATTATAGTCTGAAGAATGTTTTTTCGATTAATAATGAAATTTTTAAAAAAATACTTTTCTTTTATTAAATATAATTATTTATAATGCTTCAAAAATATTTTCAAAGTGTTTCAAAACCAAGCAGACGTTAGGTTAAGTTATTAAGTGAAGACTATATTTACTAATCGAAAATTGAAAAGTTTATTACAAATCATCGAGCCATCAGATTTTTTTAAAATTATTCTGTTTATTTTAATTTTTTTGTATGGTAATTTCTTTGTGTACATTAAAAGTTCATGTGTTTCACAGTTTCTTCCTCTTACAGGAAAAATTTTGGACAATTATGTCAACTGTGATCACTATAGACATTTAGCTTATCTCGCATCTGTCCATCGTCACATGTTAAAGCATACGTGAACGTTAGAAAGATCAGCATTCCGTGATTGAGAAATAGTTTTAGTTTAAATTTCATGCTATAAATAAGTAATACTTGTGTAAATCTGATTAAGTTAACATGAAATTTACTAATTTTCTAAAATTAACGTTTCACAGGTGTATATTTTATTTTTGCAAGATTTTTAAAAACTAGAATTAACCTTTGTTTATAAATGTGTCGATCGCTCAAAAATAGGCGAAAATTATTTTTAAATTTTAAAAATTTAAAAATTTTGAATTTTAGCCATATAATTTTTGTATGAAATACAACCAGTGTATTTTGCTTACTGAAAATAGTAAATTTAATCATTTAGCTTTCAATTAAAACTTAAATAAAAGTTTCAAGAAAAATATTTATTTTTAAAAATTCAATGTAAAAGATACTTATGGAAAATGAGTGGAGGTACCTACACTACAGTGTATTTTGCTTACGGGAAACAGTAAATTTAATCTTTTAGCTTTCATTTAAAGCTTAAATAAAAGGTTCAAGAAAGATTTTTTTTTCATTTTTAAAATGTAAGAAAAGTAGAGGTACCTACTTTAAAACATTTTCTCTTTATTCTGCAAATCATTTTTTTTTTGTTATTCTTTAAAACATTTTCTGTTCTGCTCCTGAGAGTACGCGTCCGTGTCACATACATACGTAGTCTCGAAATCAACAAGAAAAACGCCTTAAGGCTATTAAAACTCTGAAGAAGACGGAGTCACGTTCATTGGCAGGTTTAATAACTAAGAGAGTAAAACTAGAAAAGGAATAATTACGTATAAAAAAGACAACTTATTCCTAGAATATTCAAGAGTAACTTTTGTAATTTATTTCTGAGATGAGTAATTTTCAATAATCTTGGAATTATTGATTTCACATAATATTTCGCAATAATCAACGAGATAATCCGCATCAGCCAATCTATGGACACCTGATGATGATCAGAGGACACTTGGTCGAAACGGTGTGTCTATTATAACTCCTATATCAACGAAGCTGAGAACAAAAGTTCGAAATTATTCCAAGCTTATTGAAAATTACTCATCTCAGAAATAAAATACAAATTATGACAAGTGGCACGAACCTGCTTACATAATCCAGTCGTCAAAATCCATCTGATATATAAAAGGCTCCAAAAATACACCACTAAAGTCGGTGGCGTAATGAATATAGTAGTTGGTTATACATGTGTTAATATCATCTAGTGGACATGAGTTCGATCCTTGGGTTTGGTAGTGACGAACCAAATTCCGACATGAAAAAACAGTAATTGATTTCACGGATATTTCGCAAACGTCAACAAGATAATCCACATCAGCCAATCTATGGAAACCTGATGATGACCAGAGGGTACTTGGTCGAAACGTTGTGTCTGTTATAACCCCTATATCAACCAAGATGAGAACAAAAGTTCGAGATAATTCCATGAGTAACATGAAATATGACAAAAGCAGCCGGAGGCATGAAAATAAAACTAAGACCATTTTTCTAAATGGGCAAAAAAAAGTGGTGCTTCGTTTCCATGAATATGTATTAAATTTAATCTAAGAATACTTTCTAATGTTGCAGTCAGTTTGCGAAAAAGAAAGGTTTCATTTTGAAATAGTGAATGTTGACTGTGGTCACGAAAAAAGAGATACAAATGTATAAAATATGTCTACTTTAAAACAAATGTTCAAGTGATAACTTTGAAATTATATAGACAAATCTAAAGAGAAAAGTTGTTAAAACTTACAAAGTGGTGACGGTTAACTTTGTGGGTTAGATTAAGAAGATAAATCTACTGACCATGTACTCGGTGTCATGCTTTTATTATGAGGGCTGTTCCTGATATACTAAGAGCTAACCGGAAGTGGTAAAAAAGAGTCAAGTAAGGGCGAAGTAAAACTGTAGTGGACAGGAATTTAAGAATTAAAATCAACCTTCTTCTTCAATTTTACAAAAATTCACAATGACATGTGAAATCCTGGTTTTTCCCCCAAAAGAAAAAGTATTAACCAAGTGCTTAAAGAAAAAGTCGAAACCGGATTTCGCAAGTAGGTGTTAAACTGATTTTTTGACGAATGAAAGTGACTTGAAAGGACAAAAAGGACTTCGCGAGTCAGTGCGAAAAATCTACATTACAATAAAAGGAATCCGAATGACTATAAAGGCTTTGATCAAATCAGCGCTAGTCAGACTTAGATGGAAGCAGCGAGAGACACCGCTAAAATGTAACGAGAGAAGCTTCAAGTCAACTCAGACATTCGTCCTCTTTCTCTTTCCTTCTCGTATGTTGATTTCTTTTACTTCTTCTCCATCCAAAGACATTCATACCAAACAGACGCTCACACATACATACGTACGTACGCATAACTCTTTCAACTAATTACTACTACATTTCTACGAACGCTTGATACCCTCAACTTTCTCATTGAACATTAATTTCTATGAATTCTTGTTATTATTTCCTTTTAATAAATTTCTATTTTAACACGAAAAATGTATATTTTTAACCTTACACTATTCCACACTATTCCACACTATTCCACACATTCCAACCTGCCGACAACCAACCTTCTGATGAAAACCTTCTGAAAATTCTGATGATGATAATTATGGATAAAACTTGTAAGTTGTAGGGCGTTTGGTTTGGTTATGACACAAGACCGAATTAAGAAATATTAACCATCTCCCAACAGTTTTACTGGTGACCCCCGACGTACAAGGACCACAAACCTCCGACTTCAAAACAACGCAGTTTTACATTTCACTTAATCATGAATACATTTTCTTTTTTGCCTTATTCTTTAAAACATTTTCTTTTTTTGCCTTATTCTTTAAAACATTTTCTTTTTTTGCCTTATTCTTTAAAACATTTTCTTTTTTTGCCTTATTCTTTAAAACATTTTCTTTTTTTGCCTTATTCTTTAAAACATTTTCTTTTTTGCCTTATTCTTTAAAACATTTTCTTTTTTCTCTTATCATTTAAAACATTTTTTATTTTACTTTTTACTTTAAAACATTTTCCCTTTTCACTCTCCTTCTATCTAAACTTCTCTTGTCTCTCCTCCTATCTAAACTTATCTTTACTCTCCTCCTATCAAAACTTTCAGTCTTATGTACCCCGCTGCGCATCAGAACGATACTGCCTTGCTTGGGGTGAAACGAGTAAAAAGAAAAACTTATTCTTTAAAACATTTCCTCATTTTCTTTATTCATTAGAACAATTTCTTTTTCTCTCGTTATTTAAAGCATTTTCTATTTTCATTTCTACTTTAAAACATTTTTTCTACACATTCTCTCTAATACCCACTCGTTTTTTTAGGCAGGATTATATGTGCACATTAGACGTGTCTATTTTTATGTGTAAAAAGGGGTGCTCCCCAACACAATATGAACTTACAAGAATTCTTTTGCCATTAACAAAACATCATTGAAAATAATTCGTCATTGAAAAATATTAGAAAAAAATTCTTAAAGGAAATCATTAAAAACTATTTATTATAGAAATTAAATTATTATTGATTTTTGACAGTTATTCTCTTTATTTTAATACTAATGAAGAATGAAATATAATTAAGAATGCTTCATCTTAGAAACTTGGATAAGGTTGAAGAAAACACATTTGAAAATACCCGCCTGATGTTTACAATATTTCTTTGGCAAAATCTTGAATTTATATAAATATATGCCATCATTATTCAATCTTAATAATAATTCTTACCTGTCGATGATCTCATGTCTTCTGTCAGTTGCAATGTGTAGTTCTTAATAAAAATTAAACCAATATTCTTGGAATTTTCTTCCATTTACTTGCTTTCCCGACAGCTATAATCTCCAAGAATTTTCAATGATTTCCCATAAGAATTATTTTCTAGGTCCCATCCTTTTACTGTGAAGCCAATAAATTGTAAACACAAATTCTACTCCAGCAGTTTCTTTTCTCACACTTCTCGCCTGTGGAGTTCCCTTCCATTTACTTGCTTTCCCGACAGCTATAATCTCCAAGAATTTAAATGTGAAGTCAATAGTCATCTCCTACCTCACTAACCTGCATCCTCTCTCTGATGCTCCTTTCTCCGTCTACTGTACTCTCATCAGTATTCTTATCCTTCCTGACACTTCCTGACATCCCCTTAAACCTGTCACTCTTTCTCATAACTTCCCTCCTATGTAAACCCAGTATCAATAAAATGCCTTGCTTTGGGCGATATAATTATGAAAAATAAATAAATAAATAAAAATTGTTTTTTTTTTATTTAATTTAAATAATTCAAAGCGACAAAGGTCCACGTTATTAGTTTCTCTGTCACATTAAAACCGGGTCGTGATGTAGTCAGCGCATCTTTTACCATGAAGATTGTGTAGGTTTTACTAATATGATTCTTCTTCTTCTTCTTCTTCTTTTTCTTCTTCTTCTTCTTCTTCTTCTTTGTTCCTTGTCTCTTCAGGGCGTAGGCGATCATAGCCTTCCACGTTTCCCTATCTCTGGTGGCTCTTGGCACACTTTCTCCTGATGCATCACACAACCCCCACTCTGCTATTCACCTGCTCAGGCCCTTCAAATATGTTATCCGCTGTTTTCCTCTGTCTCTCTTTCCCTCTATCTGGCCTGTCAGTATCAGGTTCTCCAAGCCCTCATTCTTCATTGCATCTTCCAGGAACTTTTGCTGTATTTTCCTGATATTCAGTACTAATTTCCTTTTCGTTTCCATCTTTTAGAAAACTTCATCATTGCTCACATGCTCGGTCCATTAGATCCGCAGCATCCTTCTGTAGAACCACATTTTAGTTGTTTCAAGTTTTTCCTTCATCCTCGATAAGATTTTCCGGCATTCACTACCATATTGACAAACTGACATCACATAGCAATCCAGTACACTCTTCTTTGTTTCTAGTGAAATTTTCCTGTGTCTTAATACTCTACTCAGCTTCTGAAATGCATTCTCCGATCCCTGTGTCGCACTTTCCCTCTCTAGACCAGTTTTAGAGTCAAACATGAAGTAAGGTTTAGATTCTTGGAGATGAATTTCAGATTAAAGGAAATTTGGTTGGGACTCTTTTTAATAGTGAAAAGAAAACGAATAATCTGGGGCTTCTTCCTCTTCTATGTGCCCTGTCCCTTCAGGACGTATGCAATCATGGCTTTCCACGTTTCCTTATCCCTGGTGGCTCTGAGCACGCCTTCTCCTGTTACACCGTGCAATCCTCGTTCCATCATCCACCTGATTAGGTCCTTCAAAATAAGGCTATCCGTTGCTTTACCCTGTCCCTTTTTCCCTCTATCTGACCTGTTAGTATCAGGTTCTCCAGGCCCTCCTTCCTCTTTTCCTGTTCCAGAAATTTCAGCTGTCGCTTCCTGATGATCAGTATTAATTTCCTTTTTATTTCAATCATTTCCAAGACATTATTTTTCACATGCTCGATCCATGAGATTCGCAGCATCCTTCTGTTGAACCACATTTCAGTTGCTTCAAGTTTTACCTTCATCTTTGATGGCATTGTCCAGCATTCACTGCCATATTGAAGGACGAACAGCATATAGCAATCCAGTACTCTCTTCCTTGTTTCTAGCAAAACTGTCCTGTTTCTTAATACCTTACTCAACTTCTGGAATGCTTCTTTCGCCATGCCAATCTGTCTTCGAATCTCTGTGTCGCACTTTCCGTCATCGGTTAGAACACTTCCCAGGTATTTAAATTTCTGTACCTGCTTGATTCTGGTATCCCCGACCTGTATTTGGCATTTTGGGCTGCCCGTTTTACTGATGACCATGCATTCAGTTTTCTTGCAGTTTATTTGTAGTCCTTTCTTGTTACTTTCTTCTGCTACCTTCTGTAAGAGGTCTTGTAGTTTCGTTTTTGTGTCTGCTATCAGCACTGTATCATCTGCGTACATTAGGTTGTTTAAATTGTGGCCTGCGATGACGAATCGAGGCATAACTTCTAGGGTCCTCAAAATATTCTCGCTGTACAAGTTGAACAGATCCGGTGAAAAGACATCCTAGTCTTACGCCCCTTTCTATCTTTTCCTTTTATAGAATTGGGTTCCTTTTTACTGATTGATATTTCGGTGATTATGCTTAGGTATATTGAAATATTGGAAGAGATGAGGTAGCGAGACGTCAGCGCCCCTAAGTGGTATATGTAAGAACTAACTGAATCAGTTGTCAGAGGGCACAATGTTAAGTGCAATATTTAATCGGCCGTCCCACTTAAGACGAAATGTGACACAAGGTCATTTTTATGTGGGTCTTCCTGGCCATATATCCCGGCCAGAAATATCTGTCTATGTTTCCCCAGTTGTGACTCTACCCTTCGGCGGGGCCACGACTGAGTCAGTGCTCTCCGCCCGAAGGCAGAGAGCTGACAGTGACAAAGGAAGTGCACAATCTTAACTGCTGACTTCATCATGACCCTGACCTTCAGATAAGATAGTTTGTAGTCCTTTCTTGTTACTCTCTTCAGCTACCTTCTGTAGGGGGTCTCGTAATTTCCTTTCCGTGTCTGCTATCAACACTGTATCATCTGCTTGCCTTATGTTATTCATATTGTTGCCTCCGATGACGAATCCTGGCATAACTTCTAGGGTCCTCAGAATATTTTCGCTGTACAAGTTGAAAAGATCTGATGAAGAGACACATCCTTGTCTTACGCCCCTTTGTATCTTTGTATGTCTATTGAATTCGTTACGTGTCCGCATGCAGGCGGTTTGCTGCCAGTAGAGATTATGGATTACTCTCATGTCTTTCCCCAAAAATGTTGAGGCTGCTGAGCATCTCCATCAATTTCTTATGGCGTATTTTGTCGAACGCTTTTGCATAATCGATAAAACATAGTTACAAGTCCTTCTTCATTTATATTGCCCTTTCGAAGAGCATCCTAATCATAAATATGGCGTTCCTTAAAATCTACTATTGGGACGCCCGCGCCTATTCGGCTATAATGGACTATTCCATTACTATGTAAAGTAATGGTGGCGTCTACGTAGGAGAGTGTGCCGAGCAGCCGATCGACAAGTCAGTCGTAGACTTCCGGTGACGACCCGGAAGTACCCATTGCTCATACTACGTCTTACGACGGTTGAGACGATTAACCTTTATTCTTGTATTGGATACTAATAACCTTTGTAAATACTATTTTCACGGAATACAACAATTAACCTATTCCTGTTGTTGAGTTATTTATTCTTACTCACGACATAACATCTACCTAGTGGACGAGATAAAAATTTCAGTTTGAAATTCCAACGTATATGACTTAAATAAGACCTGGACGTACATCGGCCGAAACGACGTCAATATAACAAAAAAGATGAGGACAACAGTTTGAATAATGTAAATAGTATAAACGGTTGCAACAACTCGTATCAGAAATTGTTATGGGGAAACACATCTCTTCCTAAGATAATGGACTCTCCCTCCTATATTAATAAGACTTAACAGGAAGTTAACGGAAGAAGTTCTTGAGAAGTTCATAGAAGTTCTTTAGACTTCTATTGGAGTTCAGTCGAACTACTAGGCAGTTGATATTAGTCGGCATTTAGCCGAATACTAACGAGATAGTTTTCAGTGGAAAATTACCAAGTTCCTAACATTTTGGGTGCAACCGACATACCACGATTATAACCTTCAGTGCGAAAACTACTCCACAACAGAAAAATAAACAGATATCTTAACAGATTTTGTTTTTTTAATTGATAACAATTGTATAGGGTGGTACGGACAGGAAACGAGTTCAGCAGATATACAAAGATAGAAAGAAGTGTAAGACAAGGATGTGTCTTCTCGCCAGATCTATTCAACTTATGCAGTGTATGTGTAAGAGAAGGATGGGAATACTAGTGTGAAGAGAGTTGAGCGAGAGTAAAGTGAAAAGAGAGACGAACAAGATACAGGGAATATTGGGGAAAGGATAAGAAAGGATGGGAAATAAGAGATGGCAATTGACGTATCATTTAAGTTTTTGGAGATTGTAGCTACCAGGGAAGAAATATTCGGAAGCGAGTTCCCAAATGAAAGTGAATGCAACGAATTCGACTTAAATTCAAACTCGGCTCTACGATTTCTCGTTCCGAGCCAATATACACTGCACCACAACGCACATCCAGACAAGGCTACAAACGTGAAATAAGCTCGTCTCTGCTTCCATTTTCGGCATCGATTTACTACACGAGTATTCTCACTGTTTATTGACAAGGACCAGTTTTTGTACTGATATTTTTATAGATAAAACCCGAATATGATGCAGGAGTTCTATTTAATCTTTATAACTATGCAGTCGTGTCTGCTTTGGCGCCAAACTTTCTGCATTTAGTAACCATATGCATTATCTCCTTGATACTTTTTCACAAAAACTAAATGCTAAGAATTAATTCCATTTATTTAAGGACAGAATAATGGCTCAGCTAAAAATATTGTAGACGTAAAACAAAATGGAATAAAAGCAAACTAATCAAATATTTATAATAGTGAGAAATCTCATCTCAAAAAGAATTAAGTCGTCTAATAATACCTAAAATAGTCAATATAGTTTGTAATAATACCAATAATAGTCAATATAGTTTGTAATAATACCAATAATAGTCAATATAGTTTGTAATAATACCAATAATAGTCAATATAGTTTGTGATAATACCAATAATAGTCAATATAGTTTGTAATAATACCTACAATAATCAATATGCTTTGTAATAATATCTATAATAATCAATAAAGTTTGTAATAATACTTATAATAGTCAATATGGTTTCTAGTAATACCTATACTAGTCAATATAGTTTGTAATAAGAGCGGTCACAAAAAACTGTAAGGTGTTGATGGAAAGTTCTCGGCCTGACTTTGTTTAATAAATCTTTTGGTCATTCCGCAGACCGTCGGTCAGGATCGAAGTGTAGTATCTGTTCTAAGATACCCACTGCCTGTTCGCCGGCCGGCAAGCAATGACCATTTAAGACTAGCTTTTGACCAGCTTTGAAATGAAATAACCAGCTAAGACCAGCTGTATATCCAGTTACCGCATCGGCGGGGGCTGTGTAATCTTTGACCAATGGCCCGAGCGTACGCGCCCTTGTTCCCCACGTTCAAAACTGACCTTGTGTCACAACTCGCTCCAGTGGGGGCGTAGGGTAATTATCAAGTGTAGTATCTGTTCTCAGATACTCACTGCCTGTTTGCTGGACGGGTAGCACTGACCAGCTAAGACTAGCCTTTCACTAGCTTTGACAAGCAATGACCATCTTTGACAAGCTTAACCAGATGTGTACCCAGTTACCGCATAAGCGGGGGCTGGGTAATCTTTGACCAATGGCCTGAGCGTACGTACTGAGCTTCCCCAAGTTAAAAGCTGACTTCGTGTCACAACTTACTCCAGTGGGGGGAATATCAAGCGTAGTATATGTTCTCAGATACTCACTTCCTGCTCGCCGGGTGGGTTTGGAAGCAATGACTAGATTTTGACCCGCTTTGACAAGCAATGGCTTGCTAAAACCAGCTTTGTACTCAGTTGCTGCTTAAATGGGGGCTGGGTAATATTTTACCAATAGTCTTAACGTACGCGCTCAGCTTCCTCACGTTAAAAACCGACCTTGTTTAACAACTGGCTTCAGTGGAGGAGTTGGGTAAATCCCGACCAAATATCAGGTTTTTGTAAAAGCTTTTCGGTCAGGTTGAAAACATTTCAGTCTCTGCCCTCGTACAGATGACACGTCGTTAAAAACCTAATTAAATAAACGAAGACAATCTTCTTAAGTATAACTTAATAGTTTGAATGAATTAAAATAGTACGGCTTGTATGAATATAACATTGATGTATCCAAAAGTATTTAAAATCAAAAATATTTTTTTGTTTTAAATAACCAGGAAAAGGTTGACAGATCGTTAAACACAAACAAGCCAATAACATTAAGTGGTATTATTCACTTAACCATTTCGCCGAATCAAATGAGTTTGTTTCTTGATTTCTTCCAGAGGGGAATCCCTGAAAGCAAAATTCTATTTGGAACATCTAGTTGGTTAGTTTCTGATTTTCATGATAATTGGCGCTGTAAGCCTACGACAATATCGATATATTTCGCTTACAGTGACTTAACTAAATAATTTCGCGATTTGTCTAATTAGCGTATATAAGTATCGTTTGGGATTTTATGAAAAGCTACCCAGATATGGGTTAAATAGTAGGACATTTATCTAAAAAAAATCGTTATTATCTTTTCTTTTTTTAATCATTTCATCAAACAAGTTGATAATGCCACTGTTCATTCGGATTTTTAAACTGGTTTATCCCTTGTTTCCTGTTTAGGATTCGATTTCTGGTTTTTATAAATGCTACTTTTTAATTTTCTTTCTCAATAGGAGTAGAAAGGTTTGACTATCGCCCGGGTTACATACCTCCCCGTTCTTTTGTAAAAAATAGAAGTTTGTCCATTGTTTCTCATTTAGGATTAGGTTTTCTTTAGGGTAGATGATAGCTTGAGGGGTCAAATTTGTAGATCTACATTTACATTTGAACGGGTCAGTTATCTCTGGATCTGCAATTCCAGGAAGGTATAATCCCATTTTCTGTATTGAATTCACTGAACTTCTTCATAATTTGGTTATTGTGGGAGCGAATAATGTTTTACATCTTATTAGTACGAGAATAACTAATCTTAATCGTTTTCCTATTGAATATTTTACTTATTAATTTATGAAAGATCTTTCCAATGATACCCGCTGATAGTCTACAGAACGGGGGTTTGAACCATATAATTTTTTTCTTATATTTTTTTGTTTTGTTTTTAATCGTATCACCCCGAGCAAGGCGGTAACGCCACTGATGTGCAGGGGGCTACGTAATAGTGAAAAGATTGGAAAAGAGAAAACCGGAAACCACATCCTAAACAGGGAACAAGGGATGAGCCTCTTAACCTGTTCAATAGACGTGGGTGGAGTGTGAACCGTGCGATAGATATATACCTTTAGTCTTCTGCGATTCATTATATCGTTATACCCGCTACTCTGGATGGCTTTTTCATATAGTTTTTTGTTATCGCTAAAAATCCTAAGGTTAGAAGATAATCGGCAAATCCTGGTATTAACCATCTGCGGTATTTGTTTTATAATGGCGTTGGGGTGGTTAGAGTTGATGTAGCTAGAAGTTTCATTTTTCTTACGGTACGGTTTAAAAAAATTATTATCGAGGTTGAGTGGTAATATCTAGGTAATTCACAAGATTTAAATTGGAAGCAATCTCTATTTTAAATCCTAGCCTCTTGAAGACTGTCATAATTTTCTTCTGGATCTTCATATTCAAGGGGTCATTACTATTCGGGATTAATATAAGTCAATTATCTCGGTATAGGCCGACCTGTTTAGGATCTACAATTCTACTAAGGGTGTCTAGGATATAGATGCCTATCAAATCGGCCACTTGGGTTGAATCATGTGCTCCCATGGGTAACTCAAAGAATGGAAACAAAAAGGAAATTAATACTGAGAATCAGGAAAAGTCAGCTAAAGTTCCTGGGACATGAATTGGGGAAGAAGGGCTTGGAGAATCTGATACTCACAGTCCAGATAAAGGGAAAGGGAGACAGGAAAAAGCAGAGAATAACATATTTGACGAGCCTGAGCAGGTGGATGGCAGAGTGGGGGTTGTGTGGGGTAACAGGAGAAAGCGTGCTAAGAGTCACCAGGGATAGGAAGACATAGAAGGCCATGATTGCCTACGTCCTGAAAGGACAAGGCACAAAGAAGAAGAAGAAGAAGAAGAGTAAGGAGAGATTTCCTATCTGCTATCTAGCGAAATTAATACAATTTACTAAGTGGTCTTTAGGTATAGAGGGATAAAGTCCACAATATAACATTTAAGAAATGTAGTTCTAGCTTTATTAGTAACATTTCTAAACCAATGCATAGTATCTGAAGAATCCCTGCAGAGCTTGGGGCGGAGAGTGTGTTGGATTTTAGTGGTTATATCATTGATAATATTTTTCGAGATTAATCCTAATTCATTTTTGGTTAGAATTAAGGAATAAGAACACTCTTAGCTACTGGCGTATGTTTATATGGTATATGACACGCTAAAAATTTGCCTTCTTCTACCGAGCGCACATAGCTCAGAGGTAGAATCGCCTACTGATATCAATTCGGACGGGTTTCACTCCTGGCTAAAAGCAATCGGATGTCTAACCGTACTGAATAGCTGTGATACAGCGAAACCATATAATCTTCTTTTTCCTATGTTTGCCTTTAGCCTACTCCGATTCAGACTTAAATAAATTAATTTAACTTTATAACCGCTACTCTAAAGTCTTCTCATTCACTTTCACTCCCAGAAACCCTTTACATCATAGTGGCATTTTCGCATTGCTTCGGGAGAATTGATTAAAAATGATTAATTTACACATATATCTTTATTATTAGATTTAATGTATATAATGTTACGTGTTACAAGTTGTAACAAAAGAAAAAAAAAAGATTGACCAAAACACAGAGCTAACTCATTGACGAATAATTAATTTACAAAAAAAAACAAAATAAATATATTTACAAATATACAACTTTTGCATTGAAATAGAAAACATAAAGTTACGACTGGCAGGCGAAGTGTTACGAAGGGAGAAGTAAGGAGTGGCTGAAGTAATTTTTACACGTTAGGCTAGTGAATATTCCAGGCACTATTTTTGAAATCCTCAAATGTGTATATAAAGAACAATTTTGTTTGGTCAATGAAAGAGTCAAAAATCTGTTTACTCATTTAGTTCCACGAGGTTCTCTTTCAGGTTTTAGTTGGTCGGCAACTTTTCTTAGAGATTCTCACGGATGGATGCACAGATCTACGAATCGGGCTGGAGTTGATAATGTCAGCAAATCCTCTTCACAACTAACTACTCTTTTCCCAAAACCTATTTTTATAGGGACTAACACCTAATTTGTATAATTCTCGAATCATCTCGAATTCTCTAGATTTTTCTGGAATATTTTAGGATCTTCCAAACATTCTATTTCTAATTTTCCTATTTTACAACTACTTCATGAATTAAAACTTTTTTGTAATAACTAGTAGGACTCAGTAGAATCCCTTACTATAACTTTTAAACTTTTTATGGAGTTTATTAATGTTATTTTTTATATATAAATGCATCCTCGTAACAATAATTATATTTATATTTAACAAAAATTAAAAGATTTTGACATCCAGTTGTTTTCCTTACATATAAATATCTGTCACGAATAATAATTGGACGTCAGAATTTTTTAATTTCTGTTAGTTTTGTTTGGAACTCTTGAGTTAATCGTTCGACGTAACATACTCCCCCCACCCCCTGCTCCCAGTAAAGGAAATACAGCTGTGAACTCTGAATACATGCATGTGATAGGATTTTGGCAAGAAATGTATTTTGCACTGGGCGACGTATGGGCAGTCAGAGTTTTTGTTTTGACTCGCGAGGTCAGAAGGGTCAACGCTCGAGGCGGCATGAAGTGCATTGGAAGCTACAGGTGTCAGTGGGGACAATTATTTAATTGACGTCGGCAGACACAGAGAGTCAGTCGAGTTTTTAGTTTTACAGAGACGGTTGACTTCAGCAGTTATAGACAGTAATCATTTTTGGCTGGCTGACCGGCAGCCTCGATGCTGGTGATCTAACAACCCCGAGCAAACCTCTCACTCCACGGCCAAATCACCGCTTTGTTAAAAAGACTAGAATAACAATAATGGAATATTCTTATTTTATACTAGCAATATAGCTCGGCGTTGCTCGGGTGTAATGAAAGCTTTAAAACTAATCCAGGGTCCTGGAGCTCAGACTCAGCCTAAACAATATTTGAAATAATAAAGTAATTGCGACATTTTACCAATCGCACCTAGTATGTGGGTATATATATATATATATATATATATATATATATATATATATATATACTAGCAGTATAGCTCGGCGTTGCTCGGGTGTAATGAAAGCTTTAAAACTAATCCATGGTCCTGGAGCTCAAACTCAGCCTAAAGAATAGTTGCGTGAAGTTTGGTGAGAATCGGATAAAAATTGAGGATTTGTATAAAGGACATACAGACAGATAAACAGACACACACACAAACATCTTGCCCTTTACATATATATATATATATATATATATATATATATATATATATATATATTATCGATTTTCTGCACTATTGTAAGAACTGCAACCTTGAAACTTCTGAATGTCGTTTCTTATGACTTTGTCTATGAGTGTATCAAATTTGATTAAAATCGGATCACATCTTCTATAATCCGATTTTTTCAATTATCGATTTTTGATATTTATCGGGAGTATATATATATATTATCGATTTTCTGTACTATTGTAAGAACTGCAACCTTGAAACTTCTGAATATCGTTTCTTATGTCTTTGTCTATGAGTGTATCAAATTTGATTAAAATCGGATCACTCCTTCTATAATTCGATTTTTTCAATTATCGATTTTTGATATTTATCGGGAGTATCTTGACACAAAACCTAGCTAAGAACACTCGCAGACGCTTATAGTACAACTGTGTAAGAAAACCTGTTCAGTCGTTTCGGAGTCAATAGGTAACGAACACACACACACATACACACAGAGACAAAGTTCCATTTATAAATAAGTTTAGACATTGATGTATTTCGCTTTAATCAGTTAGGAGAAAAACACAGTCATTATTAAGTCGTATAAATCGCAGTAAATTTCGTGAATATTTTACCTTGTGACAAAGATAAGTAGTCATGTATTTATTTGTAAAAGAAACACGGGACAATCGTGGGAGTCGCCAAATTGACAGAAGATTATTCCTACAATGATTTACAGACTATTTTCAATGCAAGAAGTTTGTTTACAGACATTTGAGTGGCATTTTTATTCGCAGTCATCGTCGAAGGAAAATCCCCATTAATACTGAAAGCAGCGATAACAGCTACTAGACTTGCAAAATTCTTTTTCCAGAAAAATTGTTTTAAGAAAAAGACTATATAAATTTCAACTGAAAACTCTACTGTTTGATCAATGAATGTCAAAAGTTTCCTTTTAAGGAAACGGATTCTAACATCATTAGCATTCAGTCAGTTAAGTGCCATACGTGATATACGCTTGGGCGATCATGTCTCGAAAGAGACATGACTGACAGGGCAGAAGATTATCCCGCAGTAGGTTGCCATTGCTTTCTACGGTAGACTGGTTGCCAGTCAAGGCTATAGAACCCAATCTGTCCTGTTATTTAATCCATAACTGGAAGGAAGAGACGGATTAATACCTTTCCCAAGGGTATTTGCGCGTAAGTGAACGCAATGGATTCGACTGGAATTAGAACTCGGCTCTCCGATTTCTCGTTCCGAGCCAATATCCACTGCGCCACAAGTGACTAAAATATGTGTTCGATAATGAATTTTTTTAATTCTTGTTAAAATTCTGACCGTTGTTATAATTTCTAAGTATATGGAACAATTTTGCATTAATCTTGTTAAATTTGTCGGCAATTTTTAAACTATGGATTAAATCGAGAATAACAATTTTAATTGAAAATTTTTTTAATGTCTTTAACAAATTTTCTGAAATATTTCCTGTACATAGTTATAGATAAAATCTTTCAATAACTAAATGCAGAATAACACTGGCCAATTCTTTGCTAAATTTTTCTCACCTATGATAGGTTTTTTGTCTATATGTCCTACCCCTTCAAGAAATGGGTGATCATATCTCTTCAAAATTACTATATATTGTAGCTCTTCGTGATGTCATTTTGCTAAACCTCATACTTTCTGTTCTATCATTCACTTATACGAGCTTCTTTCGTAGGCTACTTATTATTTCGTTCTGCTCCTCCTGCCTTCGACATGTCCTATGAGTGTCGAATTTTCCACGTTTTATTTCCTCATTATATTTTCCTAATAACATGTCTCTTTCAGATTCCAAATAACTGTCTCTTTCAGATTCTAAATATAAGTGTCATTTTACAGTATTTACATTATTCTGACTATTGTCCTCATCTTTGTTTCGGCCGTTGTACGCTCCGGCCTTCTTCAGGTGCTAGGAATTTCGAACCGAACACTTTATTACAATCACTGGGGTATATTTACAGTATTTACATTATTCGGACTATTGTCCTCATCTTTGTTGCCATTTGTACGACGTTTCGGCCGTTGTACGCTCCGGCCTTCGTCAGATGCTACGAATTTCGAACCGAACCCTTTATTACAATCACTGGGGTATATTTACAGTATTTACATTATTCGGACTATTGTCCTCATCTTTGTTGCCATTTGTACGACGTTTCGGTCGTTGTACGCTCCGGCCTTCTTCAGGTGCTAGAAATTTCGAACCGAACCCTTTATTATAATCACTGGGGTATATGAACTCCAGTACTTGCGTAAAGCCCTGATTGGAAGTCATGAGTTATCTCTATCCCTACAAGGTACTTTTTCACCACTGCTGTAGCGTGGTATTGAACTCACAACACTAAGAGTCAAGTCAGGAACTAACCAACGGGCTATGTGCCCAAATGTCATATATGCTTTTGGTCGGTGTGAAATTTCGCCTACAAGTGTATTCCCATTTTTGTTGCATGACTTGAATATTGTTTTAACAATCAGGGTCAAAAAGACAAAAAGTCAGCACTCAGTAAATAATAGGGGTGACAGCTATCAAGGAAGTTCGTCTCTTTAAGTAAAATCAGACAGCAGCAGTAAACAGTTTAACTTCAGCAGTTCGCAGACAACAGTCCAGTTCAGAACATAGGACGAGTGCAGTTTCAATCACAGCCTCCACACAAGACCGAAACCTCCTACAGGCGTCGGCCACATGCTCCCTGGACAAGTTGGTCATAGCCTAGATGATGGCAGTCCTCAAGGTGTCGACAGTATGGACGCATGAGCAGGAGCTCCGTTCTGTTGGAAGAGTCATGCCTTCCCTGCAGCTACCTGAACAATCCATGGCTTCACAACATTCTTCATGACATCCATGTAGACCTCCTTCATCACAGTCTGACCTTTGCCAAAGAAGTGGGGAGACATGACGTCCCCTTCATCGGAGATCACCTCTTGCGAACCTTAGATCAGTTCTGTGTTTTTCTCTGAGGAGTAAGAGACTCACCCTGAGCCTCACCAGACTCTTTGAAGGTTTTGACAATGTCGTACATAGCCGATTTTGGGAAATGAAAAACTCTTTGGGCGTGCGGCCACAACGTAGGGCCACAATAATTGCAGTACGGTGCTCGAGTTCACTGAACATTTTGCTTAATTTGCTCTTAATTCAACAGTTTGTTGTCACACAAATCTGAAACAAAAAAAAATTATATATTTAATATGGTTGTCATTTTATGCCAAGTTAAAGTTTGTCCGGATTATAACGCACACCCCTGTACATGTTTATATATCACGGACAGGTTTAAGCGAAATGAAACTATTTTAAGGTCGAAAATATCTTATACAAATTTTCACTGATATCATAACAAAGTTGGATATTTAACAACATAAGTGATGAAAACATGGGCTAAAAAATAAACTAAGTCGCTTAGATTATATATTTTAAAAAGTCATATTTAAACTAAATAAAATAAAATTGAAAGTTTAATTTTATAGCAACCAATCTATTTCGTGCGCATGTTTAGTCTCTTGAACATAAATATCGCTGAAATGTTAATTGCTAATTGATCTGAGGCACAATTTATTAACATCTATCAAAATATTATTCACGACCTTCCTTTCCACTACATTGCATTTTCAATGCTCTTCTAATTCACGACTTAATTTTTCAGTTATAGTCATTTTCTGTTGTCATAGCAGGATATGACAACACAACTTACAAAATTCAAAGACTGTTTTTAATTCCTCTGAGTGACTTGCATTGGAAAGATAAAAATTAACTGAAAAGTTCAGAGATTAATTAGGATCACACTTTTTTTATTTAGATAAGTTTTTATGACTAAAAAGATTTTGCATTCACATAGTCATGTGGTATATGATCTACGCAGAAAATACTAATGGTATTCACTGAATTAAATTTCCAACAAGTACCTTTGATCTAAGAAGTACAGATTATTGGTAATATCAATATGTACTGTGTTTATTGTATGAGATTAAAAGTAAGTTTTGTACGTAGTATCGCCTCAAATCGCCGAAATACATAAGTGCCTCTGGGTTTGACCCAGAAGGTATTTTCAAAGCCATCCAGTGCAAAGTCGGGCTTCGAGGAATGTCATTAGAGATATTTTCTATATTTCTGAGATTAGGTAGCATTTACAGTATTTACACTATTCGGACTATTGCCCTCATCTTTGTTGCTATTTGTACGACGTTTAATAATAGAGCATTCTATTTGTCTATATTTCTGAGATGAGGTAGCATTTACAGTATTTACATTATTCGGATTATTGTCCTCATCTTTGTTGCCATTTGTACATCGTTTAATAATAGATCATTCTATTTGTCTATATTTCTGAGATGAGGTAGCATTTACAGTATTTACATTATTCGGATTATTGTCCTCATCTTTGTTGCCATTTGTACGACGTTTAATAATAGATCATTCTATTTGTCTATACTTCTGAGATGATGTAGTATTTACAGTATTTACATTATTCGGATTATTGTCCTTCATCTTTGTTGCCATTTGTACAACGTTTAATAATAGATCATTAAATTTGTCTATATTTCTGAGATGAGGTAGTATTTACAGTATTTACATTATTCGGACTATTGTCCTCATCTTTGTTACCATTTGTAGAATGTTTAATAATAGATCATTCTATTTGTCTATTCTTCTGAGATGAGGTAGCATTTACAGTATTTACATTGTTCGGACTATTGTCCTCATCTTTGTTGCCATTTGTACGACGCTTAATAATAGATCATTCTATTTGTCTATATTTCTGAGATTAGGTAGCATTTACAGTATTTACATTATTCGGATTATTGTCCTCATCTTTGTTGCCATTTGTACGACGTTTAATAATAGGTCATTCTATTTGTCGATACTTCTGAGATGAGGTAGTATTTACAGTATTTACATTATTCGGACTATTGTCCTCATCTTTGTTGCCATTTGTACGACGTTTAATAATAGGTCATTCTATTTGTCTATATTTCTGAGATGAGGTAGTATTTACAGTATTTACTTTATTCGGACTATTGTCCTCATCTTTGTTGCCATTTGTACGACGTTTAATAATAGATCATTCTATTTGTCTATATTTCTGAGATGAGGTAGTATTTACAGTATTTACATTATTCGGACTATTGTCCTCATCTTTGTTGCCATTTGTACAACGTTTAATAATAGATCATTCTATTTGTCTATATTTCTGAGATGAGGTAGTATTTAGAGTATTTACATTATTCGGACTATTGTCCTCATCTCTAGAGATGAGGACAATAGCCCGAATAATGTAAATACTGTTATTAGAGATAATATAAACCAATCTGAACTTAAAACATACACTCACCAAACGAAGTCAAAAGATTATATTAAATCAATTGTTAGGTCTTCTGCTAGGAAATTTGGTTCACTGTTTCGGGTTTGACAGTTTTTTTCTCGCCAGAATTTATCTAACGGATTTATAAGCATGTATGATTAGGATGCTCTCTTAAAGGGCAATACAAATGAAGAAGACTTGTGCCTATGTTTTATTGGTTATGCAAAGGCGTTTGACAAAATTCGCTACAAAAAATTGATGGAGATGCTTGGCAGCCTCGTCATATTTGAGAAAAACCTAAAAGTAATCAAGAATCTCTACTGGCAGCCAACTGCCTGCATACGGACAGGTAACGAATTCAGCAGTTATACAAAGATTGAGAGGAGCGTAAGTGTCTTTTCACCGGATCTATTCAACTTATACAGCGAGACTATTCTAAGAACCCTAGAAGTTATACCAGGATTCGTCATCGGAGGCCACATTTTACACAATATAAAGTGTAACACTCGACCGGCTTTCTGTAGACGAGTACGAACGCCAAATCACGATGATGAACTCGCCACAGAACTCACTGTCCACGCTGTGTTATTTTGATCTCAGCAAGTCACGTTGAGAAAACCCGGTGACCGTATTTCTACCATATCAACCCAGGCCGGACACTTGTGTACACTTGTATTAAAATAAAATAATTACGACACCACAAAAAATAAATAAATGAATAAGTCCGAAGACGTCTGGATGAATTACGAAAGAAAGTCTTTATAAAAAAAAATAATTACCAAAGCAGAATATCAATTGTCGAAACTCAAGTTCACAACGGAGAGAGGATTCGTTTAAAAATACCAGACCTCTCAATTTTCAAATAAGAATAAGTCTGAAGTTTCATTAAAAGCAATCAGAGCTTTTCAATTATTCCGAGTAAAAATACATCCTTTCGAAGTTTCATTAAAAATAATCAAAGCTCTCAAAAGTTCAAAATAATCAGAGCTGTCAGTTCTCCAGATAACTTTTAAAACAACAAAGTTCTTTCGGGTTGTTGTCGGAACCTAACGGAATTTACCTAACTAGAGCGAACGAGTCGGCGACGTAGCGGCGGGCGGTGGGGGGTTGTTTGGTCATTGTCGCCTGAAAATCTCTCTGAAAATCTGATTTTTCTCACTGACTCCGGATTTTTATAGTCATCCCCAATCCTCTTGGGGGATATAGCCGCCTCAAAGCTTTTGACCAATGAGATTATTTTCCACCCAAACGATTTACGGGGAGCCATGGCTCGACGAATGAAATATCAACAGCTCACATGACGTTATGTCTTTCTGTCTTCTTTCTTTCAATTACATCATCTGTTTTTAGATTTTAGAATCTGTTCCCAGGAATAACCTCATCAAGGAAATACTGACATTTTGTTATGGCTACGGCCATTTTTCAAACTTCCACTGGCCCAAAACAATTTGTTTCGAACACGAAAAAAGAAAAAAAACTATATTTTTCTCTTTTTTCCTAATTATCAGCCAATTTCTTTATTTCCTGGATTTTACAAGTACATAATATTATTAAAAAAATCTTTTTTTACGTAAGCTCACATCGCGCAACTAACTATACCACTAATATCAATTTCCTTCATTCCGTTGTATTAAACCACAAAGTATATTTTTATATATTTTTTTTCACGTGGAAAAAGGGTTAAAAAGATACGCAGATGATACAGTGCTGATAGCAGACATTGAAAGAAAACTACATGACCTCCTACAGAAGGTAGCTGAAGAAAGAGGAAAGAAAGGACTGCAAGAAAACTGAATGCACGGTCATCAGTAAAAAGGACAGCTCATTATGCCAAATACAGGTGGGGGATGCTAAAATCAAGCAGGTACAAAAATTAAAATACATGGGAAGTGGTCTAACAGGAGACGGAAAGTGCGACACAGAGATCCGAAGGCGAATTGGCATGGCGAAGGAAGCACTCCAGACATTGAGTAAAGTATTAAGAAACAGGACAATTTCGCTAGAAACAAGAAAGAGAGCACTGGATTGCTATGTTATGTCGGTTCTACAATATGGCAGTGAATGTTGGACAATACCTTTGAATATGAAGAAAAAACTTGAAGCAGTGTGGTTCTACAGAAGGATGCTGTGGATATCATGGACCGAGCATGTGAGCAATGACGAGGTTTTGGAAAGGATAGATACGAAAAGGAAATTAATACTAAGCATCAGGGAGAGATAGTTAAATTTCCTGGGACATGCAATGAGGAAATAGGGCTTGGAGACCCTGATACTAACAGACCAGATAAAGGAAAAAAGAGACAGGGGAAAGCAGAGAATAACATATGTGAAGGACCTGATCAGGTGGATGACAGAACGAGGGTTGCGTCGTGTTGCAGAAGAAAGCGCGCTAAGACCCACCAGGGATTGCGAGACGTGGAAGGCTATGATCGCCTACGTCCTGAAGGGACATGGCACATAGAAGAAGAATAGATATGCCAACTGTTTATAAGAAATTATGATGTGAATATAAAATGAGGGATCGATTCTATATTATAATCAATATATAAACTGATCCCTCATTTTGTGGCCATGCTAGTTTCTACACATTTATATTCTAGATTTATGGGCTTGAACAGGTGGATGACAGAGCAGCGTTTGGATGGGGTAACAGGAGAAAGCGTGCTAAGAGCCACCAGGTATAGGGAGCCGTGGAAGGACATGATAGCCTACGTCCTGAAAGGACAGGGCACATGGAAGAAGATTATAAATGCCAACTGTTTATAAAAAATTATAATGTGGATATAAAATGGGGGATCAATTCTATATCATAATCAATATATAAAGTGATCTCTCATTTTGTGGTCATGCTAGTTTCTATACATTTATATTCTAAATTTACGGGCTTGAGCTAGTGGATGGCAGAGCTGGGTTTGGGTGGTGTAACAGGAAACGGCGTGCTAAGAGCCACCAAGGATAGGGAGATGTGGAAATCCATGATCACCTACGTCCTGAAAGGACAGGGCACATAAAAGAAGAAGTCTGCTATTTGTCACATCCACTGAATGTTACCAGCACATCTGGTCGAGTGCTTCTACTAAGTATTTAGAGATTAGTGATAAAATCTAAATAAGAACATGCATTGTTATTAGCCCTGATCTGGCATCTCAGACTCAAAAAATGATATCGGCTGCACCACAACGAATATCTTTCCTCATTCAGTAAGTTAAGTGCCATACGTGATATACGTTTTGGGCGATCATGTCTCGAAAGAGACATAACTGACTGGGCAGAAGATTATCCCGCAGTAGGTTGCCATTGCTTTCTGCGGTAGACTGGTTGCCGACCAAGGCTATAGAACCCAATCTGTCCTGTTATTTAACCCATAACTGGAAGAAAGAGACGGATTAATACCTTTCCCAAGGGTGTTTGCGTTTAGGTGAATGCAATGAATTCAACTGGAATTCGAACTTGGCACCCCGATTTCTCGTTCCGAGCCGATATCCACTGGACCACAAAACCCTAATTTAAGGTATCAGACACCGCCCTCCCGAGAATACTGAGAATTGAGGGAAGAAGACCTAAACATACAAATCAAGTGGAAAACTGATAGATAATTTTCTGAGCGCCGCTTAAATGTGACACAAAGCCGAAAGTATGAGGCACCCAGTGAGGATCATGTTCCGAACTATTATATTCAGTCAGTCAGTAAAGTGTCATACGTGATACACGCTTTGGGCGATCATGTCTTGAAAGAAACATAACTGACTGGGCAGAAGATTATCCCTCAGTAGGTTGCCATTGCTTTCTGCAGTAGACTGGTTGACAGCCAAGGCTATAGAACCCAATCTATCCTATCATTTAACCCATAACTGGAGGGAAGAGGTTGATTAATACCTTTCCCAAGGGTGTTTGTGCGTAAGTGAATGCAATGAATTCAACTGGAATTCGAACTCGGAATACGTTTCCCAAAAACCTCAGTTGTTTATCCTGATGCCAAGAATGAGTTTCCGTCTCGTTTGTATTCTCTCCAAAACCTTATCGTTGCTTACATGTACTGTCCATGATATCCTCAGCATCCTTCTGTAGAACCATATTTCTGTACCGGTACTGGTTCCAAAATTAACAAAGTTGAAGCGAAATAAATTCGGGAAGAAAAAAGAAGAGATGACGGCAAGTGAAGGAAAAATGACGAGAGAAAAGCAATGAGTGAGACGTTAGACGTTCACCTTATTTATAACTATCATATAAGAACTTAAGAATCGTTGATATCTACGTTTCCTCGACGCCGGTGATCAAGTCAATAAGCAATATCTGTTCTGCTGTAGTCTTTCTCCAATTTAACAAATAACATTCAGTATGCTGTCAGGTTCTCGCTTCTCATTTCGTAAGTCATTGGTGATGCTATCGGGTCGATACCACGTGACCAACGAACGTTCATTACGCCTGAACAGTTTGCCGAGTCCTGACGTCCTCTCTTTTTGATTTTTTGCGTTCTTCCTTTTGATTTGCATCAATCAGACGTTCGCTTTACTCATCCATTTCTATTACTGATCTTTCTCTGACACATGTTGCTGTTAATGTTGCACTAATTTGGCACAAGGCCATGTCTGCGAGGCACCCAAATTCGCCACTCAGTAATAATTGTCAACCAGAATAGATTATTAACCATTACTCCAAAGTCAAGCTGCCCTTTTTGGTTACACTTAGACCGGGATTTTTATTTGCTCTCTCTCTCTCTCTCTCTCTCTCTCTTTCTCTCTCTCTCTCTCTCTCTCTCTCTCCTCTTCGTTCTTCTATTTCTTTCATTAATATCTCTCTGTTTCAAACTCTCTATTCTCTTATTACTTCTCTCTCTTTCTTTCTCTCTCTCATTCCTCTGTTGCTTTCATTAATATTTCTCTGTTTCAAATTCTCTAATCTCCAATTATTGTTCTCTCTTTCTCTCTCTTTCTCTCTCTCTCTCTCTCTCTCTCTCTCTCGTTCCTCTATTTTTTAAATTAATATCTCTCTGTTTTAAACTCTCTAAACTCTTATTACTTTTTTCTCTCTCTCTCTTTTTACTCTCTCTCTCTCTCTCTCTCGTTCCTCTATTTCTTTCATTAATATCTCTCTGTTTCAAACTCTCTAATCTCTTATTATTTCTATTCTCGTTTTCCTTATCTATTACTCTTACCCCCTCTATCTCTATTTCTATCTATCTATCTATCTATCTATCTATCTATCTCAGTCTATTCATATCTATCTA
The DNA here is from genome assembly GCA_037127315.1 of Ascarosepion bandense. NCBI lineage: Eukaryota > Metazoa > Mollusca > Cephalopoda > Sepiida > Sepiidae > Ascarosepion > Ascarosepion bandense. The sequence goes on along the minus strand of JBBBDQ010000329.1, from coordinate 1,596,147 downwards.
TCTATCTATCTATCTATCTATCTATCTATCTATCTATCTATCTTAGTCTGTTCATATCTATCTATCTATCTATCTATCTATCTATCTATCTATCTATCTCGTTCTGTTCATATCTATCTATCTCATTCTGTTCATATCTATCTATCTATCTATCTATCTATCTATCTATCTATCTCGTTCTGTTCATATCTATCTATCTCATTCTGTTCATATCTATCTATCTATCTATCTATCTATCTATCTATCTATCACTGCCTTTTTTCTTTCTCACTACTTTCTTTCTCTCCCTGTTCATCTATTCTCTTACTTTTTTCTCTCTATTCTCTTTCCCGTTCTGTTCTCTTTGTCTCTCTCTACTCTCTCTCTCTCTATATATATATATGTACATCTCTCTACCTTCTTTTACTCGCTCTCTTTAACCCTTTTCTCTCCCTCACTCTTTATTTTTGACATCTCTTTTTAATTTCCGTTTTAGATTTTTTATTTTATTTTAATACTAGCAGTATAACCCGGTGTTGCTCGGGTTTAATAAAAGCTTTAAAACTAATCCATGGACCTGGAGCTCAGACTCTTTGGACTTTGGCACGAAAGACTTTTAAAAGCAATAGTTGTTCCCAGTTGAAGCGAAACCGTAGACTGAAAGAAAAATGAATGGATGTAAGTCAAATTTTGATTTCCCGGTATCGATATCAAATAATTCTTTTTCGTCTTAAACTGAATTTTGAAGGCTAAATAAGTCCTCTGAGTAAATGGTATCATGGCTAAGACTAAGGACTTCAATTATACCCACTTAGTGTCAAAAACTAAAATAAAAGGGCTGAAAAAATACAGACATACAGGCAGATAAACAGACACACGAACAAACATTTTGCCTTATATATATATATATATATATATATATTATCGATTTTCTGCACTATTGTAAGAATTACAACCTTGAAACTTCTGAATATCGTTTCTTATGTCTTTGTCTATGAGTGTATCAAATTTGATTAAAATCGGACCACTCCTTCTATAACCCGATTTTTTCGATTATCGATTTTCGATATTTATCGGGGGTACCTCGACACAAAACCTAGCTAAGAACACTCGCAGACGCTTATAGTACAACTGTGTAAATTTTCAAAAAAATCAGTTTAGCCGTTTTGGAGTCTATAGGTAACGGACACACACACACATACATACACACAGACATAAAGTTCCATTCATAAATAAGTTTAGATTTTCTTTCTTCTTTTACCTTCTCTCTCATTCACTATCTCTCTCTCTTTCTTTCACTTTCTCGCCATCTTTATATTTTTTCTTTCCTATGCCTATAAGTTCTTTTCTATTTCATTGTCATATGTTTGTTTGCTTCTGTCCTCAATTTTCCTATGTCTATTATCCTTTTAGTGCGTTTATTCTTATTTTTATTTGTTTTTAATCATCTTACCCCAAGCAAGGCATTCCACTGCCACTATTGCGCAGGGGGTTACATAGGGGAAAGTGATGAGAAAGAGTGACAGATTATAGGGAGTGTGAGGAAGCGACTAAGAGAAGAATGACTGGTCATAAAGTGAGAGATCAGTTTATATATTGATCGTAATGCAGAAATGATCCCCCATTTTAAAACCACATTATGACAGTATAGAATTTCTTTTTTTTATAATCATCTCACCCCAAGCAAGGCATTCCACTGCCACTATTGCGCAGGGGGTTACATAGGGGAAAGTGATGAGAAAGAGTGACAGATTATAGGGAGTTTGAGGAAGCGACTAAGAGAAGAATGACTGGTCATAAAGTGAGAGATCAGTTTATATATTGATCGTAATGTAGAAATGACACCCCATTTTAAAACCACATTATGACAGTATAGAATTTCTTTTTTTATAATCATCTCACCCCAAGCAAGCCATTTCACTGCCACTATTGCGCAGGGGGTTACATAGGGGAAAGTGATGAGAAAGAGTGACAGATTATAGGGAGTGTGAGGAAGCGACTAAGAGAAGAATGACTGGTCATAAAGTGAGAGATCAGTTTATATATTGATCGTAATGCAGAAATGATCCCCCATTTTAAAACCACATTATGACAGTATAGAATTTCTTTTTTTATAATCATCTCACCCCAAGCAAGGCATTCCACTGCCACTATTGCGCAGGGGGTTACATAGGGGAAAGTGATGAGAAAGAGTGACAGATTATAGGGAGTTTGAGGAAGCGACTAAGAGAAGAATGACTGGTCATAAAGTGAGAGATCAGTTTATATATTGATCGTAATGTAGAAATGACACCCCATTTTAAAACCACATTATGACAGTATAGAATTTCTTTTTTTATAATCATCTCACCCCAAGCAAGCCATTTCACTGACACTATTGCGCAGGGGGTTACATAGGGGAAAGTGATGAGAAAGAGTGACAGATTATAGGGAGTTTGAGGAAGCGACTAAGAGAAGAATGACTGGTCATAAAGTGAGAGATCAGTTTATATATTGATCGTAATGTAGAAATGACACCCCATTTTAAAACCACATTATGACAGTATAGAATTTCTTTTTTTATAATCATCTCACCCCAAGCAAGCCATTTCACTGACACTATTGCGCAGGGGGTTACATAGGGGAAAGTGATGAGAAAGAGTGACAGATTATAGGGAGTGTGAGGAAGCGACTAAGAGAAGAATGACTGGTCATAAAGTGAGAGATCAGTTTATATATTGATCGTAATGCAGAAATGATCCCCCATTTTAAAACCACATTATGACAGTATAGAATTTCTTTTTTTATAATCATCTCACCCCAAGCAAGGCATTCCACTGCCACTATTGCGCAGGGGGTTACATAGGGGAAAGTGATGAGAAAGAGTGACAGATTATAGGGAGTTTGAGGAAGCGACTAAGAGAAGAATGACTGGTCATAAAGTGAGAGATCAGTTTATATATTGATCGTAATGTAGAAATGACACCCATTTTAAAACCACATTATGACGCAGTATAGAATTTCTTTTTTTGTAAATCATCTCACCCAAGCAAGGCATTCCACTGCCACTATTGCTGAGGGTTACACGCAAGAAAAGTGAGAAAGAGTGACGATTATAGGGTATTGAGGAAGCGACTAAGAGAAGAATGACTGGTCATAAAAGTGAAGATCAGTTTATATATTGATCATGTTATAGTAACACCCATTTTATGTCACATTACATGACAGTATAGAATTCTTTTTTTATAATCATCTTTTTCCCAAGCAAACCATTTTAACGACACTATTGCGCAGAGAGTTACATAGGGGAAAGTGATGAGAAAAGTGACAGATTATAGGGAGTGTGAGGAAGCGGCTAAGAAGAAATGACTGGTCATAAAGTGAGAGATCAGTTTATATATTGATCGTAATGCAGAAATGATCCCCCATTTTAAAAACCACATTATGACAGTATAGAATTTCTTTTTATAATCATCTCACTTTAAGCAAGGCATTCCACTACTATTGCACCAGAGATTATAGAGGAAAGTAGTGAGAAGAGTGACAGATTATGAGGAGTTTGAGGAAGCGACTAGAGAAGAATGACTAGTCATAAAGTGAGAGATCAGTTTATATATTGATCGTAATGTAGAAGCCGACACCCCATTTTAAAACCTTCAACAGCAGTATAGAATTTCTTTTTTTATAATCATCTCACCCCAAGCAAGCCATTTCACTGACACTATTTATGATTTTAAGGGAAAGTGATGAAGAGAAAGAGTGACAAGATTATAGGGAGTGTGAGGAAAAACTAAAAGAAGAATGACTGGTGCTCAAGTGAGAGAATCAGTTTATATATTGATCCTTAATGCAGAAATGATCCCCATTTTTAAAACCACATTACAATGATATAAGATTTCTTTTTATATCATCTCACCCAAGCAAGGCATTCCACTGCCACTCTTAGCAGGGGATTCCTCGAGGAAAGTGATGAGAAGGAGAGTGACCAGATTATAGAGGAGTTTGAGGAAGCGACTGAGAAGAATGACTGGTCTGGTGAGAGATCAGTTTATATATTGATCATCATGTAAATATGACACCCCACATTTTAAAACCACATTAGGCAGTATAGAGAATTCTTTTTATAATCATCTCACCCCAAGCAAGGCATTCCACTGCCACTATTGCTGGGGGGTTACATAGGGGAAAGTGATGAGAAAAAGAGTGACAGATTATAGGGAGTGTGAGGCAGGCTAAGAGAAGAATGACTGGTCATAAAGTGAAGATCAGTTTATATATTGATCGTAATGTAGAAATAAACACCCCATTTTATATCCACATTATGACAGTATAGAAATTTCTTTTTTTATAATCATCTCCACCCCAAAACAAGCATTCCACTGCCACTATTGCGCAGGGGATTTTTTTTTTTTTTATAGGGGAAAGTGATGAGAAAGAGTGACAGATTATAGAAGTGTGAGGAAACGCTAAGAGAAAGAATGACTGGTCATAAAGTGAGAGATCAGTTTATATATTGATCGTAATGTAGAAATGACACCCCATTTTATATCCACATTATGACAGTATAGAATTTCTTTTATAATCATCTTACCCCAAGCAAGCCATTTCACTGACACTATTGCGCAGGGGGTTACATAAAGGGGAAAATGATGATGAGAAAAGAGTGACAGATTATGGGGAGTGTGAGGAAGCGATGAAGAATGACTGGTCATGAAGTGAGAGATCAGTTTATATATATTGATCGTAATGTAGAAATGACACCCCATTTTAAAACCACATTGACAGTATAGAATTTCTTTTTTTATAATCATCTCACCCCAAGCAAGGCATTCATACCACTATTGCACAGGGGGACCACATGAGGAAAGTAGTAGAAGAGTAGATTATAGGGAGTGTGAGGAAGCGACTAAGAAGGAGATGACTGGTCATAAAGTGAGAGATCAGTTTATATATTGATCGTAATGTAGAAATGACACCTTTAATTTTAAAACCACATTATGACAGTATAGAATTTCTTTTATAATCATCTCACCCCAAGCAAGACGTTCCACTACCACTATTGCGCGAGGGGGACACATAGGGGAAAGTGATGAGAAAGAGTGACAGATTATAGGGGAGTGTGAGAGACGACTAAGAGAAGAATGACTGGTCATAAAGTGAGATCAGTTTATATTGATCGTAATGTAGAAATGACACCCATTTTAAAACCACATTATGACAGTATAGAATTTCTTTTTATAATCATCTCACCCCAAACGGTATTCCTGCCACTATTGCGCAGGGGGTTACATAGGGAAATTGATAGAAGAGTGACAGATTATAGGGAGTGTGAGGAAGCGACTAAGAGAAGAATGACTGGTCTGAAGTGAAGGAAGATAGTTTATATATTGATGTAATGCAGAAATGACACCCCCATTTTAAAACCACATTATGACAGTATAGAATTTCTTTTTTTATAATCATCTACTAATGAAACGTTGCTACCACTATTGCGCAAGGGGTTACATAAGAAAGTGATGAAAAGTGACAGATTCTAGGGAGTGTGAAGCGACTAAGAGAAGAATGACTGGTCATAAAGTGAGAGATCAGTTTATATATATTGATCGTAATGTAGAAATGACACCCCATTTTAAAGCCACATTATGACGAGTATAAATTTCTTTTTATAATCATCCCTTTTAAGCAAGGCATTCACGCACTATTGCGCAGGGGGTTACATGAGGGGAAAGTGATGAGAAAAGTGACAGATTATAGGGAGTGTGAGGGAAGCGACTAAGAGAAGAATGACTGGTCGCCAGTGAGAGATCAGTTTATATAGTAGTCGTAATGTAATATTTTATTTTATATCCACATTATGACGTATGTTCTTTTTTATAATCATCTCACCCCAAGCAAGGCATTCCCCTGACACTAATGCGCAGGGGTTACATAGGGGAAAGTGATGAGAAGAAGTGACAGATTATAGGGAGTGTGAGGAAGCGACTAAGAGAAGAATGACTGGTCATAAAGTGAGAGAGATCAGTTTATATATTGATCGTAATGTAGAAATAACACCCCATTTTTATATCCACATTGTATGACAGTATAGAATTTCTTTTTATAATCATCTCACCCAAAGCAAGGCATTCCACTGACACTATTGCGCAGGGTTATAGGGGAAAGTGATGAGAAGAGTGACAGATTATAGGAGTGTGAGGAAGCGACTAAGAAGAATGACTGGTCATAAAGTGAGATCAGTTTATATAATGAATAATATGCTTAAGAAATGACACCCCATTTTATATCCACATTATGACAGTATAGAATTTCTTTTTTTATAATCATCTTACCCCAAGCAAGCCATTTCTTTATTTTCTGCGCAGGGGGTTACATAGGGGAAAGTGATGAAAGAGTGACAGATTATAGGGAGTGGCGAGGAAGCAAACTAAGAGAGAATGACTGGGTCATAAGTGAGAGATCAATTTATATTGATCTCGTAATGTAGAAATGACACCCCATTTTAAAACCACATTATGACAGTATAGAATTTCTTTTTTTATAATCATCTCACCCCAAGCAAGGCATTCACTGCCACTATTGCGCAGGGGGTTACATAGGGAAAGTGATGAGAAAGAGTGACAGATTATAGGGAGTGTGAGGAAGCGACTAAGAGAAGAATGACTGAGTCCATAAGTGAGAGATCGGTACATTCACATATTGATGTATGTAGAAATGACATTTTAAAACCACATTATGACAGTATAGAATTTCTTTTTTTATAATCATCTCACCCCAACAAGGCATTCCACTGCCACTATTGCGCAGGGGGTTACATAGGGAAAGTGATGAAAGAGTGACGGATAGGGAGTGTGAAGGCGGCCAACAAGAAGAATGACTGGTCATAGAGTGAGAGATCCGGTTTATATATTGATCGTAATGTAGAAATGACGCATTTTATATCCACATTATGACAGTACTTAATTTCTTTTTTTATAATCATCTCACCCCAAGCAAGGCATTCCACTGACACTATTGCGCAGGGGGTTACATAGGGGAAAGTGATGAAAAGTGACAGATTATAGGGAGTGTGAGGAAGCGACTAAGAGAAGAATGACTGGTCATAAAGTGAGAGATCAGTTTATATATTGATCGTAATGTAGAAATGACACCCCATTTTAAAACCACATTATGACAGTATAGAATTTCTTTTTTTATAATCATCTCTCCCCCAAACAAGGCATTCACTGCCACTATTGCGCAGGGGATTGTCCCCTGAGGAAAATGATGAGAAAGAGTGACAGATTATAGGGAGTGTGAGGGAAGCGTAGAGAAATGACTGGTCATAAAGTGAGAGATCAGTTTATATATTGATCGTAATGTAGAAATGACACTTACATTTTAAAACCACATTATGACAGTATAGAATTTCTTTATAATCATCTCACCCCAAGCAAGGCATTCCACTGACACTATTGCTGGGGGGTTACATAGGGAAAGTGATGAGAAAGAGTGACAGATTATAGAGAGTGTGAGGGAAGCGACTAAGAGAAGAATGACTGGTCATAAAGTGAGAGATCAGTTTATATTGATCATGTCTGAAAGTGACACCCCATTTTAAACCACATTATGACAGTATAGAATTTCTTTTTATAATCAGCATCTCACCCCAAGCAAGGCCATTCCACTGCCACTATTGCGCAGGGGTTACATGAGGAAAGTGATGAGAAAGAGTGACAGATTATAGGGAGTGTGAAGGCGACTAAGAGAAGAATGACTGGTCATAAGATGAGAGATCAGTTTATATGATGTGTAGAAATGACACCCCATTTTAAAACCACATTATGACAGTATAAAATTCTTTTTTTATAATCATCTCACCCCAAACAAGGCATTCCACTGCCACTATTGCGCAGAGTTCCATATCAAGGAAAGTGATGATGACAGATTATAGGTGGAGGCAGCTAGAAGAATGACTGGTCATAGTGAAGATCGGTTTATATATTGATCGTAATGTAGAAATGACACCCCATTTTATATCCACATTATGACAGTATAAGATTTCTTTTATAATCATCTTACCCCAAGCAAACCCATTTCACTGACACCTATTGCGCAGGGGGTTACATAGGGGAAAGTGATGAGAAAGAGTGACAGATTATAGGGAGTGTACGAAGAGGCATTAAGAAGTATTGTCATAAGAGTGAGAGATCAGTTTATATATTGATCGTAATGTAGAAATGACACCCATTTTATATCATTATGACAGTATAGAATTTCTTTTTATAATCATCTTTCCCCTGGCAGGCATTCCACTGCCACTATTGCGCAGGGGTTAGGGGAAAGTGATGAGAAAGAGTGACAGATTATAGGGGAGTGTGAGGAAGCAGCTAAGAGAAAGAACAGTGTAAAGTGAGAGATCAGTTTATATAATTGATCATGTGTAGAAATGACACCCCATTTTCTCATCCACATTATGACAGTATAGAATTTCTTTTTTTATAATCATCTTACCCCAAGCAAGCCATTACTTTATTTTCTTGCAGGGGGTTACACTTAGGGAAAGTGATGAAGAGTGACAGATTATAGGGAGTGTGAGGAAGCGACTAAGAGAAGAATGACTGGTCATAAAGTGAGAGATCAGTTTATATATTGATCGTAATGTAGAAATGACACCCCATTTTATATCCACATTATGACAGTATAGAATTTCTTTTTATAATCATCTTACCCCAAGCAAGCCATTTCACTGACACTATTGCATAGGGTTACCGCGGGAAAGTGATGAGAAAGAGTGACAGATTATAGGGAGTGTGAGGAAGCGACTAAGAGAAGAATGACTGGTCATAAAGTGAGAGATCAGTTTATATGTTGATCGTAATGTAGAAATAGCCTTACCATTTTAAAACCCCCTTATGACAGTATAGAATTTCCTTTTTTTATAATCATCTCACCCCAAGCAAGGCATTCCTGCCACTATTGCGCGAGGGGGTTACATAAGGAAAGTGATGAGAAAGAGTGACAGATTATAGGGAGTGTGAGAAGCGACTAAGAAGGCGACTGGTCATAAGAGTGAGAGATCAGTTTATATGTTGATCAATGTAGAAATGACACATTTTAAACCACATTATGACAGTACTAAATTTCTTTTTTATAATCATCTCACCCCAAGCAAGGCATTCCACTGCCACTATTGCGCAGGGGGTTACATAGAGGAAAGTGATGAAAAGTGACAGATTATAGGGAGTGTGAGGAAGCGACTAAGAGAAGAATGACTGGTCATAAAGTGAGAGATGGTTATATATTGATCGTAATGTAGAAATGACACCCCATTTTATATCCACATTATAAATATTATAGGGCTATTTTATAATCATCTTTTTAAACCAAGCCATTTCACTGACACTGAAAGGGGGTTACATAGGGGAAAGTGATGAGAAAAGTGACAGATTATAGGGAGTGAGCGACTAAGAGAAGAATGACTGGTCGCAGAGTGAGAGATCGTTTTATATATTAGATGTAATGTTAAATGACACCCCATTTTAAACCACATTATGACAGTATAGAATTTTACTTTTTATATCATCTCACCCCAAGCAAGCCATTTCACTGACACTATTTAACGAAGTTTACATAGGGGAAAGTGATGAGAAAAGAGTGACAGATTATAGAGAGTGTGAGGAAGCGACCAAGAGAAGAATGACTGGTCATAAAGTGAGAGATCAGTTTATATATTGATCGTAATGTAGAAATGACACCCATTTATATCCACATTATGACAGTATAGAATTTCTTTTTATAATCATATACTAAACGGCATTCCACTGACACTATTGCGCAGGGGGTTACATGAGGGGAAAGTGATGAGAAAGAGTGACAGATTAGGGAGTGTGAGGAAGCGACTAAGAAGAATGACTGGTCATAAAGTGAGAGAGAGATCAGTTATATGACAGTCATTAATGTAGAAATGACTTTTATTTCAAAACCACATTATGACAGTATAGAATTTTACTTTATAATCATCTCACCCCAAGCAAGGCATTCTTTTTCACCACTATTGCGCAGGGTTACATAGAGGAAAGTGATGAGAAAAGTGACAGATTATAGGGAGTGTGAGGAAGCGACTAAAGAAGAATGACTGGTCATAAAAGAGTGAGAGATCAGTTTATATTGATCGTAATGTAGAAATGACACTACTATTTTGCTCCATTATGACAGTATAGAATTTCTTTTTTTATCATCCTCACTTTAAGCAAGGCATTCCTGCCACTATTGCGCAGGGGAGTTACATAGGGGAAAGTGATGAAGAGTGACAGATTATAGGGAGTGTGAGGAAGCGACTAAGAGAAGAATGACTGGTCATAAAATTTGAAGATCAGTTTCTCTATATTGATCGTAATGTAGAAATGACACCCATTTTAAAACCACATTATGACAGTATAGAATTTCTTTTTTTTATAATCATCTCACTACAAGCAGGCATTCCACTGCCACATAGGGTTACATAGGGAAAAGTGATGAGAAGGAGAGAAGCAGATTATAGGGAGTGTGAGGCGACTAAGAGAAGAATGACTGGTCATAAAGTGAGAGATCAGTTTATATGATCGTAATGTAAATGACACCCCATTTTAAAACCACATTATGACAGTATAGAATTTCTTTTATAATCATCTCACCCCAAGCAAGGCACCCGCTGCCACTATTGCGCAGGGGGTTACATAGAGGAAAGTGATGAAGAGTGACAGATTATAGGGAGTGTGAAGTGACTAGAAGAATGACTGGTCATAAAGTGAGAGATCAGTTTATATATTGATCGTAATGTAGAAATGACACCCCATTTTAAAACCACATTATGACAGTATAGAATTTCTTTTTTTATAATCATCTCACCCCAAGCAAGCCATTTCACTGACACTATTGCGCAGAGAGTTATAGGGGAAAGTGATGATGAGAAAGAGTGACAGATTATAGGGAGTGTGAGGAAGCGACTAAAAGAAGAATGACTGGTCATAAAGTGAGAGATCAGTTATATATTGATCGTAATGTAGAAATGACTTTATTTATATCCTGACTATGACAGTATAGAATTTCTTTTTATAATGTACTTTTAAACAAGCTGATACCACTGCCACTATTGCAGAGATTTACATAGGGAAAAGTGACAGAAAGTGACAGATTATAGGGAGTGTGAGGAAGCGACTAGAAAGAATGACTGGTCATAAAGTGAGAGATCAGTTTATATATTGATCGTAATGTAGAAATGACACCCCATTTTATATCCATTATGACAGTATAGAATTTCTTTTTTTATAATCATCTTACCCCAAGCAAGGCATTCACTGCCACTATTGCGCAGAGAGTTGCAGGAAAAGTGATGAGAAGAAGTGACAGATTATAGGGAGTGGCGAGGAAGCGACTAAAGAAGAAGAATGACTGGTCATAAAATTGAGAGATCAGTTTATATATTGATCGTAATGTAGAAATGACACCCCATTTTATATCCACATTATGACAGTATAGAATTTCTTTTTATAATCATCTTACCCCAAAGCAACCATTTCACTGACACTATTGCGCAGGGGGTTACATAGGGAAAATTGATGGAAAAGTGACAGAATTATAGGGAGTGTGAGGAAGCGACTAAGAGAAGAATGACTGGTCATAAAGTGAGAGATCAGTTTATATATTGATCGTAATGTAGAAATGACACCCCATTTTATATCCACATTATGACAGTATAGAATTTCTTTTTATAATCATCTTACCCCAAGCAAGGCATTCACTACCACTATTACTTGAGGTTACATAGGGGAAAGTGATGAGAAAAGTGACAGATTATAGGTATTGAGGAAGCGACTAAGAGAAGAATGACTGGTCATAGAGTAGAGATCAGTTTATATATTGATCGTAATGTAGAAATGACACCTACATTTATATCCACATTATATTCGTATAAATTTCTTTTTTTATAATCATCTCACCCAAGCAAGGCATTCCGCTGCCACTATTGCGCAGAGTTGCTCTGAAGAGTAGAGAAAGAGTGACAGATTATAGGGAGTGTGAGGAAGCGACTAAGAGAAGAATGACTGGTCATAAAGTGAGAGATCAGTTTATATATTGATCGTAATGAAAATGACACCCCATTTTATATCCACATTATGACAGTATAGAATTTCTTTTTTTATCATCATCTTACCAAATAAACCATTTCACTGACACTATTGCGCAGGGGTTACATGGAAAGTGATGAAAGAGTGACGGGTGGGAGTGTAGGAAGCGACTAAGAGAAGAATGACTGGTCATAGTGAGGTAGTTTATATATTGATCGTAATGTAGAAATGACCTTTTAAATTTATATCCCCCATTATGACAGTATAAATTTCTTTTTTTATAATCATCTTACCCCAAGCAAGGCATTCCGCTGCCACTATTGCGGGGGTTAGGAAAGTGATGAGAAAAGAGCAACAGATTATAGGGAGTGTGAGGAAGCGACTAAGAAGAATGACGGCTGGTCATAAAGTGAGATCAGTTTATATATTGATCGTAATGTAGAAATGACACCCCATTTTAAAACCACATTATGAGGTATAGGTTCTCTTTATAATCATCTCACCTCACAAGCTATTTCACCGACACTATTACAGGGGGTTGTATAGGGGAAAGTGTGAGAGGTTATTATGATTATAGTGGGGAGTGTGAGGGAAGACTGGTAGGAAGAATGACCAATAAAGTGAGAGATCAGGTTATATTGATCACATAGAAATGACACCTCATTTTATATCCTTGGTTAATATGACAGTATAGAATCTTTTTTATATCATTTTACCTTGTTGTCATTTTAATTGGACACTATTAGCAAATATATATAGTGGGGAGTTAATGGTAGTGATACAGACGATAGGAGTGAGGAAGTTTATCAAAGAGAAGAATGACTGGTCATGTTAGAGATCAGTTGGTATGCTGATCGTAAAGTGGAAATGAAAACGTTATTTTATATCCACATTATGACAGTATAGAATTTCTTTTTTTATGTCCTATCTCACCTTGCTAGTTATTTCACTGATACCACAGCAGGGGGTTACATAGGGAAAGCAGGAGAGTGACAGATTATAGGGTAGAGGAGGAAGCGACTTAAGAGAAGAATGACTGGTCATAAAGTGAGAGATCAGCTTATATATTGACTGCAATGTAGAAACACACCACGATATCCACATTATGACAGTATGAATTTCTTTTTTACAATCATCTACCTCAAGCAAGCCATTTCACTGACACTATTGGTAGGGTTACATAGGGGAAAGTGATGAGAAAGAGTGACAGATTATAGGGAGTGTAGGAAGCGATTAAGAGAAGAATGACCTACCATAAAGTGAGAGACTGGGTTTATATATTAATGCTGTGAAATGATGACTCCTATTTTATATCCACATTATGACAGTATAGAATTTCTTTTTTTATAATCATCTTACCCTGCCAAGCTATTTCCCACTGACATTTATTGTTAGGTTACATAGGGGAAAGTGATGAGAAAGAGGACAGATTATAGGAGTTTGAGGGAAGCGATCACAGGAAGAATGAATGGTCATAAAGGAGAGATCAGTTTATATATTGACTGTAATGTAGAAATGACACCCCATTTTATATCCATATTATGACAGAGTTAGAATTTTTTTATAATTATCTACCCCTAAGTGTGTTGGCTTTCTTCTCACTGACACTATTGGTGCAGGGGGTTGGCATAGGGGAAAGTGACAGGTAAAGATACAGATTAGGAGTGTGGAGGAAGCGACTAAGAGAAGAATGACTGGTCATAAAGTGAGATCAAACAGGTATTGAATGTAATGTAAATGACACCCCATTTTATATCCACATTATGACAGTATAGAATTTCTTTTTTTTATAATCATCTGGCCTCACAAGGCATTCCACTGCCACGGACAGGCAGGGGGTTACATAGGGGAAAGCGATGAGAAAGAGTGACAGATTATAGGGAGTGTGAGGAAGCGACTAAGAGAAGAATGACTGGTCATAAAGTGAGAGATCAGTTTACATATTGATTTAAAAGGAATGACACCCTATTTAAAACCATTATGACAGTATAGAATTTCTTTTATAATCATCTCACCCCAAGCAAGCTATATTTCACTGACACTATTGGGTGCGTGGGGCAGCATAGGGGAAAGCAAAGATGAGAAAGAGTGACAGATTATAGGGAGTGTGAGGAAGCGACTAAGAGAAGAATGATCAATAAAGTGAGAGATCAGTTTATATATTGATCGTAATGTAGAAATGACACCTCATTTATATCCACATTATGACAGTATAGAATTTCTTTTTTTATAATCATCTTACCCTAAGCAAGCCATTTCACTGACACTATTGCGCAGGGGGTTACATAGGGGAAAGCGTGATGAGAAAGAGTGACAGATTACAGAGGTGAGGGTTGACTAAGAGAAGAATGACTGGTCATAAAGTAGAGATCAGTTTATGTATTGATCGGTCAGAAATGACACCCCATTTTATATCCATTATGACAGTATAGAATTTTTTATAATCATCTTACCCAAGTAAGGTATTCCACTGCCACTATTGCGCAGGGGGTTACATAGGGGAAAGTGATGAGAAAAGAGTGACAGATTATAGGGAGTGGGAGAAGTGACCAAGAGAAGAATGACTGGTCATAAAGTGAGAGATCAGTTTATATTGATCGTACTGCAGAAATGACACCCCATTTTATATCCACATTATGACAGTATAGAATTTCTTTTTTTTTATAATCATTCCTACCCCAAGCAGCCATTTCACTGACACTATTATGCAGGGGGCGCATAGGGGAAAGTGATGAGAAAGATGACAGATTAGTAGTATGTGAGTGGTTGACCAAGAGAAGAAATGACCAACAAGAAGTGAGATCAGTTTATATTGATCAAATGCAGAAATGACCCATTCTAACCACAAGATACAGAATTTTTTAACTGAAACCACCACACACAAATTCCATTGCCACACCATCATGGTGGGGGTTGCAGGGGAAAGTGATGAGAAAGAGTGACAGATTATAGGGAGTTGAGGAAGCGAATTAAGAGAAGAATGAGATCAGTCACAAAGTGAGACCACTATATATTGATCGTAATGTAGAAATGATAATTCTATTTAAAACCACATTATGACAGTATAGAATTTCTTTTTATAATCATCTCACCCTTAAGCAAAGGGTATTCCACTGGCCATCATTGGTGCAGTGGGTTACATAGGGGAAAGTGATGAGAAAGAGTGACAGATTATAGGGAGTGTGAGGAAGTGACCAAGAGAAGAATGACTGTCATAAAGTGAGAGATCAGTTTAGGCATGATCAATGTAGAAATGACACCCTATTTAAAACCACATTATGACAGTATAGAATTTTTTATAATCATCTCACCCCAAGCAAGCCATTTCATCACACTATTGCGGTGTTGTTAGGGGAAAGTGATGAGAAAGAGTGATAATAGGAGTAGGAAGTGACTAAGAGAAGAATGACTGGTCATAAAGTGAGAGATCAGTTTATATATTGATCGTAATGTAGAAATGACACCCCATTTTAAACCACATTATGACAGTATAGAATTTCTTTTATAATCATCTCACCCCAAGTAAGCATCTGTCACACACAGGCAGGGGGTTACATAGGGGAAAGCATGAGAAAGAGTGACAGATTATAGGGAGTGTGAGGAAGTGACTAAGAGAAGAATGATCATTGCAAGGAGAGATCAGTTTATATTGATCGTAATGTAGAAATGACACCCATTTTTATATCCACATTAAGACAGTATAGAAATTTCTTTATAATCATCTTACCCAATCAAGGCATTCCACTGCTACCATTACAGGGGGTTACATAGGGGAAAGTGATGAGAAAGAGTGACAGATTATAGGGAGGTGGAGGAAGGTGACTAAGAGAAGAATGACTGTTATCATAGTGAGAGATCAGTTTATATATTGATCGTAATAATGTAGAAATGACACCCCATTTTATATCCACATTATGACAGTATAGAATTTCTTTTTTTTTATAATCATCTTACCCCAAGCAAGGCATTCCACTGCCACTATTGCGCAGGGTTGTATAGGGAAAGCATGGTACAGAGGACAGATTATAGGGAGGTGAGGCGACTAAGAGAAGAATGATCAGTCAGCAAAGTGAGAGATCAGTTTATATATTGATCGTGTAATGAAATGACACCCATTTTAAAACCACATTATGACAGTATAAAGAATTTTTTTTTATAATCATCTTACCCCAAGCAAGCCATTTTCACTGACACTATTGGGCAGGGGTTGGTATAGGGGAAAGTGATGGAGAAGAGTGACAGATTATAGGGGAGTGTGAGGAAGCGACTAAGAGAAGAATGACTGGTCATGCGGAGAGATCAGTTTATATATTGACTGCAATGTGAAAATGACACCCCCACGGAAACCACATTATGAGCCAGTATAGAATTTCTTTTTTAGAGAGGATCATCTTCATCTAAGCAGCCATTTCACTGACACTATTGCACAGGGCTAGCATAGGGGAAAGTGATGAGAAAGAGTGACAGATTATAGGGAGTGTGAGGAAGCGATCAAGAGAAGAATGATCATTGGCAAGGAGAGAGATCGTTTACATATTGATCGTAATGTAGAAATGACACCCTATTTTAAACCAATATGACAGTATAGAATTTTTACAATCATCTCACCCCAAGCAAGCTATTTCACTGACACTATTGCGCAGGGTTACATAGGGGAAAGTGATGAGAAAGAGTGACAGATTATAGGGAGTGTGAGGAAGGATTTGTTATAAGAATGACTGTCATAAAGTGAGAGATCACGAGTATTGACTGTAATGGGGGAAATGACACCCTATTTAAAACCACATTATGACAGTATAGAATTTTTTTTTATAATCATCTTACCCCAAGCAAGCCATTTTCACTGACACTATTTATGGGGTTATAGGGGGAGGTGTGATGAGAAAGAGTGAGTGATTATAGGGAGTGAGGAAGGGGATTGGAGAAGAATGACTGTCATAAAGTGAGAGATCAGTTTATATATTGACTGCAATGTGTAGAACACACCCCATTTTAAACCACATTAGACAGTATAGAATTTCTTTTTTTATAATCATCTTACCTTCGCTAAGCCATTTTAATGACACTATTGCGCAGGGGGTTGGCATAGGGGAAAGTGATAGAAAGAGTGACAGATTATAGGGAGTGGAGAAGCGACTAAGAGAAGAATGACTGGTCATAAAGTGAGATTGTGTTTATATATTATCTGTAATGTAGAAATGACACCCCATTTTAAACCACATTATGACAGTATAGAAATTTCTTTTTTTTTTTATAATCATCTACCCTAAGCAAGCCATTTCCCACTGACACTATTTAGGGGGTTACATAGGGGAAAGTGATGAGAAAGAGTGATAGATTATAGGGAGTGTGAGGAAGCGATCAAGAGAAGAATGACTGGTCATAAAGTGAGAGATCAGTTTATATATTGATCGTAATGTAGAAATGACACCTCATTTTAAAACCACATTATGACAGTATAGAATTTCTTTTATAATCATCTCACCCCAAGCAAGCCATTTCACTTACGCCTATTGCGCAGGGTTACATAGGGGAAAGTGATGAGAAAGAGTGACAGATTATAGGGGAGTGTGAGGAAGCGACTAAGAGAAGAATGACTTGTCATAAAGTGAGAGATCAGTTTATATATTGATCAGCTGTAGAAATGACACCCCATTTTATATCCACATTATGACAAAGATAGAATTTCTTTTTTTATAATCATCTTACCCTAAGTAAGGCATTCCACTGCCACTATTGCGCAGGGGGTTGGAAGGCAGGGGGAAAGTGACAGGAAAGAGTGACAGATTATAGGGAGGGAGAGGAAGCGACTAAGAGAAGAATGACTGGTCATAAAGTGAGAGATCAGTTTTATATATTGATCGTAATGTAGAAATGACACCCCATTTTATATCCATATTATGACAGTATAGAATTTCTTTTTTATAACTATCTTACCCTAAGCAAGGCATTCCACTGCCACTACGCAGGGGGTTACATAGGGGAAAGTGATGAGAAAGAGTGACAGATTATAGGGAGTGAGGAAGCGACTAAGAGAAGAATGACTGGTCATAAGCAGGAGATCAGTTTAGGTTATTGATCGCACGTAGAAATGACACCCTACTTTAAAACCAATATTATGGCAGTATAGAATTTCTTTTTTTTTATAATCATCTCACCCTAAGCAAGCTATTTCACTGACACTATGCAGGCAGGGTTGGGCATAGGGGAAAGTGATGAGAAGAGTGACAGATTATAGGGGAGGTGGAGAAGGATTAAGAGAAGAATGACTGGTCAGTGGGGTGAGAGATCAGTTTATATATTGATCGTAATGCAGAAATGATCTCCATTTTAAACCACATTATGACAGTAGGAAATTTTTTTTTATAATCATCTCACCCTGCTAAGGCATTCCATCACATGTCATAGGGGGTTACATAGGGAAAAGTGATGAGAAAGAGTGGACAGATTATAGGGAGTTTGAGGTGCTTACTGTTAGAAGAATGACTGGTCATAAAGTGAGAGACTGTTTTATATTGATTTGTAATGTAGAAATGACACCTCATTTTAAACCACATTATGACAGAGCAGAATTTTTATAATCATCCTACCCTGCCTGTTGCATTCCACTGCCACTATTGGTGCCAGGTTATGGTGGTGTTGACAGAAAGAGTGACAGATTATAGGGAGTGTGAGGGAAACAGACTAAGAGAAGAATGACTGGTCACAAGTGAGAGATCAGTTTACATATTGATTCAAATGTAGAAATGATCTCATTTTAAAACCACATTATGACAGTATAGAATTTCTTTTTTTATAATCATCTCACCCCCAAGTAAGGCATTCCACTACTATTATGCAGGGGGTTACATAGGTATAAAGTGATGATAGCAGATACGATTATAGGGAGTGGTGAGGAAGCGACTAAGAGAAGAATGACTGGTCAAAGTGAGAGATCAGTTTATATATTGATCAACAGAAATGACACCTATTTTAAAACTAATATTATGACAGTATAGAATTTCTTTTTTTATACCATTTCACCCCAAGCAAGGTATTCCACTGCCACTATTGCGCAGGGGGTTACATAGGGGAAAGTGATGAGAAAGAGTGACAGATTATAGGGAGTGTGAGTGCTGGGATTAAGAGAAGAATGACTGGTCATAAAGAGAGATTGCCGAGGAGACACTGTAATGTAGAAATGACACCTCATTTTATATCCACATTATGACAGTATAGAATTTCTTTTATAATCATCTTACTCCTAAGCAAGCCATTTCACTGACACACTATTACAGGGGGTTACATAGGGGAAAGTGATGAGAAAGAGTGACAGATTATAGGGAGTTTGAGGAAGCGACTAAGAGAAGAATGACTGTCATAAAGTGAGAGATCAGTTTATATATTGATCGTAATGTAGAAATGACACCCCATTTTAAAACCACATTATGACAGTATAGAATTTTTTTTATATCATCTCGCTCCCAAGCAAGCTATTTCACTGACACTATTGCGCAGGGGTTAATAGGGAGAAAGTGATGAGAAAGAGCAAGTGGAGCAGATTATAGGGAGTGTGAGGAAGCGACTAAGAGAATAGAATGATCAATATGTGTTGAGATCAATGGCAAGTATATTGACTCCAATGTAGAAATGACACCCTATTTTATATCCACATTATGACAGTATAGAAATTTTTTTATAATCATCTTACCCCAAGCAGCATATCTCACTGCCACTTTATTGGCAGGGGGTTGTTAGAGTAGGGAAAGTGATGAGAAAGAGTGACAGATTATAGGGAGTGTGAGGAAGTGACTAAGAGAAGAATGACTGGTCACAAAGGAGATCAGTTTATATATTGATCGTAATGTAGAAATGACATCTCATTTTAAAACCACATTATGTTGTGCATAGGGAATTTCTTTTTTATAATCATCTCACCCCAAGCAAGCCATTTCACTGACACTATTGCGCAGGGTTACATAGGGGAAAGTGATGAGAAAGAGTGACAGATTATAGGGAGTGTGAGGAAGCGACTAAGAGAAGAATGACTGGTCATAAAGTGAGTAGATCAGCGAGGTTGATTTAATGTAGAAATGACACCCCATTTTATATTCATTATGACAGTATAGAATTTTTATAATCAATATCTCACCCTAAGTGCTGGGTATTCCACTGCCACTATTGCGCAGGTTACATAGAAAGTGATGAGAAAGAGTGACAGAATATAGGGGAGGCTAGAAGACTATGAGAAGAATGACTGGTCATAAAGAGAGATCATTATGTTATTGACTGTAATGTAGAAATGACACCCATTTTAAAACCATATTATGACAGTATAGAATTTCTTTTTTTTTATAATCATCTCACCCCAAGCAAGGCATTCCACTGCCACTAGCTGTGCAGTGGTTACATAGGGAAAGTGATGAGAAAGAGTGACAGATTATAGGAGGCCAGAAGCGACTAAGAGAAGAACACTAATAAGTAAAGCAGAAGATCAGTTTATATATTGATCGTAATGTAGAAATGACACCCCATTTTATATCCACATTATGACAGTATAGAATTTTCTTTATAATCATCTTCACCAAGGTATCCCACTGCCACTATTACAGGGGGTTACATAGGGAAAGTGATGAGAAAGAGTGACAGATTATAGGGAGTGTGGAGAAGGACGAAAGAGAAGAATGACTGGTCATAAAGTGAGAGATCAGTTTATATATTGACTGGGTAATGTAGAAATGACACCTCATTTTATATCCACATTATGACAGTATAGAATTTCTTTTTTTATAATCATCTCACACCCTCAAGCAAGTCATTTCACTGACACTATTGCGCAGGGTTACATAGGGGAAAGTGATGAAAAGATACAGATTATAGGGAGCAGAGAAGCATTTCAAGAGAAGAACACTGGTCATAAAGTGAGATCAGTTTACATATTGACTGTAATGTAGAAATGACACCATTTTATATCCACATTATGACAGTATAGAATTTTTATAATCATCTTACCCCAAGCAAGGCATTCCACTGCCACTATTATGCAGGGGGTTACATAGGGGAAAGTGATGAGAAAGAGTGACAGATTATAGGGAGTGTGAGGAAGCGACTAAGAGAAGAATGACTGGTCATAAAGTGGAGAGATCAGTTTATATTGATCGCATGTGAAAATGACAATTTCATTTTATATCCATGATTATGACAGTATAGAATTTCTTTTTTATAAATTCACTCACCTGCCAAGCCATTTCACCGACACTATTACAGGGTTACATAGGAAAGTGATGAGAAAGGTGAGTGGATATCATAGGGAGTGTAGTGTCGACTACAGGCGAATGACTGGTCATAAAGTGAGAGATCAGTTTATATATTGATCGTAATGGTGAAATGATCCCCCATTTTATTTCCACATTATGACAGTATAAAATTTCTTTTTTTATAATCATCTTACCCCAAGCAAGGCATTTCACTGCCACTATTGCGCAGGGGGTTACATAGGGAAAAGTGATGAGAAGGAGTGTGATAGACATGTAAGGATACCGAGGATGAGGGTTGGGTAGATGGGAAGAGTGTTTGAGAGAATGGATGCGAGTTAGTGTGTTAGGAGGTGTCTTTTGACCTTACATTTAAACTCCTGGAGATTGTAGCTGTAGGGGAAGCAAGTGGTCTCATATTTCTTTCTGGTTTTACACTCGTTTTAAATCGTAATTTTTGCTCTCAACAGAAACAAAATGTGAATTTTAATAATCTAGGAATTAAAATGATTTTTTGAAAAGTCTGCTACAATTAGGCATTAATTGAGCGGAATTCAAATGATATGAGAGCTGGAAATACAAATCAACAGAGTGTATGCAAGACTTCTTGCAACATCAAAAACAAATTTAATATTGGGCCCAGAGAATCTTTGACGTCAAACAAAGATGGCCGCCTCCATATAACTACAGACAAACATATAATTGCAATATGTATTAGGATCTTTGAAAAGCAAAGGTAACAATCCAACCATGAACTTGATGCTGTTGTTGACAAATACGTAATGATCAGGAAGCATATATCAATCTGATTGAGTGCATTAACAGAGTGACGTACACATATACAAAAAAAGCTTCGTAGAGAACGCCCACACGTTCATCAACAATATATATATATATTACGGAAATTAACGAATTTTAACGAAACTTGGTTATAAACAACCGAAAATTTATATATATATAATTTCGTGCAATTATATATAATCATCCACAGACAGATCTGTTTCGCTGTATCACAGCTCATCAGTACGGTTAGACATCCGATTGCTTTTAGCCAGGATTGAAACCCGTTCGAATTGATATCAGTAGGCGATTCTACCTCTGAGCTATGTGCGCTCGGTAGAAGAAGGAAGATTTTTAGCGTGTCATATACCATATAAACATACGCCAGTAGCTAAGAATGTTCTTATTCCTTAATTCTAACCAAAAATGAATTAGGATTAATCTCAAAAAATATTATCAATGATATAACCACTAAAATCCAACACACTCCCCGCCCCAAGCTCTGCAGGGATTCTTCAGATACTATGCATTGGTTTAGAAATGTTACTAATAAAGCTAGAACTACATTTCTTAAATGTTATATTGTGGACTTTATCCCTCTATACCTAAAGACCACTTAGTAAATTGTATTAATTTCGCTAGATAGCAGATAGGAAATCTCTTCTTCTTCTTCTTCTTCTTCTTCTTCTTCTTTGTGCCCTGTCCTTTCAGGACGTAGGCAATCATGGCCTTCTATGTCTTCCTATCCCTGGTGACTCTTAGCACGCTTTCTCCTGTTACCCCACACAACCCCCACTCTGCCATCCACCTGCTCAGGCTCGTCAAGTATGTTATTCTCTGCTTTTTCCTGTCTCCCTTTCCCTTTATCTGGACTGTGAGTATCATATTCTCCAAGCCCTTCTTCCCCAGTTCATGTCCCAGGAACTTTAGCTGTCTTTTCATGATTCTCAGTATTAATTTCCTTTTTGTTTCCATTCTTTGAGTTACCCATGGGAGCACATGATTCAACCCAAGTGGCCGATTTGATAGGCATCTATATCCTAGACACCCTTAGTAGAATTGTAGATCCTAAACAAGTCGGCCTATACCGAGATAATTGACTTATATTAATCCCGAATAGTAATGGCCCCTTGAATATGAAGATCCAGAAGAAAATTATGACAGTCTTCAAGAGGCTAGGATTTAAAATAGAGATTGCTTCCAATTTAAATCTTGTGAATTACCTAGATATTACCACTCAACCTCGATAATAATTTTTTAAAACCGTACCGTAAGAAAAATGAAAGTTCTAGCTATATCAACTCTAACCACCCCAACGCCATTATAAAACAAATACCGTAGATGGTTAATACCAGGATTTGCCGATTATCTTCTAACCTTAGGATTTTTAGCGATAACAAAAAACTATATGAAAAAGCCATCCAGAGTAGCGGGTATAACGATATAATGAATCGCAGAAGACTAAAGGTATATATCTATCGCACGGTTCACACTCCACCCACGTCTATTGAACAGGTTAAGAGGCTCATCCCTTGTTCCCTGTTTAGGATGTGGTTTCCGGTTTTCTCTTTTCCAATCTTTTCACTATTACGTAGCCCGATCCACATCAAGTGGCGTTACCGCCTTGCTCGGGGTGATACGATTAAAAAAAAATATATATAAGTAAAAGAAGATTATATGGTTCAAACCCCCGTTCTGTAGACTATCAGCGGGTATCATTGGAAAGATCTTTCTTAAATTAATAAGTAAAATATTCAATAGGAAAACGATTAAGATTAGTTATTCTTGTACTAATAAGATGTAAAACATTATTCGCTCCCACAATAACCAAATTATGAAGAAGTTCAGTGAATTCAATACAGAAAATGGGATTATACCCTCCTTGAATTGCAGATCCAGAGATAACTGTCCAGTTGAATGTAAATGTAGATCTACAAATTTGATCCATCAAGCTATCATCTACCTTAAAGAAAACCTAATCCTAAACGAGAAACAATGGACAAACTTCTATTTTTGTACAAAAGAACGGGGCGGTGTGTAACCCGGGCGATAGTCAAACCTTTCTACTCCTATTGAGAAAGAAAATTAAAAATGACATAAATAAAAACCAGAAATCGAATCCTAAACAGGAAACAAGGGATAAACCAGTTTAAAAATCCGAATGAACAGTGGCATTATCAACTTGTTTGATGAAATGATTAAAAAAAGAAAAGATAATAACGATTTTTTCAGATAAATGTCCTACTATTTAACCCATATCTGGGTAGCTTTTCATAAAGTCCCAAACGATACTTATATACGCTAAGTCATTTTAAACATTTATATAACTATAACTTACCGAGTAAAATATTTAATAGGAAAACGATTAAGATTGGCTATCTTGCACATATACAAATCAACCATTCGTCCATCCATAGAATACTGCTGTCATATACAGTCAGGCGACCTTGCTGGTCATCTCAGTGTTCTCGACAGGCTCCAAAGGATAATCTGTAATGTGATAGGTCCAGACTTGGCAGCTCGACTCCAGCCACTTTCTCACCGGCGGGATGTGGCTTCCCTCTGTATATTCTATAAATATTTTCATGGCTTCTGCTCCGAAGAAATTCAGTCACTGGTACCACCGCCACAATAATTTACTCGTACAACTAGACTGGCAACAAGGGCCAACCCATTTACAGTTAGATCAACCAAATGCAGCCGACAATTCTACTCCAACAGCTTCTTTTCTCGCACTTCCCGCCTGTGGAACTCGCTTCCATATTCTTGCTCTTCTGACGGCTACAACCTCCAGAAATTTAAATGCAATGTCAATACCCATCTCTTAACCACTTGACTCTAGTTCTTTCTATATCACTCTTTATATTTTGTTCTTTTCCTTTCTCTTTACCATTGCAACTGTCTTAACACCTGTGTTTCCATCCTTCTCTTGCTCTTTCTCTGACACCTCTGTAACTGGTTCGTCTTACTCTTCACTCTTTCTACATCACACCGTGTATCTTGTTCTTTTCGTTTCTCTCTACCTTCGTAACTGTCTTCACTCCTGTGTTCACATCCTTCTCTTGCCCTTTCTCTTTCACTCCCTGTAGTTGGTTCGTCTTCCTCTTCACTCTTTCCACATCACCCCGGGTATCTTGTTCTTTTCCTTTCTCTCTACCTTCGTAACTGTCTTCACTCCTGTGTTCACATCCTTCTCTTGCCCTTTCTCTTTCGCCCCCTGTAGTTGGTTCGTCTTCCTCTTCACTCTTTCTACATCACCCCGTGTATCTTGTTCTTTTCCTTTCTCTCTACCTTCGTAACTGTCTTCACTCCTGTGTTCACATCCTTCTCTTGCCCTTTCTCTTTCGCCCCCTGTAGTTGGTTCGTCTTCCTCTTCACTCTTTCCACATCTCCCCGTGTATCTTGTTCTTTTCCTTTCTCTCTACCTTCGTAACTGTCTTCACTCCTGTGTTCACATCCTTCTCTTGCCCTTTCTCTTTCGCCCCCTGTAGTTGGTTCGTCTTCCTCTTCACTCTTTCTACATCACCCCGTGTATCTTGTTCTTTTCCTTTCTCTCTACCTTCGTAACTGTCTTCACTCCTGTGTTCACATCCTTCTCTTGCCCTTTCTCTTTCACCCCATGTCGTTGGTTCGTCTTCCTCTTCACTCTTTCCACATCACCCCGTGTATCTTGTTCTTTTCCTTTCTCTCTACCTTCGTAACTGTCTTCACTCCTGTGTTCACATCCTTCTCTTGCCCTTTCTCTTTCGCCCCCTGTAGTTGGTTCGTCTTCCTCTTCACTCTTTCCACATCTCCCCGTGTATCTTGTTCTTTTCCTTTCTCTCTACCTTCGTAACTGTCTTCACTCCTGTGTTCACATCCTTCTCTTGCCCTTTCTCTTTCACTCCCTGTAGTTGGTTCGTCTTCCTCTTCACTCTTTCCACATCACCCCGGGTATCTTGTTCTTTTCCTTTCTCTCTACCTTCGTAACTGTCTTCACTCCTGTGTTCACATCCTTCTCTTGCCCTTTCTCTTTCACTCCCTGTAGTTGGTTCGTCTTCCTCTTCACTCTTTCCACATCACCCCGTGTATCTTGTTCTTTTCCTTTCTCTCTACCTTCGTAACTGTCTTCACTCCTGTGTTCACATCCTTCTCTTGCCCTTTCTCTTTCACTCCCTGTAGTTGGTTCGTCTTCCTCTTCACTCTTTCCACATCACCCCGGGTATCTTGTTCTTTTCCTTTCTCTCTACCTTCGTAACTGTCTTCACTCCTGTGTTCACATCCTTCTCTTACCCTGTCTCTTTCACACCCTGTAGTTGGTTCGTCTTCCTCTTCACTCTTTCCACATCACCCCGTGGGTATCTTGTTCTTTTCCTTTCTCTCTACCTTCGTAACTGTCTTCACTCCTGTGTTCACATCCTTCTCTTGCCCTTTCTCTTTCACTCCCTGTAGTTGGTTCGTCTTCCTCTTCACTCTTTCCACATCACCCCGGGTATCTTGTTCTTTTCCTTTCTCTCTACCTTCGTAACTGTCTTCACTCCTGTGTTCACATCCTTCTCTTGCCCTTTCTCTTTCACTCCCTGTAGTTGGTTCGTCTTCCTCTTCACTCTTTCCACATCACCCCGGGTATCTTGTTCTTTTCCTTTCTCTCTACCTTCGTAACTGTCTTCACTCCTGTGTTCACATCCTTCTCTTACCCTTTCTCTTTCACTCCCTGTAGTTGGTTCGTCTTCCTCTTCACTCTTTCCACATCACCCCGGGTATCTTGTTCTTTTCCTTTCTCTCTACCTTCGTAACTGTCTTCACTCCTGTGTTCACATCCTTCTCTTGCCCTTTCTCTTTCACTCCCTGTAGTTGGTTCGTCTTCCTCTTCACTCTTTCCACATCACCCCGGGTATCTTGTTCTTTTCCTTTCTCTCTATATTCGTAACTGTCTTCACTCCTGTGTTCACATCCTTCTCTTGCCCTTTCTCTTTCACTCCCTGTAGTTGGTTCGTCTTCCTCTTCACTCTTTCCACATCACCCCGGGTATCTTGTTCTTTTCCTTTCTCTCTACCTTCGTAACTGTCTTCACTCCTGTGTTCACATCCTTCTCTTGCCCTTTCTCTTTCACTCCCTGTAGTTGGTTCGTCTTCCTCTTCACTCTTTCCACATCACCCCGGGTATCTTGTTCTTTTCCTTTCTCTCTACCTTCGTAACTGTCTTCACTCCTATGTTCACATCCTTCTCTTGCCCTTTCTCTTTCACTCCCTGTAGTTGGTTCGTCTTCCTCTTCACTCTTTCCACATCACCCCGGGTATCTTGTTCTTTTCCTTTCTCTTTACCTTCGTAACTGTCTTCACTCCTGTGTTCACATCCTTCTCTTGCCCTTTCTCTTTCACTCCCTGTAGTTGGTTCGTCTTCCTCTTCACTCTTTCCACATCACCCCGTGTATCTTGTTCTTTTCCTTTCTCTTTACCTTCGTAACTGTCTTCACTCCTGTGTTCACATCCTTCTCTTGCCTTTTCTCTTTCACACCCTGTAGTTGGTTCGTCTTCCTCTTCACTCTCCTCTTGTTTAAACTTTTATGTTATCCCCGGCCCATCAGTGACCGTACCACCTTGCTTGGGGTGAAACGATTAAAAAAATTTCTGTCCTAGAAATATTTACATTATTAGCTTCCACAATAACTAAATCTAGAAGAATTTCCGGGAATCTAATACAGAACACGAGATTACACCCTCCTGAAATTGCAGATCCAGGGAAAACTGTCCGGTTGAAGGTAAATGTAGGTCTACAAATGCGATCTATCAAGCTACCATCTCCCCACCACCGCCCCAAAGAAAGCAAAAAATATATGACGTGTACTTAAAATTTCTTAGTGGATTTGGAAACAAAGATTTTATGTGCACAGGCACTCATATCAGTCATTTAAATGCCATACGTGAAACACGCTTGTGCGATCATGTCTCAGAAGAGACATAACTGACTGGGCAGAAGATTATCCCGCAGTAAGTTGCCATTGCTTTCTGTGGTAGACTGGTTGCCGACCAAGGCTATAGAACCCAATCTGCCCTGTTATTTAACCCATAACTGGAAGAAAGAGACGGATTAATATCTTTCCCAAGGGTATTTGCGCTTAAGTGAATGCAATGAATTCAACTGGAATTCGAACTCGGCACCCCGATTTCTCGTTCCGAGCCGATATCCACTTCACCACAAAACCCTAATTTAAGGTATCAGACACCGCCCTCCCGAGAATACTGAGAATTGAGGGAAGAATACCTAAACCTACAAATCAAGTGGAAACTGATAGATAATTTTCTAAGCGCCGCTTAAATGTGACACAAAGCCGAAAGTATGAGGCACCCAGTGAGGATCGAACTCACTACTCGAGCGAGACAAGCTTGCTAACCATTACACCACGTCGGGATGACCAAGTGGAAGCTGATAGGCACGGCACGTACTTCTAATGGCCTAGGTGATAGACGTCATCTATGTTTAACAAAAAAAAATTAAAATTTTGAAATTTCAATATCAGAATATAATTCTGAATAAACGTAATGAATTTATTAGCCTTTGTCGTCACCGTTGTAAATTTAAATTTCACTAATTATCTCCTTCTTCCGTTTATTCAAAATAGGTGTTGCCACCTATATAGATTAGATTTTAAATTTGGTGAATCCATAGCTTTTTCTCTCCTACCGACAACCACTAACCCAAAGGTCAAACCACATGGCTTCCACTGACAAAAGAAATTACTCCTACGATTCTCCTCAGCTTAAACTTATAGTAACCAATATTCCTCGCCCATTCTTATATTGACCCTTACTCCCGGAGAAGAAATGTTCTCCATTCTTTGATTGACCGTGTTTGACAATGTATGTCTCAAACTGACATGTCTAAATAGCTAACCCTTCTATATGTGATCTGAATTTTACATATATATATAAACACACACACACACACACACACACACACACACACACATATATATATATATATATATATATATATATATGTTAAATATAAGAGACAATGAATGTCTATTATGTTTAATCATGAGCCGTTCTAAACGTCGTATTTTAATTATTAATATAATAATAATATATAATATATATAATAATAATTACTTAATTATTTTATAATAACCCAACAGGCACTAAACTAAATTCTTTACAAAAAACCAATGTAGTGTAGCAATTTACATGCCCATTCAGAGATTGCATCTCTGATACTAATCAAAAACCTAGTACATATATTGGTTTTACCACAACCACGCTCTCCCGTAGACTTACATGTCATCTTTCTGATCAGAGTACTATTAAACAACATTTCTCTGAAAAACATAAACATGTAGGTAATATCAGACAGATTTTGGTCAACAATACGGTGATCCTTACTCATACACACAGTAAGAGGAACCTGCAGATATTGGAGGCCATGTACATCAAATCAAAACAACCAACACTCAATAAAATCAACTTTAAAACAGGAAATAACATATTACATTGCATTTGACTACATGGTTTTGTTGTCATTTCGCGCTATCCCGCGGTGCGACGTCATAAAACCGCATCGCAAACTTAAGAACTGCGTTTATTATTTTTGGTAACTATTGCCGTTGCCAAGCGGAGTTTTATGTCAACACAAAATAAAATCGTCGGTGGTGGTGGATTTTATAATATTTCAGTTTAAACTACCTCTCTGAAGATGGCTCATGTGAGCCGAAAGCTTAGAAGAAAGCCAATAAATAATTATCCAAATGTTGGAGAATTTTTGTCTTTATTTTCAACTGAAATTAAAGCAAAAATACGACGTTTAGAACGGCTCATGATTAAACATAATAGACATTCATTGTCTCTTATATTTAATAGCATATGTCTAGAAAATTACTTGCTGCCTCGATATACTATATATATATATATATATATATATATATATATATATTCCCCTTCCTTATTTTTTCTATTCCGCCCCTTTCCTTTCTGCTCTGTTTTGTTTAACCCAATTCTCAATTTAACGACCTCCCATTTCCTTAACTCTTTTCGTCTATTAAGCGAGACATGCCAATCTCCCATCTCTTCACTTACAAAGTAAAAATCAAAAATAGACTGAGCTTTAAAAGATTTTTTTATGACGTATATTTCCCAAATCTTAACCGCTATTTATATTTGTCTCCTTGATTCTATTTTTCTTCATTTTGACATGGAACTATGTTGATGAGGAGACGTGAATTCTCTCTTAGATATTTCATGTTGAAATGTTCATTCAATATTTTGGAATTTTAAAAATTTACTTTAACTTATATTGACTCTGCAATTTTAAGTACATTGAGCTCTCCACCTGTATCATTTTTTTAATATTAAAAACAGTTTTAATATTAATTAGGATCAGGTTCTTGGAATTTGCCTTCCTACTTTTCCATTTCGGATTAAAGAAAAAAATATATATATATCAATAAATAAATATATATATATATATATATATATATATATATATATATATATATATATATATATGAAGGGAAGAAACAGGTTTAGAGTCAAGAGTTCTCGGGCATTTACTTTTTTAGAAAAGTGCTCAATACAGCGTAATGCATTTTTTTAAATTCATTTTTTATTAAAAATATTTTACACTACGACATGGACATTTTTATGTTTCGAGATTTGAAGTTTTTATCTCATCATCAGAAAATGTTCAGTAACTAAAGTTACATAACATTACCTGATGACAAGATAAAAAATTTAAATCTCAAAACAGAAATTTTCGTGTTGCAATGTAAAATAATTTTAATAGAAAAAAAAAATATATATATATAAGAGTGAACATTGAACTCAACACTCAAGCGCGACAGACAGTTTTATGCTAAGCGCAATCATCAGGCCTGATGATTACACTTAGCATGAAACAGTCTGTCGCCTCTGAGTGTTGATTTCAACGTTCAGTCTTTTATATTTACATACGCTCTATCTCTGATATTGAGCACTTTATCCTATAAATATAGCACACCTTATATATATATATAAATTTGGGCAGCAACCTATCTTTAAAGCATGTCTCATTAAAAACGATTTTATTAGTTTTTAATTTAACTTTTCCGGTATTCTAACCTGCAACACACAGTCAGTCGGTTAAGTGCTATACGTTATACACGCTTGGGCGATCATGTCCCGAAAGAGACATGACTGACTGGGCAGAAGATTATCCCACTGTAGGTTGCCATTTCTTTCTGCGGTAGACTTGTTGCTGACCACGGCTACAGAACCCAATCTGTCGTGTTAGTGAACCTATAACTGGAGGGAAAAGACAGATTCATACATTTTCAAAAGGCTATTTGCACGTAAGCGAATGCAAGAAATACGACTGGAATTCGAACTCGGCATCCCGATTTCTTGTTCCGAGACGATATCAACTGCACCAAGACGCACATAAATGCAAAAATATTCCGTAATTAATAATTTCTAATATTATATATATATATATATATATATATATATATATAAATGTGTGTGTGCGTGTGTGTGTATAATATATCATATTAATTTTATAAAATATAAAATCTTTGCACAAAGTGTAATATCAATGTATCTATGCCCATGTACCTAATATAGTTGCCATCAAAATTATATTCAAACCAATAAAAAATAATAATTACAAATTTGTTTTTCTTAAAACCATAAAATGTCGGAAGAATATATGCTTTTCTGTAATGGACAATAAAAAAACTTGATCCTTTTGCAATAAAGAATTGCATTTTGCTAATAATTTAATGATATTATTATTTCAAACATTTTTTAAAGCGTCTGTCTCTACTACCTGAGGCAATGTCTGATTTGTTGTAGTAATTAATGGCTGTTCACGTAATGCCCCATTTCAACACGTTAAACGCTTTCTCTGTTATGGGAAATAAGAGATTTCTTTTTATTAAGTCATGGGGATAAAAATAAGCCTATACTAGACTAGCAGTATAGCCAGGCGTTGCTTGGGTGTAATGAAAGCTTTAAACCTAATCCATGGTCCTGGAGCTCAGACTCTTTGAACGTTAGCACGAAAGACTAAAAAGCAATAGATGTTTTCAGTTAAAGCGAAGCCGTAAACTGAAAGAAAAATAAATGGATGCAAGTCAAATTTTGAAGTTTGGTGAGAATCGGATAAAAATTGTGGATTTGTATAAAGGACATACAGACAGCTAAACAGACACACACACAAACATCTTGCCTTTTATATATATATATATATATATATATATATAATTTACATTTAAATGTAAAATCTGCACAACCACACCAACATTGCCTGATGATGAGAATTATTCTCGAAACATAGAAATTTCCATGTCGCAATGTAAAATTGACATAACCATATAATTATATTATATTAAAGCTCTATAATATTCATTATGTTGAGCACTGTTTATAATAAAATAAATGCCAGAGCACTCAAAATAAAAAAAAACCTTGAGTCCTCTTCACTTGGAATTATATATATATATATATATATATATATATATATATATATATATATATATATATTCTGCATTATTCTAAAAACTGCAACCTTGAAACTTCTGAATATCGTTTCTTATGTCTTTGTCAATGAGTTTATCAAATTTGATTAAAATCGGACCACTCTTTCTATAACCCGATTTTTTCAATTATCGATTTTCGATATTTATCGGGAGTACCTCGACACAAAACCTAGCTAAGAACACTTGCAGACGCTTATAGTACAACTCTGTAAAGTTTTAAAAAAATCGATTCAGCTGTTTCGGAGTCTATAGGTAACGGACACACACACACAGACTCACACACACATACACACACAGAGACAAATTTCCATTCATAAATAAGTTTAGATATGCTAGACTTTTTAAAGATATCCTAACGTTAAAGACAAATTAATATTTAAATTAAAAAAGAAGATTTTCAGACAGTGTATTGGAACGGTGTTCTGAACTGATAAATGTGTAATATTAATTAAGCACAAATGACAACGTGTAGCAGCAAAAGGAATTGAACTTAGCAAAAAAGTGAACAGATCTGGATGCCTGAAGAAAGAAAAAGTATCTATTTTGGATCATTGAATCTAGATTCTAAGAAAAAATAATTTAATCAGAATATCGTAAATAGATATCAATACGTTTATTTTAAAACGTTCAATAAAACTATTTCAAAGTCATCAGTTGAAAATGAGAAAAATATCAAATAGGGTGAAAATATAAAAAGTCAAAACAATGTTTTCTTCAACAAAAGGACGGGCACAACAGAAAATATCAAGTTGATTCGATAGTACAGAAAAAATGAATAGCATCATAATCTCCATTTTCTTTAACGAAGTTGGCTTCTTCTTCTTCTTCTTCTTCTATGTGCCCTGTCCCTTCAGGACGTAGGCGATCATGGATCTCCACGTCTCCCTATCCCTTGTGGTTCTTAGTATGTTTGCTCCTGTTGCTCCTGGCAACCCCGTCATCCACCTGATCAGACCCTGCAAATATGTTATCCGCTCCCTTCCTCTGTCTCTCCTTCCTTCTATCTGTCCAGTCAGTATCAGGTTCTCCAGGCTCTCCTTCCTCATTGCATGTCCCAGGAACTTCAGTTGTCTCTTCCTGATGCTCAGCATCAATTTCCTTTTTGTTGCCATTCTTTCTAACACCTCGTCGTTGCTTGTATGTTCAGTCCACGATATCCGTAGCATCCTTCTGTAGAAGCACATTTCGGCCGCTTCCAGTTTTGTCCTCATTTTCGATGATATTGTCCAGCATTCACAGCCGTATTGAAGAACTGACATCACGTAGCAGTCTAGCACTCTTTTCTTCGTTTCTATTGAGATTTTCCTGTGTGTTAGTATTTTGCTCATCTTCTGGAACGCGTCCTTTGCCATGCCAATTCGCCTTCGGATCTCCGTGTCGCACTTTCCATCTCCTGTTAGAACACTTCCTAGGTACTTAAATTCGTGGACTTCTTTGATTCTGTTATCCCCCACCTGTATTTGGCATTTTCGGTTGTATCTTTTGCTGATGACCATGCACTCAGTTTTCTTAAAGTTTATTTGTAGTCCCTTCTTGTCACTCTCCACTGCTACTTTCTGTATGAGATCTTGCAGTTTCCTTTCCGTGTCCGCAATCAGTACTGTATCGTCCGCATATCTTATGTTGTTCAGGTTGTGGCCTCCAATAACAAATCCTGGTGTATCCTCTAGGGTCCTCAAATTGGCTACTCTCATTAAAAAAGTTAAATTCAGACTCCATTTTAAGAATGGTAGATTTCCAAATCGTTTTTATTATTCCCCAAAGTTCATTCTTGAATAAAAGGTCTCAGTGTTATATCTTCGTTGCATTAAACAAGAATGACACAATCAATAAATATGATGCCACTTGAATCACCGCAGTCTTGCTGAGTTCTGTAGTTGGAATATGAAGCTCACTTCCAGTTCGCTCCCACTAACTATATTTCTACTTTTTCTCTGACTCGGTATTTACTCGAGACTCTACGGAAAGATGGGATGTGATAGAGGGCCGGTTTTTACGTAGGGCAGTTATAAAGTGGATCAATAATAATAAATTTAGTATCATTTGTCCGTGCATGGAGTACTGCTGTCATATATGGTCAGGCGCCCCTGCCGTTCATCTCAGTGTTCTTGACAGGCTCCAAAGGAGAATCAGTAATGTGATAGGTAGCGACTTGGCGGCTCGACTCCAGCCACTTTCCCACCGACGGGATGTGGCTTCCCTCTGTCTCTTCTAGAAATACTTTCATGGCTACTGCTCCAACGAACTTAAGTCACTGGTGCCCCTGCAACAGGCGTTTACTCATGAAACCAAACTGGTAACTGGGTCTTACCTAATCACAGTTAGATCAACCAAATGCAGACGACAATTCTACTCCTGCAGTTTCTTTTCTATCACTTCCCGCCTGTGGAACTCGCTTCCATATTCTTGCTTTCCTGATGGCTACAATCTCCAGGAATTTAAGTGAAATGTCAATACCAATCTCTTAACCACTTCATTCTAGATCTTTCTACACCACCCTGTATATCTTTTCCTTTATCTCTACCTTTGCAACTGTCATCACACCTGTATTTCCATCTTTCTCTTGCTCCTTTCTAACTGGTTCGTCTTTCTCTTCACTCTCTCCTATCTAATCTTTTTTACTCAGATGTAGCCCCATAATATTTTTACTCTTATGTAGCCCCCGCCCAATCTTTTTACTCTGATGTAGCCACTTAATTTTTTTACTTATGTAGACCCCTAATATTTTTACTCTTATGTAGCTCCCTAATCTTTTTACTCTTATGTAGACCCCTAATATTTTTACTCAGATGTAGTCCCCTAATTTTTTTTATTCTTATATATCCCCTTAAACTTTTTACTCTTATGTAGACCCCTAATATTTTACTCTTATGTAGCCCCTAATCTGTTTGCTCTTATGTAGACCCTTAATATTTTTACTTATGTAGCCCCCTAAGTTTTTTTATTCTTATATAGCCCCTTAAACTTTTTGCTCTTATGAAGACCCCTAATATTTTTACTCTTATGTAGCCCCCTAATCTTTTTACTCTTATGTAGCCCCCTAATCTTTTTACTCTTATGTAGACCCCTAATATTTTTACTCTTATGTAGTCCCCTAATTTTTTTTATTCTTATATAGCCCCTTAAACTTTTTACTCTTATGTAGACCCCTAATATTTTACTCTTATGTGGCCCCTAATCTGTTTGCTCTTATGTAGACCCTTAATATTTTTACTCTTATGTAGCCCCCTAATTTTTTTTATTTCTTATATAGCCCCTTAAACTTTTTACTCTTGCGTAGACCCCTAATATTTTTACTTTATGTAGCCCCCTAATCTTTTACTCTTATGTACGCCCCTAATATTTTTCCTCTTATGTATCCCCTTAATCTTTTTATTCTTATGTAGTTCCCTGCACATCAGTGGCGTTACCGCCTTGCTCGGAGTGGTACGATAAAATGAAAATGATAAAAAACTTGGCATAGAATTGGATGCGCCAGGGATAGTTTCGCTCCAACACTTCATGATACTACTAACCACAATAATAACCTAAAATTCATGTTGAAAATTGCACTCGAATGTCCCCAACTCACCTTATGGATAATCCTACGCCAGAAAGAACAACGGTTGCCTCGCTATCAAGGCTGATGTTGGCCTGTGCCAGGGATGTTTTCAACTGATACTTGAAGCGTTGTTTTGGGACACCGCATAGCTACTTACCAAACAGGATGATACGTGGCAGTCGAGTGGGATGCATTCTGTACACGTGACCCACCCAGAGCAGTCGATGTTGAAGGATAGAAATATATGAACATCCAGAATTCTTTAGTATTTGTCTATATTTCTGAGATGAGGTAGTATTTGTAGTATTCGTATTATTCGGATTATCGTCCTCATCTTTGTTGCCATCTGTACAACGTTTCGGCCGTTGTACGCTCCGGCCTACTTCGGGTGCTACGAATTTCGAACCGAACCTTTTATTACAATCACTGGGATATATGATCCACATTCCTTGCATAGAGCCTTGATTGGAAGTCATGAGTTATCTCCCTCTAACCTTGCAAGTTACTTGTTCACCACTGAACATCACAACATCAAGAATTAACCAACGTCTATATCCACTGGGCCATGTGTCCTTAAGGACAAGAACAACTGAATTTTGGGGACTTGTAAACCTAATGTCCAGGAACAAAGATGAGGACAATAATCCAAATAATGTAAATCAAGAATTCTTGTTTGGCAAATCAACGTTTTTTTCTTTTCCCGCAGTGAGCCATTTTATGTTAATCTTGATAGTTGCATACTTTGAATATCAAGGTAATGGTGTAATATGATTTTTGAATTTTTATGTTTGCACACTATACAATATTGGATACCGTTGTTTTAAGAAAAAATCCACCCTCTAACAACTGTATCAAAATCCCCGTTGTTTCCCATAACAGAGAACGAATTTAAAGTGTTGAATAGGGGTATGGCGAAAGCAGCTCTTACTACGCCCGATAATACACTACTTCGGCCGCTTCAGAATGTGCCATAGCCGCCTGTTTAAGACAGTCAGGAAGGGCCATAGCCTTTTTCTCGAAGTTATCTGAACGTAGGTATTCTGCAAAAGACAAAGTGGCCTATGCTATTGTCGAATCGCAAGGAAATTACGGCAATAATTGATCGGGCGACACTTTAAATTGATTAAAGATTTTTAAAAATCAGTTGCATTCATCATATATATATACATATATGATATGTCCCGGAAAGGGATATATATATCATTCGAGGTAGTTAAGCGGTTTAGGGTAGTACTAAATTGTACTAGATTGTACTAGATTGTAGACGTAATAGACGGTACTCGTCGTATGCAGTATCCTGAGACGTAGGCGTAGTCAGTAGACGTAGACCAATAGTCGTAGATCTGTAGACCTCTCGTCGAAAACCTGTAGACCTTTAGCGGTAGACCTATGGACGTAGACCTCTGATAGTAGTAGAACTTTCTGCGTCCTCGCCTTCGTCTATATTTAAGGCTGACACCAGCCAATTGCATTACTCTGAGGGGGAACCAAGGTGTATGCAAATTCATTACATATTCATTACATCAATACACGCACACGTACACACACACGCACACACACACAAATATATATATATATATATATATATATATATATATATATATATATATCCGAGTGAGTACAGAATGAGGAGAGAAAAAGAAAAAAATTTTTCTGTCCAAAATATTAATTTAAAACAGTGCTTGATATATGATGTATAGAGCTGTGAATATTTATTATAAATTATGTTTTAGAAGATGTACATAATTTCTTCTATATATGTCCTCTGCTATACAATCATATGGCTGTTTCAGTATTTGGAACCCAAATACTAACAGCAGATATCAATCAATTAAACGATAGCCAACCATAAAAATAACAACTCAACACGAAGCCCTCTTAGAAATTCTAACCGGAAGATATACCCGACTGATAGGACGTACATTCCAACAGATAATACCATTAATCAACAATTTTGCACTTACATACCGGATTCTTCTTCGGGTCTGATGGTCAAAACGAGAGACACATTAACTTAATTACCAATAACCCCAACCAACCCCCACGACAACAACGAACCAAATATAAACAGAGAATGATTCCAAACCTTTATTTCTCCCGATGATGTGTTTGGGTTCTAAACACTGAAACAGCCATATGATTATAGAGAAGAGGACATATATAGAAGAAATTATGTACATCTTCTAAAACATAATATATATATATATATATATATATATATGCTGGGGATCACCCCCTTTTTTTACACAATAAATGGACTCGTCTAAGGTGTACATATAATCCTGGCTACAGAGAGTTTTCTCGCTGCGACGGTATTTCTCACTGTATCTATTTTTTTCAATATAACTTACATTTTTATCTCCCCATATCTGTTTTTGTTATTATTATTTTGTGTGATTTCTAAAAAAGAATCCACAACAATATATATGAAGAGATAATATATAATTTTTTATATATCATAACAATGTTAGGAATATTAACATCAAAATTGGGAAAAAAAAACTTTGTATGCTTCAAGGAGAAAACTGACTACATAATAATCCGCGGTATAAATCTGGCGCTTTCAAAGTCAGCTCTCTGTGCAGGGCCCGGAAGTTTTTCCCACCTGAATCTATTCTGCACATATACAAATCTACCATCCGTCCGTGTATTGAATATTGCTGCCATATCTGGTCGGATGCCCCTGCTGCTCTCCTTGGGCTTCTTGACAAAATACAAAGGAGGATCTGTAACGTGGTTGATACTGACTTGGCAGACCGGCTGCAACCACTCTCTCACCGGCGTGATGTAGCTTCCCTGTGCCTCTTCTACAAGTACTTTCATGGCTTCTGCTCCGATGAACTTAGAGTACTGGTGCCGCCTAAGCAGGAATTTACACGAGATACTAGATTAGCAACTAGGTCCAACCCTTTTACAGTTAAACAGATAAGATGTAACCGTACATTCTACTCCAACAGCTTCTTTTCTCGGGCTTCCCGTCTGTGGAACTCCCTTCCACAAGTCTGCTTTCCCGACAGCTACAATCTCCAGGTGTTTAAATTTAGGGTCAATAGACACCTCCTATCATTCTAACTACCAGTTATTCTCAGAACACTCATCTACCCAACCCTCATTCTCGGTATCCTTACGCGCCTATCACCCACCCTCTGACATTTCCTATATTTAACCATTTTCAGTATCCCTACCCGCCTATCACCCACCCTCTGACATTTCCTATATTTAATCATCCTTTCTCCACTCTATGTAGCCCCCTGCGCAGTAGTGGCAGTGACATGCCTTGCTCGGAGTGAAACGCTTATAAAAAAAAAAAGTAGTTTCACACAATACTGTTTAATAGTACAAAACCAAAACACTAACCTAAAAACTCGTGCCATGTACTTAAATAAACTCATCACATTAAGACTTACCCATTGATGATATGCATAGCGCCATACCGATTCAAAAATATCTAAAAGTTTTGTTGTATACAACCACACTCACAGACACCTGTTCAAAGGAGCTCCATTACTTAATTTCAACAGTTCAGACATTAAGAACTACGATTCCCCCAGCCACATCTACGTTTTCTATTGGTAAGGAGGAAATTGGTTTTCAAACACCATCTTACCTACAATTGATTTTTTGTCAAATGTTTCTCTGATCACTACAATCTTAAACTCTTCTAGGACCAACCGTTATCTATACTATATACCATCATAATTTACAGATCTTCTTCTTCTATGTGCCTTGTTCTTTCAGGACGTAGGCGATCATGGCCTTCTACGTCTTCCTATTACTGGTGGCACTAAGCATGCTTTCTCCTGTTACACCATGCAACCCCCGTTCTGTCATCCACCTGCTCAGGCCTTTCAAATATTATCCGCTGCTTTCCTCTGTCTATTTTTTCCTCTATCTGGCTTGTTGGTATCAGGTTCTCAAAGCCCTCCTCCCTCATTGCATGTCCCATGAACTTTAGATGTATCTTCCTAATGCTTAATATTAATTTCCTTTTCATTTCCATCCTTTTCAAAACCTCCTCATTGCTCACATGCTCGGTCCATGATATCCGCAGCATCCATTTGTAAAAAAATATTTCAGTTGCTTCAAGTTTTTCCTTCATTTTCGATGATATTGTCTAACATTTACTGCCATATTGAAGAAATGACATCACATAGCAATCCAGTACTCTCGTCTTTGTTTCAAGTGAAATTTTCCTGTGTCTTAATACTTTACTCAGCTTCTGCAACGTGTTCTTCGCCATGCCAATTCGCCTTCGGATCTCTGTGTCGCACTTTTCGTCTTCTGTTAGAACACTTCCCAGGTATTTAAATTTTTGTACCTGCTTGATTTTAGTATCCCCCACGTGTATTTGGCATTTTTATTTTAACCTTTAATAAAACTTCATTCACTAACATGGTTTCTGGAGTGACTACTGTGTTTTATATTCGCGGACCAACATTATAAAAGAAAACTAATCCTTACATTTCCAAAAGAGTTTCTGTCTCTCTTGTTAACACGACAGATTGCTGAGTTGAATTCGGCAATTTGTTGCATTAAAAAAAAAAAGAAATAAAAACTCTTTTAGAAATGTTAGCATTAGTTTGTTTGTTTGTTTGTTTTTGTTTTTGTTTTTGTTTTTTGTTTTTTTTACTGTTGGGGAGTCACTCCTTTTCACACACTCTATACTCCTCCTTACACAGAACGGGTTGTTGTTAGAGTTGGTGTTTGTCAGAGCAGTTGAACCGCCGCTTGTTGGTCAGCTAGAATATAGACTATTACCCGAACTTATTTCTTGTATATATATGACTCCTACTAACAAGTATTCCTGAATCTACTAACCGTGTACAGGTTTTTATATCTTTTATTCAATATACTTACGTTTTTCCTCCCATATCTGTTTTTGTTATTATTATATTGTGTGGTTTTCTAAACAAGAATGCACAACATTTACATATATTATATTATATTATACAGGGTGTCCATAAAGTTCGTGTTCACTTTAAAAAATTTATAAGTTTATTTGTCTTTGTGATAGAAATATTTTTTAAGGTTTTATTGAAATTTTATTTAAGTTTCCACATGTTCTTCATCATTAGCTATACAAAGGGCAATACGATTTTGCAGCTCACGAAAAACATTTGCCAACTGATTTACAGTAATGCCTAAAATCACATTAGTTATTTTAACTTTCAAATCTTCTAATGAACTAGTTTTTGTTGCATATGCAATTGTTTTCACAGGAAAAAATCTAATGGAATCAAATCTGACGACCGTGGAGACCAATAAAATGGTCCACCCCTTCCGATACATCTGTTTGGAAATTCCTGATTTAGAAACTGCCTAACACGCAGAGCAAAGTGACAAGAAGCTCCATCTTGTTGAAACACTGTATTATCTTTTAAGTTTAATTGTTTAAGCTCGTTTTTTAGATTATTTCTATCATAAATACAAATAATGTTATATTTTTTTAAGTTCACACGGACTTTATAGACACCCTATATTATATTATATTATATTATAATAAAAATATATTAAGTCACGGGGATAAAAATAGCCCAATAATAGGCTATGTTTAACTTTTTTAAAATATCCTAACATTAAAACAAAATATAGAGTTAAATTAAAAAAGAAGATTTTCAGACAGTGTATTGGAACGGTGTTCTGAATTGATAAATGTGTAATATTAGTTCTGCGCAAATGACAACGTGTAGCAGCAAAAGGAATTGAACTTATCAAAAAGTAAACAATCTGGAGGTTTGAAAAAGAAAAAGAATGTAAGTATTTTAGAATACTGTATCTGGATTCTAAGAAAAAAAAACAATTAAAATATCGTAAATGGATACCTACGCAGAGTAAGGAATTATAGGAGATAACGTTATTACTGAACAGATGTAAACGTGTAGCAGCAGAAGGAATCGAACTACTCTAGAATCAAAGATGAATGAAAGAAAAGTGCTCCAAAGATCTGGCTATAATAGATGAAGATTCACTGAAGGAAATGAAATTAAAAAATAGTTTTTATCTATACCACGTGTAAAAAAGAAAATTGTTCGAGATAAGATATGATGAAGTTGACTGTAAAGATTGTTAGATATCCAAGGCCCTTCCCGGAATAGAAACGGAAATATTATTTGATGTTAATGGAAGAACAAGAAAAATTATGATTATGGATAAAGTCTTTCAGGCGAGAGATGAAATTA
Source organism: Ascarosepion bandense (assembly GCA_037127315.1). Classification (NCBI taxonomy): domain Eukaryota; kingdom Metazoa; phylum Mollusca; class Cephalopoda; order Sepiida; family Sepiidae; genus Ascarosepion; species Ascarosepion bandense. The sequence goes on along the minus strand of JBBBDQ010000329.1, from coordinate 1,553,881 downwards.
ATAGATTGTGCTTAATCTTCATTGGTTTTTTCCATTTCTTTCCGTATGAGTTTTCTTCCTGTGTCTAAGAAATAAAATTAATTACAATTTCATTTTGTAAGAAAGATTATAACTTGTGTTGTCGAATTCATGATCTAAATGTTTCTGCGCTAAGTAGATTTTAAAGTTTTATACCTGAATAGCATTGTTTTATAAAATCAACTTACAGTTCAGAAAAATCATTTTACCCGAATCTATTGCGAGTGATTTTTTTATTATTATAATCGTGTCGCTCCAAGTAAGGCATTTTACTGCCACTATTTTGCAGGGGGTTACATAGGAGGAAAGTTATGAGAAAGAGTGACAGGTGATAGGGGGTGTCAGGAAGTGGGTAAGAGAAAACTGAAAATATTGACTAAAATAGAGTGGACGGAGAAAGGAGCATGAGAGAGAGAGAGAGAGAGAGAGAGAGAGGATGCAGGTTAAAGAGATAGGAGATGACTTTTTTTATAATCATATCGCCCCAAGCAAGGAATTTTACTGCCACTGTTTTGCAGTGGGTTACATAGGAGGAAAGTTATGAGAAAGAGTGACAGGTTATAGGGGGTATCAGGAAGTGGGAAAGAGAAGGATGACTGTGGCCATAAAGGGAGGGATCAATTTATATATTGAACGTAATCTAAAATTGATTCCCCACTTTATATTTACATAATAATTTCTTGTCTGTTGATAAACTGTAGAAAACGAATCAATCAGTTAATGAAATACTAATTAGCTACAGATGCATGTCTTTTAGATTTATTTACATTCTCTGGAATATAAATGTATAAAAAAATTTTTTATAATCATATCGCCCTAAGCAAGGTATTTTACTGCCACTGCTGTGCAGGGGGTTACATAGGAGGAACGTTATGAGAAAGAGTGAGAGGTTGCAGGGGGTGTCAGGAAGAGAGTAAGAGTAGGAACAGAATACTGATGAGAGTGGGGTGGACGGAGAAAAAAGCATGAGAGAGAAATAGTAAGTTAGTGAGACAAGAGATGACTATTGACTTTACATTTAAATTCTTGGCGAATATAGCTGTCGGGAAAGCAAGTATGCAGAAGGGAATTCTACAGGTGGAAAGTGCTAGAAAAGAAGCTGCTGGAGTAGAATTTGCGTTTACAATTTATTGGTTTCACAGTAAAAGCGTGGGACCTAGTTGCTAATCTTGTGGCTCGAGAAAATTCGTATATAGGGGGTACCAGTGAGCTAAGTTCATCGGAGCAGAAGCCGTGAAAGTATTTATAGAAGAGCCACAGGGAAGCCACACTGCATCGGTGAGAAAGCGACTGTATCCTAGCTGCCAAGTAGGGCTCGATCATATTACAGATTCTCCGCTGGATTTGGTCAAGGACACCTAAGTGGATAGCAGGAGCACCCGACCAGATATGACAGCAATATTCAATGCACGGGCGGATGGTAGATTTTTATATGTGCAAGATTGTTTCAGGAGGGGAAAAACTTCCTCGACCTACACACCGACTTTCTTAGCAGCGGATTTAACTATGGATTCTATATAGTTATTCCACTTGAGGTCTGATGTGAGAGTTAATCCGAGGAGACGCAGTGTTTTACTTTCAAGGAGAGAAGCCTGATCCATGTTAATGGGCAGCTTCGTTTTGGAAGCATTAAAATTTACGAGCCATTTCTTACCCCAGTCACAAGGGATTGGAGATCCTTTTCAAGCTCAGAAGCGGGGTTTGCTTTGTCAGCCTCAGCAGATTTTTGATCGAGACAAGAGTAAACCGTAGTGTCGTCAGCATATATGCTCACTTGGGATTTTATTACATCAGAGGGATCATTAATATAGATAAGAAAAAGGCGTAGGACCTAGAATAAAGCCTTGGGGGACACCCGCATTCATGTGATAGTGTTGTATATCAATAAACAACAAACAAACATATATATAAAAATATAAGTTATATTTTTATTAATGACGATGGACCGTGTAGCCTAGGGAACAGAGAGTGAGAGAGCGCGCCTCTAAGGGTTGACGGGTTGACGGGGGGGGGTCGTATCTGTTGCTCCTCTGGTCTGGTCTGGCTCTCTCGTCTGCCTCTGTCTCTCTCTCTGCGTCTCTCTCTCTGTCTGGTGAAATCCGTGCCCCGAGGTCTTTTTATAATCTCCAAACCGGGACTTCCGGCTTTGCCTCGCCCACGCACGCCCACGTATTTCTCAGAGACACCTGTTCTGTTTGAGGTCAAACAAACATCCGTTCCTTTCAACGACCGGAAAACACCCCCGCTTGCAACAGCCTTTCCTCGGGTGGGGCGAGATTGTTATACTACAATAGTATTGTGAGGCTTGTCCGTTCAATACTACCCTCATTGTATGGTTTGAAAGGAAGGACTAGATTAGGTCAAACAATTGTCCAGTTATACCATAGCCTTGTAGCTTGCATAGAAGGCCAGCATGCCAGACTCTGTCAAGCGCTTTGGAGATGTCAAGGGCAACAGTTCGGGCTTCGCCATTTTTGTCGAAGGCCTGATGTATATACTCGTGATGGTCGTGAGCATATCAGCAGTAGACCTGGTGAAGCGGAAGCCATACTGTTTGTCAGAGAAGAGTCTGTGGGCTGTAAGATATTGTACCACCTCGGCGTTGATGATGGCTTCGAACACTTTGCCAAAGATCGGTAGAAGGCTGATAGGGCGATAATTAGCGGAGTCAGAGGGTTCTCCAATATTTTTATATATAGGAACCACGGAGGAGGATTTCCAGCAGGCAGGAAAGCAAGAAGCAGAAAGGCAGTACTTATAGAGTTTAGAAAGAACAGAGGAGAGTTCAGGAGCACATTTCTTTAGGACAATGATGGGTATTCCGTCGCCACCGCTCGGCTTATGGGGGTCAAGCTTAGAAATTATTTTGGAAAGCACCGAGGGAGTAATTAGTATGTCAGTCAGTTGGGCTTGGGTTCGGAGTGGGAAGTCGGGTACAGATACTCCATACGAGTCCAATGTCGAGTTAGTGGAGAATCTGTGAGTGAAGCACTCAGCCTTGTCTGTTGTAGAGGTAAGAACATCAAATTCATTGATTAGAGGGGGGATTGAAGGTTTGCTATTGTTTAGTACACTTTTACAGAGCCTCCAGTAGTCTTTGGAACCGAACTTACAGGATGCTATGCGCTGCTTCATTTTGGCTGCAAACATCAGCTTAGCTCCCTTAAGTACCTGCCTTTTGGAGTTCCAATGATTTGGCGCGAACCCACCAACCATGTAACTGACTGTTATTTCTGCATAGTAAACATAACGAGTGTTGGGAGAAAAAACCGACATAAGATTACGTATCCGAAAATTCCCTCAGCTATTCGGCCTACTCCGCACTCTGAAGAAGTTCCTGTTCCAATTTTCAAAGGCTTGATAAAGACATTAGACATGATACAAGCGAACAAGTGATAGTGAATTGTCAGAAAAGTGTTCACAATCGGAGAGCTGTTCTTCAGACACTAAACCGTTCCCCGTCCCCAAACCTTTTCCCCAGGCTGAACTGAATAATTTAGTGCGGGATTTAGGACTTTCAAAGAGAGCAGCAAAGCTTTTGGCATCAAGATTACAAGACAGATATCTTATTGATCCCTCTTTTAAAGTATTGTATTTCAGAAAGCGTGACCAGCTTTTTGTGACCTTCTTTTCAGAAGACAGCTATTTTGTTTACTGCCATTACACCCCAGGGCTTCTCAAAGAACCGGATGTACCTTACTATAGTCCTGCTGAATGGAGACTCTTTTTAGACAGTTCGGAACGCAGTCTAAAGTGTAATCTTTTACATAATGGCAATGTGTATGGAGCAGTACCTGTCGGTCACTCAGTGTATTTGCCGGAAGACTATGATGATATGAAAATGGTCATGGACTTATTAAAGTACTAGCAGTATAGTCCAGCGTTGCCCAGGTGTAATGAAAGCTTTAAAACTAATCCATGGTCCTGGAGCTCAGACTCTTTGGACGTTGGCAGTGAAAGCGAAACCGTAGACTGAAAGAAAAATGAATGGATGTAAGTCAAATTTTGATTTACTCGTATCGATATCAAATAGGTTTTTTTCGTCGTAAACTGAATTTTGAAGGCTAAATAAGTCCTCTGAGTAAATGGTATCATGGCCGAGACTAAGAACTACAATTATGTCTACTTAGAGCCAAACCCAAAGCAAACACTAAAATAAAAGGGCTGAAAAAATACAGACATACAGGCAGATAAACAGACACACACACAAACATCTTGCCTTTTATATATATATATATATATATATATATATATATTATTGATTTTCCGCACTATTGTAAGAACTGCAACCTTGAAACTTCTGAATATCGTTTCTTATGTCTTTTCTATGAGTGTATCAAATTTGATTAAAATCGGACCACTCCTTCTATAACCCGATTTTTTCAATTATCGATTTTCGATATTTATCGGGGGTACCTCGACACGAAACCGAGCTAAAAACACTCACAGACTCTTATAGTACAACTGTGTAAATTTTCAAAGACATCGGTTCAGCCGTTTCGGAGTCTATAGATAACGGATACACACACACATAGACACACACACACACACACACAGCCAAAGTTCCATTTCTAAATAAGTTTCGATCATGAGCACAATTGGATCATTAGAAAGGTTTCACCAAGTTTCCATGTTTCCTCTGTATGTCGGACAGCCGAGCACGAGACAGACATTGGGTTCAGAAGGACTGGCCTATTCGTGACACCCTTGAAGCAGGCATGCTAAATATCATACAAGAGCCAATTGTAAGCAAAGATAAGAACATCTTTCCTCCTCTTCACATCAAATTAGGTTTGATGAAGTAATTTGTCAAGGCACTGGAAACCGAAGGTGAATGTTTCCAACACATCATCACAGCTTTACCAGGGTTATCATTTGAGAAGATCAAAGCACACGTGTTTGATGGCCAACAGATTCGAACCCTAATTCGTGAGGATCAGTTTGTTGATAAGATGACCACTTTAGAAAAGACAGCATGGTTATCCTTTGTGTCAGTCGCTCAGAACTTCCTTGGAAACAATAAGAGAACTACAGTGAACTTGTGAACAAAATGTTCATCTCTTTTCGTGATCTCGGGTGCAACATGAGCATCAAGCTTCATTTTTTGAACAGCCACCTTAATAAATTCCCTGACAATCTGGGGGCTGTGAGTGACGAACAAGGAGAACGATTCCACCAATACCTAAAGGTCGTGGAAGAACACTGCCAAGAGCACTGGGACAAAAGTATGATGGCTGACTACTGCTGGAGCATTAAACGAGATTGCCCAGATGAAGTGTACAAACGCTAAAGTTATAAACGTAAATTCCTATCTGAATAAAATACACCAAAAAATTGATAAGCTATTCTTATAATTTCCTATAATAACGAAAAAATTAAAAAAATGAATAAAAATGTCAAATTGTATAAAATCTGTAGCTTACGAAACGAAAACCTACTTCAGATTTGAAATCAACACACTCAAATTGACTATAGAAATGTTGTTTTTTTTTTAATGCAACAAAATGAGTGTCCCCCAGTGATATGAATGCACGGGGAGTCATAATCGGCCTCGCCCTGGACAGACACTTTACACTAAAGAAGAAGCCTCAATCTAAATTTTATCTAAATGTATACATTGTCATCAAGCCAGTTTTACACTCTAAGAGAATGGTGCTTTTGCAATATAAGAAAGAGGAAAAGATAAAATGGCTCCTCTATAGAAATTGGTTGTGATAACACCCATCAATCTTTTTCTTCTTGGCTTTATTCGTAGACGGTTAGTGAAGACAAATTACGTTTATACAAAAATCCTCCACCGGCTTAACGCATTACATATGGATTATGTATATCCATTAGCAAAGCCAGAGGAGGTATATACGAAGGGAAATAGTAGGCGTATACCTTTCAACTACTGGTCTGTTGGATGCGTATCTTGAAGCAGAGGTTAACGACAAATATTAAATCTTTACTAAAAGTAAATAAATTTGCTAGCGTTTATATCAATAACACAATTATTTAACAGAATCAAAAACACAAGTTCCACTGGAAAGAAATATTTATTCACGTAGAATAAATAATTATGGTTAAATATAATTGGCAGAAACGCCCAACAAACAGAATTGATAAAGTTGGCAATAGACAATAACAGGAGTCGGTCAGTCAGTGATACACGCTTGGGCGATCATGTCTCAAAAGAGTCATGCCTGACTAGGCAAAAGACTTTCCCGCAGTAGGTTGCCATTACTTTCTGCAGTAGACTGGTTACCAACCAAGGCTATAGAATCCAATTTGTCCTTCTATTTAACCCATAGCTGGAGGGAGAAACGATCCAAGAGTATTCGCGCATAAGTGAAAGCAACAAATTAAACTGGGATTCGAACTCTCCACAGCGCGCGTCCAATAACAGAGAATTTAAAGAAAACCAGGCAAAAATAATATTAAGCAAGCGAAAATAAATGCAAGTCAAAGGAACAGTAATAATGCAAAGCACCAGTTAGTCAGTTAAGTGCCATACGTGATACACGCTTGGGCGATCATGTCTTGAAAGAGACATGACTGACTGGGCATAAGATTATCCCGCAGTAGGTTGCCATTGCTTTCTGCGGTAGACTGGTTGTCAATCAAAGCTATACAACCCAATCTACCCTGCTATTTAACCCATAGCTGGAAGGAGAAGTAACGGATTAGTACCTTTTGCAGGGTTATTTGCGCGTTAGTGGATGCAACGAATTCAACTGGAATTCGAACTCGGCTCTCCCCGTTTCTCGTTTCGAGCAGATATTTACTGCACCACAACAAAGAATTGTGTTAACACACAAGAGGAAGATACATACAAGAGATCGCAGTGTTCTTCCTTTAAGATAAGATAAGAAAAAACAGAACTCGGTCGGATGTGCGTTATGGTGCAAAGATGTGCGTTGTGGTGTAGAATTCGGGGAGCCGAGTTCGAATTCCAGTTGAATTCGATTCATTCATTTACGCACAAATACCCTTATATTGATCCATCTCTTCTTCTTCCAGTTATGGGTTAAATAGCAGGACAGTTTGGGTTATATAGCCTTGGTTGGCAACCGGTCTACCTCAGAAATATAATGAAAACCTATGGCAAAATCTCCTTCCCAATTAGTCATGTCTCTTTCGAAACATGATCGCCCAATTAACCGATATCGAAAACAAATTCGTTTTGGGTAGTGTAATGGCTAGCAAACTTCTCTCGCTAGATCTGTTACTTAATAGTGATTTCGATCCTCACTGGGTGTCCCATACTTTCGGCCTTGTACCACATCTCAGCTACGTTTAGAAAATCTCCCTGTTGATCGAAAGCTAGAAATAATCGATATTTACGGCGGGCGGATGTGGCACAAGGATTAAATAAAGTCGAGATGGTCATGTGCATACTTGTAAGAATTGGTTTGTCCTCGCGACCAATGTTACGCTGACGCCTATAGCTATCAACACTCACTCTTTTAGCAATAAGTGATGAGGTACGGCATGTCTGGAATCTCCAGTACCAGACATGCCTCATAGCATAATAATCATGCGAACAAATATGAAATCTTCATCGAAACCCGGCTTACGGCCATATCACGTTGAATACACCAGTTCTCGCTCGATCACCGAAGTTAAGCAACGTTGAGCCTGGTTAGTACATAGATGGGTGACCGCTTGAGAATATCAGGTGCTGTAAGCCTATAGTGACGGATGTGCGTTGTGGTGCAGTGGATATCGGCTCGGAAAGAGAAATCGGTGAGCCGAGTTCGAATTCCAGTTGAATACCCTGCATTCACTTAAGCACTTAAGGTACCCTTGGGAAAGGTATTAATCCGCCTCTTCCCTCCAGTTATGGGTTACATAACAGGTTAGGACTTGGGGACCCTGCCCTTAAAAACAAATCCCAATGAATCTTGATGCTCGAAAAGAAAAAAGTATTACTAGACACAAAACTAATATAAAAACAACAATAAATTGTTGAAAGAAAAAGGTATTACCAGCAATAAATAAAGAAAAATTTAGTTGGCAATAAATGACTCTCCGAGGTGTTGGTATGCCATAAAAACAAAACAACCAACCAATAATCATCGCATCCCACAAGCCAGATATCAATAAATATATTTACGCACTTCCTCTACGGCTATAGATGAAAGAAGTTTCGTCTTAATGTTAGGGATTCTACATACAGTCTAGGGAGAAAAAACCGACCTTTTCCTGTGATTATTTTAATACTAGAGTTGATGTCTACCAATCTTCCCATTTTAGTATAATGTAGGAGTCTCTGCAAGTCTCCGTAACCCGGCATACCTCATGGCTTTACGGAGGAGAAGAAAAGAAAATATATTTTCATCACAGATCAAAGATCAACATTCTTTAAATGTATTTACAAATTTAAACCGAAGTACCAAAAATTAGAGACAGAATGGTATTTATCGGCATGAGAAAGAAGGTCGAGTTTAAAGTAGCATGGGACCCCACGCATACATTCTCGTGTAAAATAAATTGACTAAGATCCCACGTTGGTTACGCCTTTTGTGCCTGGTATTCATCCTAACCCTATTCTTCTCTAGGTGAGTTATGGGTTCAAAGACATTTGTTTGGGCTTAGAACCTATAGTAATTACATGGAAAAATGCGCGCATGAAAAGTAATATTCTTAAGATTATATTAAACCTGGAAAAGAATAGGACAAGTTATTAAACCTGGAAAAGTAAAGGACAAGATATTCTAGTGAAGTAAAAAGTAAGAAATTTCTTACTTAAAATATTGAAGCTAAAAATAGAATTTGAATGCAATATGTAATAAATTTCTTATTATGGATATATTGTCAGTGGATATAGACTAACCAATGTCTATATCCAATGGGCCATGTGTCCTTAAGGACACATGGCGACTGGTTAGTTGGTTAGTTTCTGACTTGGCTCTTAGATTCTGAGTTCAATATCAGACTACAGCAGTAACAAGTAATTTGCAGGGTTAGAGGGAGATAACCCATGACTTCCAATCGAGGCTTTAAGCAAGGACAATCGCTCCTACCTCCAATTAGCATGGAACAGGCTTGCCTCCCTGAGAGTAAAACACTACGCCTCCTTGGCCTCACACTCTCAGCGGACCTCAAGTAGAATGACTATATCGAATCCATTGCTAAATCCGCTGCTATGAAAGGCGGTTCTCTGTGCAGGGCCCGGAAGTTTTTCCCGTTTGAATCCATCCTGTACATATATAAATCTACCATCCGTCCGTGTATTGAATACTGCGGCCACATCTGGTCGGATGCCCCTGCTATTCTCCTCGGTTTTCTTGACAAAATACAACGGAGAATCTGTAATATGATCGATGCCGACTTGGCAGCCCGGCAGCTATCACTCTCTCACCGGCGTGATGTGGCTTCCCTGTGCCTCTTCTATAAATACTTTCACGGCGTCAGCTCCAATGAACTTACATCACTGGTGCCCCCTAGGTATGAATTTGCACGAGATTCTAGATTAGCAACTAGGTCCCACTCAGTAACAGTGAAACAGATCAGATGCAACCGCAATTTCTACTCTAACAGCTTCTTTTCCCGCAATTCCCGCTTGTGAAATTCCCTTCCATATGCTTGCTTCCCCGACAGCTACAATCTCCAGGAGTTTAAATTTAAAGTCAACAGACACCTCTTATCACACTAACTCGCATTCATTCTCTCAAACACTCTTCCTATCTACTCAACCCTCATCCTCGGTATCCTCATCCGTCTCCTTCCGACATTTCCTCTAACTAACCACTCGTTCTCATCACTTTCCCCTATGTGACCCCCTCTGCAATAGTGGCAGTGTAATGCCTTGCTTGGGGTGAAATGATTAAAAAATACGGAATGAGGATGATATTCCCCAATGGTTGTAATAAAGGGTTCGGTTGGAAATTCCTAGCACTATAACGTACTTTACTCAGCTTCTGGAACGCGCCATTCACCATGCCAATTCGCCTTTGGATCTCTGTGTCGCACTTTCCGTCTTCCGTTAGAACACTTCCAAGGTATTTAAATTGTTGTACCCGATTGATTCTAGTATCCCCAACCTGTATTTGTCATTTTGGGCTGCTCTTTTTGCTGATGACCATGCATTTACTTTTCTTGCAGTTTGTTTGTAGTCTTTTTTTGTCACTCTCTTCAGCTAACTTCTGTAGATCTTGTAGTTTCTTTCCGTGTCTGCTATCAGCACTGTATCATCTGCGTATCTTATGTTGTTCAAATTGTGGATAGTGATGGTCTGAGTTGTGCGTTTAAGCATGAATCAAACTTTTACGAAAGAGATGTTATCTCTTCATTATTTTAGAAGCAAGCACCACTTCTTGCAGCCTCGTTTCTTTTACTTATGGTTGGAAATATCTAAAGTCGAAAGTGGATTCGTGTGATTCTCTACGCTGGGTATCATTTCTCTGCCGCCGACCTTTCTTCATGACTGAAGTTCAAGTTCCTTGAGTGAGAATGCATTCATGTGAATTTGAATCTAGTTTCTCATACATAGTTTTTATTCCCCGCAGACCTGAGGAGGTAGATTTCCACAGTCAAGTCATTTTCTTGCATCATTCAATCATTCGGCTGCAGTTGTAATGATTTAAGTAGCGGCATCCGGTAAATGCCCAACTGAAATATATATATATATACTTCACTATGATTTCTTACGCTCTGGGCGACTATCCAATATATAATTGTGTATTTCGACAACAATCTCTTTTTTGCACAATATATATTTATTGTAATAACTTTTATCTGATACAAAAATTTTTTCTCCCCCATCCGTTCATTCATTTCATGCATAACAGATTTTCTTTTCTCATAATTTATCCCCGTTTACACATCTGAAGAGAGGGGACGAAACCGGTCTACTAGAGATTTTATTTTAAAATTTGGCAGGGACGAAAACGGTCTACTAATGATTTTATTTTAAAATTTGGCAGGGACGAATATAATAAAAAAATTTGTCTTTAAGGCCATATATATATATATATATATATATATATATATATATGTGTGTGTGTGTGTGTGTGTGTGTGTGTGTGTGTGTATGTATACGAGGGTCATTCAATAAATAAGGTCAATTTTTTCGGTATAAGGACTTCTAATACAAATAGAAGCTTACTTTTGTTTTTATTTTTTCCTTTGCTTCGTTTTCAAAGTTATTTAATTTTTTTTGCAGATTGAAAAAAAAAACACTTTGAGAGTTTTGGAGATTAATAAAGATGGCCGACCAAGAAGCATGCTCCGGCATTGAACAGAGGTCAGTTATCAAGTTTTCGGTTGCTGAAGGGTGCAAACCACTTGCAATTCATAGGAGAATGTCAACTGTGTATGGTGCCACATGTTTTAGCCAAAAGGATGTCTAAATTGTTTAAAGAAGGACGGAACAGTGTTGAGGATGAAAACAGGCCTGGGAGGCCTACAGAAGTGAGGTCTCCTGAGGTGATCGAATCAGGCAATGACTTCATTCAGTCTGACAGAAGAGTGACAGTGGATAACATTGCAAGGACTTTGAGTCTATCTGTTGGGACAACACACAAAATTGTCCATGATGACCTTGCCTACTGGAAGGCCTCACACAACAGCCCAAACGGTGCAGGCCATCAACGACCTGGGCTGGGAACTGCTCCCTCATCCCTCTTACGGCCCAGATCTTGCCCCTTCAGACTTTCACCAGTTTAGTCACTTGAAAGCGTTCACAAGAGGCATGAAGTTTGAAAGTGACGATGAAGTCAAAAGTGCTGTGAGCGATTGGCTGAGACATCATTCCAAAGGTTTTTACGCTGAGGGAATATGGAAGCTTGTGCACAGATGGGAAAAATGTGTGACATTGCTGGGAGACTACGCTGAAAAAAAAGTAAGCTTCTATCTGTATTAGAAGTCCTTATACCGAAAAATTCACTTTATTTACTGAATGAACCTCGTAGAAGTTCTTATATCAAAAAATTCACCTTATTTATTGAATGACCCTCGTAGAAGTCCTTACACCGAAAAATTCACCTTATTTATTGAATGACCCACGTAGAAGTCCTTATACCGAAATATTCACCTTATTTATTGAATGACCCTCGTAGAAGTCCTTATACCGAAATATTCACCTTATTTACTGAATGAACCTCATAGAAGTTCTTATAACGAAAAATCCACCTTGTTTATTGAATGACCCTCGTAGAAGTCCTTATACTGAAAAATTCACTTTATTTATTAAATGACCCTCGTAGAAGTCCTTATAACGAAAAATTCACCTTATTTATTGAATGACCCTCGTAGAAGTCCTTATACTGAAAAATTCACCTTATTTATTGAATGACCCTCGTAGAAGTCCTTATACCGAAAAATTCACCTTATTTATTGAATGAGCCTCGTAGAAGTCCTTATACTGAAAAATTCACCTTATTTATTGAATGACACTCGTAGAAGTCCTTATACTGAAAAATTCACCTTATTTATTGAATGACCCTCGTAGAAGACCTTATACCGAAAAATTCACCTTATTTATTGAATGACCCTCGTAGAAGAACTTATATCGAAAAATTCACCTTATTTATTGAATGAACCTAGTAGAAGTCCTTATATCGAAAAATTCACCTTATTTACTGAATGAACCTCGTAGAAGTCCTTATATCAAAAATTTCACCTTGTTTATTGAATGACCCTCGTCTATCTAGCGTGCGATGGATAAATTGTTGCTTAAATTATGCAAAAAATGAAAAAAAATAACACTGATATGTCCTTTATAAATATATATCTATTTACCAAAATTGCACAATCATATCTTGAAATACCAAAGAGTATTTTTTTTTCAATAAAATCGCCATTTTCTTCAACCACGGCTTACAGACGTCTTCAGAAATTTCTGCATTTTTGTTTTTGTGTGGATCTCCTTTTTTTGAGTTGGTGAATACTGCCATAATCCCTGCCTTCAGTTTATCTTTGGTGTTGCAATGAGTTTTTCTTCTTTTTTCTTTGTTTCTCGCTCAACTCTGCCCTTCATATAATAATCAAGCAGGTTGCTGTTTTCTATTGCTTTTGTGGTTTACTACTAATATATATATATATATATATATATATATATATATATATATATATATATATATATATATATATATACTAGCAGTATAGCCCGGCGTTGTTCGGGTGTAATGAAAACATTAAAACTAATGCATGGTCCTGGAGCTCAGATTCAGCCAAAAGAATATTTGAAATAATAAAATAATTGCAACAATTTATCAATCGCACCTAATATATATATATATATATATATATATATATATATATATATATATATATATATATATACTAGCAGTTATAGCCCAGCGTTGCTTGGCTGTAATGAAAGCTTTAAAACTAATCCATGGTCCTGGAGCTCAGACTCTTTGGACGTTGGCACGAAAGACTAAAAAGAAATAGTTGTTTCCAGTTAAAGTGAAACAGTAGACTGAAAGAAAAATGAATGGATGTAAGCCAAATTTTCATTTCCTGGTATCGATATCAAATTTTCTGCACTATTGTAAGAACTGCAACCTTGAAACTTCTGAATATCGTTTCTTATGTCTTTGTCTATGAGTGTATCAAATTTGATTAAAATCGAACCACTCCTTCTATAACCAGATTTTTTCGATTATCGATATTTATCGGGGGTACCTCGACACAAAACCTATCTAAGAACACTCGCAGACGCTTATAGTACAACTGTGTAAATTTTCAAGAAAATCGGTTCTGCTGTTTCGGAGTCTATAGGTAACGGATACACACACACACAGACACACACACACACACACACACACACACACACACACACACACACAAAGTTCCATTTATAAATAAGTTTAGATATGTATCTGTAACAAACAAATAAACACACACACTTTCTAGTTTCTGGTCGTCAGATCTGGTTAGGCAATTTAATTTCGATATTTTTTTTATCCTAAAAATGCAACGCATAGTTTTTTCTTTTATTGTGACGGAAAGAAACCAATATCAACAGAAACTACATTTTACGGGATGAAGGTAGAGATACAGATCTACATTTTGCTGGTCATATGAAACGCATGTGGAGATAAAATTAAACTGATTGAATATGAATGGATTGCAGACTTGCGACAAAGAGGGAGGTTTTAGAGCAAAAAGTTGCTTAGAACAGCAAGGGTCAGGATGTTGAGGAGAGTCACGATTGCTTCTGTCCTGAAGTTGATTACAATGTAGTAAAAAGTGCTTTTTTGTGCTGTTAAGAATTTAACTGGAATCGAAATTATGCCAAGTCGCGGAGGGGGGTAGGTGCGCACTTATGCGTTCCTAACGGTTTAAAATATATGACAAGAAAATTTATTGATTCTTCGAAAGAAGTGAAATTACAGAGTCTGGTATTTTATGGATCTTATAACGCCTACTTGTTTACAAGAAGCCATCTTTATGTAGTATCTATATACACGCTTCATTACGCAGTCAAACATAGCAAATATTATTCATACGTACATAGACACGTATGGCTGAATATAACATTTGCATGAATATGAGAGAAAGACAATGAAACTTAAGCAAATATAGATTTTCTATAGCTTTTTCTTGCTTATTTGCGTTATATATCCCCCATCCTTGTCTGCCTGCCTGTCTGTCTGTCTGTCTGTCTGTCTGTCTCAGTCTTCGTGTTTGTCTGTCTCTGACTTTCTCTCTGTTTCTCTCTCTCTCTTTTCCCTCTCTTCCTCTCTTTCTCTCTCTCTCTCTCTCTCTCTCTCTCTCTATATATATATATATATATATATATATATATATATTATAATCGTGTCGCCCCAAGCAAGGCATTTTACTGTCACTATTGAGCAGGGGCTTACATAGGAGGTAAATTATGAGAAAAAGTTACAGGTTATAAGGGGTGTCAGGAAGAGGGTAGGAGAAGGATGAGAATACACAGGAGAGTGGAGTGGACGAAGAAAGGAGCATTAGAGAGAGAGAGAGAGAGAGAGAGAGAGAGAGAATGCAGGTTAATGAGATGGAAGATGACTATTGACTTTACATTTGAATTCTTGAAGATTGTAGCTGTCTGAAAAGCAAGTAAACGAAATGGAATATATATATATATATATATATAGTCGCTTAGTGGTATAAAGCAAGCCGGATCAGACGACTGTTCGCCCTACAAAAGTGTATGCAGCTTAGGTTACTGCTAAAGGATCAATTTTTTGAATGCTCAAGCAAGTAGATATAATTCCGGCCGATTAAAAAACATAACGTCTATTCAAACAAATGTATCTACTAAAATAAAATTTTTTCAGTAACATATATCTAAGGAAAATAAGAAGAAATGTAATGTTTATATTGGAATTT
This sequence comes from Ascarosepion bandense, assembly GCA_037127315.1. Taxonomy (NCBI): domain Eukaryota; kingdom Metazoa; phylum Mollusca; class Cephalopoda; order Sepiida; family Sepiidae; genus Ascarosepion; species Ascarosepion bandense. The sequence continues at coordinate 1,538,569 of JBBBDQ010000329.1, read as the reverse complement.
CGGCGGGAATTCGGAAGCAACGGCTTTATACCCATATTCACTCCTTCATCAACCCTAGTTTAAGATACCAAACAGCCCTTTCTAGAAAATACTGGGAATTAAAAGAAAGTAACTTAAATCCACAGATAAAATGGAAACTCAGAGGCAAGGCTAGAACCCCTAATAGCTTAAGAGATAGATGTAATCTATGTTTGACAGAAAAAATTAAAATTTTGAAATTTCAATACCAAAATATACTCCTAAACAAACGAAGGGAGATCATAAGTATGTGTCGCCATAGAAATAAGTATAAATCACAATAATTATCCTATTCTTCCAAATATTCACATTAAGGTTTTTTTTTAAATTTGGCCAAACACTTACTTCCCCATTACCTACTACCACTAAATCAAGGGTCAAGCCACATACCTCCCACTATCAAAGAGGAATTACTACTAAATTTTCCTTAGCTCTACCCTAATAAAACCAATGCCTCCCAACCCCTTCCTTTATCTAAGCTAACGTCTGGGCTTAGAATCTTTTCTCATTATCTGTTTATAAGGGGGTGAAAATGTATGTCTTAAATGACATATTTGAAATGGCTATTTCCCCGCTAAGTTTTATCTGAATTTACAGATATATATATATATATATATTATTTCTATATATTATTTCTATATATTATTTCTATATATTATGTTATATATATGTTATATATTTATGTTATATTATGTATTTTAATATTGAAATTTTTTCCAGTAAACATAGACAGCACCTATCACGAAAATTTCAGGATCCAGCCCTTCCTCTGAAATTAGCTGGAAACGGATAGGTTCAGCCCGTATTTGTAGGAATTTTCATGATAGGTGCTGTGTTTACTGGAAAAAATTTCAATATTAAAATACCCCCACCAACACCGGCTACTGAATCTTAGGAGGGAATTCATCAGTAAGTGCCGCCACAAGACAAATTTTTCGAATACTTAAATTTAGAATTTAAATCCCCGTTGACTAGATGTTAGAATATAAATTAAAAGGATTCAATTTAAGTTTTAATCTTAATTTTACCCTAACGTTAACCTTAAAATGTATTTTAACCCCCCTACCTTCCTATCCCAAGCTCCTTTAATTGCCTATCTTTAGAAAATATGGATTCTTTTACTAAACCCCTTTTTCCTTGGTTAACACATATATGTATATATTTTTTTTTCTCTAATATTTTTTCTCTAATATTTTTTCTCTAATAATTTTTAAACTGATAACTTCCTGTAATTGGCATTTAGCTCGCTTCTACCTAAAAGATTTACTCAAATAAACTTAAATAAAAATTTTTAAAATCTTATATTGAAACCCATTCCTTCTCGCCTAAATACACCTTTTCAAAGAGCCCAAAATCTTAACTTTAAAAAGTAATTTAACTCATTTAGTTATCTATATTTATAAAATATGAACTCCTATTCCTCCCCTTCCTAAATATACCATTTCAACACCCTGTAACCCCACGACTACCAACTCTTTCCTTTTTCTACTTTGTGACCGTTGTTAACCAAAAACCCCTCCACACTCTAACTCAGGGCCTTCACCATTTGGAAAAACAATGTCGCTGACGTGATGTACAGTCTCTATTAGAGATCCTATGTCGAAATGTACATCCGACACCTTTGAATTTTGAAAGTTTTCTCTGATTTATATTGGCTCTGTATTCTTAATACATTGAGCTCTCTGCCTGCATCAATTTTTAATGTTAAAAACTTTTAATATTATTAGGATCAGGTTCTTGGAATTTACCTTCCTACTCTTCCACTTCGGATTAAAGAAAAACAAAAAAGTATATATATATATATATATATATATATATATATATATATATATATATTCTCAGGCCTGAATATTCATAAATCCTGTTTCAATACCAACGTGAATGTTCAATTCTATCCAAAAACTTGCTGTACAGATAAAAAATAAATGGAAAAACACCTCATGTTTATATATATATATATAATATTAATATAATCATAATATTATATATATAATATATAATATTATAATACATGTATTTTTTTACAGAGAATTGTTAAAATTATTTTACTTACATGTGACTTTAAAAAAATGTTTTTCTTTAACTGGTTCTACTTTTAGCTTTTCAAGTGTTTGTAAATATCTATATTCCTACGTGTTTACGGTTTTGTTTTAGACAAATGAAAGAAAATTACGTAAGCGTAAGGCGTAATTTGTTTAATATGCCGCTTATGGTAAGTAAGAAAAATATGGTTGAATCTGTTTTGGGAAACGTGTCTCTGGTTTATGAAATCAATTCAATTTTAGCGTAAACTTACTGATAAAAAGTGTTTATTTATCAAAGCACTTTTGTTTGGTGTATTAGTAGTAACATTGTTAGAATGGGAAACTATTAAAGTTTGGCAGATTTCGTCCTCGGCATTCCTCTACATGTTGGCTCAGTGGTATTTTATTTGTGTCGTGGGGATCGCTAATTTGTTGGCGATGAACTGACATCTTTTGTCGGAGTGTCTGGTCACATTGGCCAATGTTATATGTTCGTCACAACTTTTGCATGTTATATGTATATAAAATTCTCTGAATTACACGAGACATTATTTTTATTAGATTGTTACAAAATTAATGGCCGCTCAAAGTGTTGTATTTTGAAAAGCCATTTTAACATAGTATTCACCGTATATATATGTGGTGAATTTTAATATACATAATCATTCAACAACGGTTGTGGTTGAATAGATTCTTAAGTCCGACATTGAGTGAATCTAAATAGCTTTCAAGCTTCATCACTAATTCAGTTGACAACCAAATTTCAAACAGTTTACGAAGTTAGGCAGGAGACCTCCTTAGTTACATTTTGAAAAAAAAAGAATTTTGGTTCAGTAGATAAAAAGTTACGTCAAAATATGTGAAGTCCGAAAAGGGAGACTAACCACATAAGTACATAAGTGAGTGAGTGACTTAAGCTTCTAATAATAAATCTTATTCGTTAAGATTTTTTTTCTGTTTAATATTTCTGTTTGCGGTTTTCAACATTTAAATTCTGATGATATCTTTTATCATTTTTGTCAATCAAACTTTGGTGATCACTTATCGTTTAATCAGAATTGATTATCTGAATTAATTGTAAATAATAAATTTTCTATTGTTTTTTAAATCAATTGCAAATATATTTTTTCTTTTTAATATATTTGAATGCAGTTTTCAGCATTAAATTTATATTAAATTAATAGCAATGCCTAGAAAAATCATGGATTACATGGAAAAATGTGCGCATGAAAAGTAATATTCTTAAGATTATATTAAACCTGGAGAAGAACAGGACAAGTTATTAAACATGGAAAAGAACAGGACAAGCTATTCTAGTGAACTTACTTCTTACAGAAAATAATGCAGCTAAAAATAAAATTTTATTTTTAGCTTCAACATTAATTCAGTTCACTTCGGACATATGTTAATAGGGAGTTTTTTATTATATAGGGAAAACAGTCCTGAAGATATGCCATCTATTTCTGAAACACATACACACGCGCGAGCACACACACACACACACACACACACACACACACACACACACATACATATATATATATATATATATATATATATATATATATATATCCGTTTATACTCACGGATAATCTTTCGCGTATTATAATTGAAAGATATCAAAAGTGAGCTGTAACGTTGACAGACGTTATTATCATTCATTTCTCTATGTACCCAAGTACATTGAATGTTCCGAGAAAAATTTAGCAACACAATTTTGCGGTTATTTTTGTTACCATACTTCACAACCTTGAAGATGATGAGGAGATTGAAAGTGCATATATATATATATATATATATATATATATATATATATATATATATATATATATAGTTTATAAAGGAAAACACAACACGTCATATCAGTTATAAACTATAGCTCATTTCAATGAGTTTAATTAGCTCATATCATCAGACCTGACAATATATTCTCATATATATATTAGCTCATATCATCAGACCTTACAATATATGAGGATATATTGTGAGGTCTGATAATATGAGCTAATTAAACTCATTGAAATGAGCTATAGTTTATAACTGATATGACGTGTTGAGTTTTCCTTTATAAACTTCATATCGAGCTCTCTGTATGGATTTACCAATTAATATTTTATATTAAGGTAATCTTGTTGGATTATCCTCACTGTTTACGGACTGACACATATGCCTATATATATATATATATATATATATATATATATATATATATATATATATATATATATATATATATATATATATATATATATATATTATATTATATAATATTATATATAATTATATAATATATATATATATATATATATATATATATATATATATATATATATATATATATATATATATATATATATATATATATATATATATATATATATATATATATATATATATATATTATATTATATATAATATAGAACATGTACAAATTATATATATATATATAATTTGTACATGTAATTTATATATTATGTTCTAAAATAATTTGTACATATATATATATATATATGTAATATATATATATATATATATATATATAATTTGTACATACAATTTATATATTATGTTCTAAAATAATTTGTACATATATATATATATATGTAATATATATATATATATATTATATATATATATGTACATATAATTTATATATTATGTTCTAAAATAATTTGTACATATATATATATATATATAATTTGTACATGTAATTTATATATTATGTTCTAAAATAATTTGTACATATATATATATATATATATATATATATGTAATATATATATATATATATTATATATATATAATTTGTACATATAATTTATATATTATGTTCTAAAATAATTTGTACATATATATATATATATATATAATTTGTACATGTAATTTATATATTATGTTCTAAAATAATTTGTATATATATATATATATATATATATATATAATTTGTACATGTTCTAAATTATAATTTATATATTGTGTGTATTTAGCCAGAATTGTTTCATTAATGCATGTTTCATTAAAAAAGATACAGACAAGTTTTGTTTATTTATTTTATGTAATTTTTTTCATATTCTCTGGTAAGCTTAATAGCATTATCATTAAATGAAGAAAGAAAATTACAATATTCATACATAAATTTTTTGATAATACAATCTCAGCTTTCGGCTTACATAAGCCATTTTCAAATTTGTCAAATTACATTCTATATTATAAACACGGACAAACTGTATTTGTTTACATATAAGATTTCTAAGCATCAAACAAAGCATTTAAGCCGATATTGTTAATACTGCAGAATAACATGTGCATCAAATGAACTGTTCTGGTGTCCAGTTTTTGTGCTCTCTTCCCCATGCTAATCTCTTCTTCTTATTGGCTGGCCGAAGCAAAGGATTCCTGGCTGCCTTGGAAAATTTTGTAAAGTAATAATAACAAAAGAAACATTCTATTTTTATTTAGAATTATCCACTCGGCAATAAATACTAAAAAATAGTATGAAATACATCATTTTCTTTAAAAAACTGGGGTTTTCCTAATAATTATGGCAGGTAGTATATATATATATATATATATATATATATATATATATATATATATGTATATATATGTATATATATATATATGTATATATATATATGAATAATATGAATATATATATATATATATGAATAATATGAATATATATATATATGTATATATATATATATGTATATATATATATGAATAATTACGAAATCTTACAGAAAGTTACGAAATGGTATTAAACGACATATTTATTTTAAATTTATTTGCTTGAACATTATTTTCATGGATAATTGTGTTTCAGTGGATATACTGTTTTCTTCTATAATTAAACATATAATGATATGTCAACCGGCCTGAATTTTCGAGAAATCTTGCCCGGAAGATAGATAACAAAATTTCTCCAATACTCAAACTGGTCGATATATATAAATGTACTACTTAAAAATTGGGGGAAAATGTCCTTAGATCAGAAGCCGTGAAATTGTTTATAGAAAAGACAGAGGGAAGCCACATCCATGAATGACAAATCACTATGCTGGGACCGATTACGTTGCCGATTCTTCTTTGGAATTGGCCTAGAATCTCAAGATGAATAACACCCGACCAGATATGGCAACTCTATTCAATGCACGGACGAATGTTAGATTTGTAAACATAAAAGATGGATTCTGACATAAAAAATTTTGCCCGATACAGTGACCCAAAATTCTCTGTGAAAGATATAGCTATTGATTCGATCTAGTCTTTCCAATTGAGGCCAACTGAGGCCAAGGAGGCGCCGTCGGTTGCTTTCTGGGAGACTAGCGTCATCCATACTGATGGAAGGCAGAAAAGTTTCTCTATAGTTGCTAAATGGAGAACAGCTTCGTTTTTGAAGCATTAAAATTTACAAGGCATTTCCTGCCCATTTTATCACAAATTGGAGCTTCTTTTCAAGAACAGCAGCCAGGTTAGCAGATTTCTTATTGAGACGGGAGTAAATGGTGGTGTCATCTGCATAAAGGCCTACTTGGGAACTGATTACATCAGAAAGATCATTGATGAAGATCAGGAAAAGCGTAGGGACAAGGACAGGGGCGCCCACGTTCGTATGAAAAGATCTGGAAGCTTTCCCGTTTAAAATGACCTTCATTTCATCATTTGATAGGAACGGTTGGATTAGATTGAACAATCGTCCAGAAACTAGCACATTTGTGCTGCTATTTTTTACCTTGCTAGTATATCCGCAGACAGATCTGTTTCACTGTATCACAGCTCATCAGTACGGTTAGACAGCCGATTGCCTTTTACCCAGGATTGAAACCCGACCGAATTGGCGTCAGTCGGCGATTCTACCTCTGAGCTACGGGCGCTCGGTAGAAGGAGGCAGACCTTTTAGCGTGTATATTATCATCATACACGCCCAATAGCTGAGAGTGTTCTAATTCATTGCTTAATGAACGATGTGTAGATGCTAGAGTAGCAACTGTTTTTCAAAGTCTACCATTCTTCCATAATATATATATATATATATATATATATATATATGTATTTAATTATTTAGTATAGCTGCTTAATTGGAATTGATTACGTTGCAGATCCTACTTAGGGTTTTGTAAAGAAACTCGATTTGAATAGCAGGAGTACCCGCCCAATTATGGTAACAGTATTCAATGAACGGACGAATGATGCATTTATAACTGTGCAAGGTAAATTCTGAACGAGGAAAAAAATTCCTGGCCTTTTTTATCGATAGATGTAGCTATAGATTCAAAGATGTCGTTCCACTTGAGGTCGGTTGAGAGTGTGAGGCCGAGGAGGCGCGGTGTGTTGCTTTCTGGGAGACGAGTGTTATCTATACTGATGGAAGGAAAGAAAGTTTCTCTATAATAATTAAAAGAAAGCAGTTTCGTTTGGGAAGCATTCAAATTTACCAGCCATTTTTTACTCCAATCCTTCGCAGATTGGCTCATTTCCAAGACTACCAGCCAAGTTGACTTTGTCAGCCTTGGTAGATTCTTTATTGAGACGGGCGTAAATGGTGGCGTCATCTGCATAGATTTTTACTTGGGAGCTAATTACATTTAGAAGGTCATTGATGAAAATCAGAAACAGCGTAAGACCTAGGATAGAGCCGTTAGGAACTCAACTATTGAGACGGGAGTAAATGGTGGTGTTATGTCCACCTACTTGGGATCTAATTACATTAAGAAGATCATTGATGAAGATCAGAAACAGCGTAAGACCTAGGGTAGAACCGTTAGGAACTCAACTATTGAGACAGGAGTAAATGGTGGTGTTATGTCCACCTACTTGGGATCTAATTACATTAAGAAGATCATTGATGAAGATCAGAAACAGCGTAAGACCTAGGGTAGAACCGTTAGGAACTCAACTATTGAGACGGGAGTAAATGGTGGTGTTATGTCCACCTACTTGGGATCTAATTACATTAAGATAATCATTGCTGAAGATCAGAAACAGTGTAAGACCTAGGATAGAGCCGTTAGAAACTCAACTATTGAGACGTTAGTAAATGCTGGTGTCATCTGCATAGATGTCCACTTGGGAACTAATTACATTAAGTTGATCATTGATGAAGATCAGGAAAAGCGTTGGGACTAAGACAGAGCCTTGAGGGGCGCCTGCGATTATATGAAAGGATCTGGAAGCTTACTCGTTGAAATGGGGCAAGCTTCATTTCACCATTTGAATGGAATGAGTAGATTAAATTTAAAAGACGTCGTGAAATGCCGTAGCCCTGTAGCTTGCACAGAAGGCTAGCATGTCAATCCCTCTCAGCTCGGGTTTCTCCGTTATTATCAAGAGAATGTTATATGTATTCAGTGATGGCCGCAGGAAGTAATGGCAACCTATTGCGGAATAATCTTCTGCCCAATCAGTCATGTTTCTTTCGAGACATGATCACCCAAATGTGTATCATGTGTAGCACTTAACTGACTGACTGAATATAATAGTTGGAATCATGATTTAGGGTTCTACTGGGCATAAAGTGAGGGAACAGTTTTCTATTGTTATGAAGTAATAAACTGATCCCCCTTAATAACTACATAACAATATAATGCATCTCTTTTCACCCTAGCTATGAGTCAAATAATAGGTCAGATTGGGTTCTATAGCCTTGGCTGGCAACCGGTCTACCGCAGAACTTACTGCCGGATAATCTTCTGCTCAGTCAGTCATGTCTCCTTTAAGACATGATCGCCCAAAGCGTATATCACGTATGGCACTTAACTGACTGTTGGCCTTTAGCACATCAGCGAGAGACATGGCAAACTGGAAGCCATATTGTTTGTCAGAGGTAGGTTAAAAAATATTTCTTTTTACCTAGAGAATATGTTTTACTTTTATTTTTTATTTGTAGGGATCGCCAAAATTAGCGTACGTCCTCACTTTCACTTTTTCTGTGAAATTGCTTTCGTGAGCGGGCACATTTAAATGAATATAAAATAGTGTTTTCAACCGATTTTAATGGCAATTCTTTTCAATACTGATCTATGAAACACTTATTTTTAAGATGTAATATATTATTAACAAAATTCCCGTCAGATATTTTCTCTTTTCCATGCATTAGATACCTGTTTTTTATCGGACTGAGGAAGAGTTGAAATAATTTTTTTTAAGATGTAATATTTTTTTAACAAAATCCCCTTCAGATATTTTTCGTACTTTAGAAACCTACTTTTTATCAGATTGAGAAAGAGATGAAATACTTATTTTTAAGATGTAATATTTTTTTAACAAAATGCCCGTCAGATATTTTCTCTTTTTCATGCTTTAAAAATCTGTTTTTTATTGGATTGAGAAAGAGGTTAAATACTTATTTTTAAGATGTAATATTTTTTTAACAAAATTCCCTTCAGATATTTTCTTTTTTTCATACATTAGAAACCTGCTTTTTTATCGGATTGAGAAATAGGTGAAATACTTTCTGCAGCTCCGAAATCTTTCGCTTCCTGGTATATTTCCCTTTTTTCTTTTTTTTTTCTTTTTTTGATTTGTAAATAAAAACAAGAAAAAGATCAAAATACGTTTTCCAAGGCAAGAATTATCGAAATTACTTTCCAAATCATTTCAAAATTGTATATAAAATCAATTTTTATACATTTTATATTTTCTCCTCTATGACACTAGAGCCATAGCTTTTGTCCCTCCTACATGGCAAAAGGTTGCCGATCCCTGCTTTAGAGAAATGACTACAATTTTATCAATCTGCTTGCCTTATGTGAGTCAAGCTTATAAATTATGTTAGAGACCAAAGACGGAGCTATCTATATATAGTCATCCACAGACAGATTTGTTTCGCTGTTTCTCAGCTGAGCCTTAGTTCTAGGTAGGACATTGAATGTAGGTACCCCAGACGAATCAAGTGTGGAATTAGAAGAAAATTTACGAACAAAGCAATATTATCCGGTGTTGATGTTAGGACCTCAGCTTCATTGAATAAAAGGGAGATCAAAGATTTGCTGTTGTTTAGCACACTTTTGAAGAGCCTCCAATTGTCTTTGTAACTAAACTTGAGAGATGCTGAGCTGCTTTATTTTGTCAGAAAAAAAAACAGCTTAGCATCCTTTAAGGCACGCATTCATTCATTACGAGCAGAGATAAAAAGGCGTCTATTGTAGTCAAGTTTGTCATTCCGGTAAAACCGGAAGAAGTGGTTCCTGTGGGCAATGGCAGCTAAGCAAGCAGGAGAGAACCAATGAGAGGTTTAAGTTGGAGTTTTCTAGCTGGGATGAAGCTAATGATGCCGGCTTTTACCCAGGACGAGACCTTAGAGGCACAATCTTCAGCAGGGAGACTGAAATCATTGTTCAAAGGAACCTCACAAAGGAAATCGCGGAACGAGTCCCAATAAGCTCTTTGAGAGCAGGAAGATATCCAGCTGGTTAGAGGTTTCTGTATGAGAGAGAACTGAAAGAGACATTATCAGAAACCATAGCATGATCGGAGATGGCAAAAGAGTAGAGCTGTATGGCATAAAGCCAGGAATTAAAAGTTAAAAAAGAAATCTAGAAGACAAGCTGAACGCAGAAAAATAACATTCAAATTAGAATTTATCTGTCGAAGTAAAGTAAAATTTGGATTTACAAAAAAAAAAAAAAGAACTAAAAACTAAATTAACTTTTTCAGTTAGTTTCATCAGAAGATAAATAAAAAGAAACTTACAGCCAATATATTAAACCGAATGAGAGACAGAGACAGAAAGAGATGGAGAGCCAAAGCAAAGGTGTTTCTGTATGCTAAGAATTTTTGATAAACTTCTAAGAATATTTAAACAGGGATCGCAATAGCGTAAAACCCAGGGTCACAAACTCACACCAATTTAACTGAATATGTTAGCTCTATCACTGATATGAAGCGCTTTCAAATATGCACCGCACATATATAGTATATAAATAATAACATATATGTAACAAATTGCATATATATTCCTGCCACCCACTCGCTCACATATTTGTATTCGGAGATCTTAACGCCCATCACTCTGAGTGACTTAAAGACACTGTTACTGATCTAGCGGGCGTCCACGCCATGAACTTCTCTATTTCCCAATCCCTTACGCAAGTGGTGGACTTCCCACTCGCTTCTCAAGCACTCCCTCAGGACATTCCTCACTACTAGATATATGTTTTACCTCTGCCCCTGACGACTGTCAAGTCTCGCAGCTTTGTCCGCTCGGCAACTCCGACCATGCTTTTGTCTCTCTCAGTATTTCTTTCCATTCTCACTCCTCTTAGGAGCCTCCTACCTATAGGAATTCCTACCGCTACCAAAAAAGCTGACTGGGATGCATTTCGCGATTTCCTCTGTGATGTCCCTTGGGGAAAAGTGTTCGATCTCCCAGTTGATGACTGTGCCTCTGAGGTCTCGTCATGGGTGAAAGCTGGCATTGCTGCCTTCATATCCACCAGGAAGTATTGCCTAAAACCTCATTCCTCTCCGTGGTTCTCTCCTACCTGTTCGGCCGCCATTGCCCACAGGAACCATTACTTCCGACTACTCAGGAGCCAGTCATCTGATCACAATAGGCGCCTATTCACGTCTGCTCGCAATAAGTGCAAGAGAATCCTGAATGACGCCAAACGGTTGTTCGCTGAGAGAATGTGACAGCGCATAGCTGACCGCAAGTTCGGCTCCAAAGACTACTGGCGGATATGCAAACGGAGTGCTTAACAACTGCAAATCCTCTATACCTCCTTTAATCCATGAATTTGAGATTCTCACATCATCTGCGGACAAAGCTGAGTGCTTTGCCCGCAGATTCTCATACAACTCCACTTTTGACTCATCTGGAGTATGCTCACCGACTTCCCCGTTAGAACTGAGGCCAAACTGCACGACGTACATATTACCCGGAAGGTAGTATCCCGAGTAATTTCAAAACTTGACCCCCATAAGGCGAGCGGTGACGACGGAATCCCGGTGATAGTCCTTAAGAGGTGTGCCCCTGAACTCTCCCCTGTCCTCTCTAAACTGTTTAACTACTGCCTTTCTGCTTCCTGTTTTCCTACATGCTGGAAGTTCTCTTCAATCGTTCCTGTTTTTAAGAATTGTGGTGAACCCTCGGACCCATGCAACTATCGCCCTATCAATCTTCTACCGATATTCGGGAAAGTGTTCGAGGTCATAATCAATGCTGAAATAGTTCAACATCGTACTGACCACAAACTCTTCTCTGACAAGCAATATGGCTTCCGCTTTGCCAGGTCCACTGCCGATATGCCAGCAACCTTTGCGGACTACATGCTCCAGACGCTCGATGAGTCAGGCGAGGCTCGTGCGGTTGCTCTGGGCATCTCCAAGGCTTTTGACAGGGTCTGGCACTCTGGCCTCCTTTGCAAGCTACGGGGTTACGGCATTACCGGACGCCTGCTTGACCTAATCCAGTCTTTTTTAAACAACCGAAAAATGAAGGTCGTTTTGAATGGGCAAGCCTCTTCATCCTACAGCACGAATGCCGGTGTCCCCCAGGGCTTTATCCTGGGCCCGACGCTCTTCCTTATTTTCATCAACGACCTCCCAGATGAGATCAAGTCCCAAGTAGGCATCTACGCAGATGACACCACAATACACAAGTAAGAAACCTGGTAGGGCGGACAGACATAATCTCGCTGCTGACCTTGAACGGGATCTACACTCTGTGATGAATCGGGGCAAGAAGTGGCTTGTCAACTTCAATGCGTCCAAGACCAAGTTGTTGTCTGTCAATCATCACAGGCAACCTCTCCTGCCTCCCATAAGCATGGACCAAGCGATTCTCCCTGAGTGCAATACACTGCGCCTCCTCGGCCTTGCCCTCTCTTCTGATCTCAAATGGAACCGCTACATCGAATCCATAGCTAAATCCACTGCTAAGAAGGTTGGGTCACTGTGTCGATCCAGGACGTTCTTTCCGCCTGAATCCATCCTGCATATATACAAGTCTACCATTCGACCCTGCATGGAGTACTGCTGCCATTTATGGTCAGGCGCCCCTGCCGCTCACCTCAGTGTTTTCGACAGGCTCCAAAGGAGAGTTAGTAAGGTAATAGGTGCTGACTTGGTGGCTTGACTACATCCACTTCCCCACCGACGAAATGTGGCCTCCTTTTGTCTGTTCTATAAGTACTTTCATGGCTTCTTGTCAGACGAACTTAAGTCACTGGTGCCTCCTCAACAGGTGTTTACTCGTGCAACCAGACTGGCAACTGGGTCCCACCCATTCACAGTTAGGTTAGCCAAATGCAGACGACAATTCTACTCCTGCAGCTTCTTCTCTCGCACTTCCCGCCTGTGGAACTCGCTCCCATATTCTTGCTTTCCTGACGGCTACAACCTCCAGTAATTTAAATGCAATGTCAATACTCATCTATTAACCACTTGACTGTAGCCCTTCCCCCACCCCGTATATCCTTCTCTTTCTCTCCCCCTTGCAACTGTCATTACACCTGCATTTTCATATTTCTGTTGCTTCTTTCTAATTGGTTTGTAATCCTCTTCTCCCTCCGCTAATTAATTTTCTTTCAGTTATGTAGCCCCCCGCACATCAGTGGCATTTACGCCTTGCCCGGGGTGAAATGATTAAAAAACATATATATATATATAATTTTACACACACACACACACACACACACACACACACACACACACACACATATATATATATATATATATATATATATATATATATATATATATATAGTAAAGTAAATAATTTAAAGAGCCAACAAAGCTACCAAGGTTTCACCTAACCGGATCTTCAGGGAAGGCTGGCTAAAGAGAATAGTGACAACGACAAGATATAGGGAACTCAAACCTACGTGACCAAAACAAAGAAGACACCAAATAAAAAGTGGGGGTGAAAAATTTTATGATTTAAAAAAAAACGCCAACTGTCGAAGACAACAACATAAACATACTATAGACAACGACAAAAAATAAAACTTAAATTCTAATTTAAAAACCAAGATTTGCCTGACGCGTCTTAGACCGCTCGACCACAAATGATTCACAGTTCAAACGAAGCCGAATCAAACCGTGTAGACACAAATCCCTGATTTCTCGTAATATTCATTTCTTTATGAAAGCGTGTCTTCATGTAAACAGACAATTTTAGGAAATGTTACGGGAAGTTGCGGAGATTTACGAAATGAATTGACAACTGACATATTTTAAATTATTTTTTTTAATTAATCTTTTATAATGACAATTGTTCAATGAAAGCACAATACAGAAAACGGTGGCTATTTTTTTTCGATGAGGATGGAAAATTCGTTTCCTTATATTGGTAAATTTTGTGTGAGAGGTAAGGGTGTAGAGAAAGAGAAATCAGGATTGAAATTTGTAGATATTCAACAAAAAGAGGAAAATGGGAGAGAAGGAGACAGGTGGTTATGGGATATGTTGAGCAAGTTCGGAGACAGGCGCCAGGTCTAACAGTAGAAAATAAAATCTGGTCATTTGCAGCTTTTATGATCCGGCCTTTGGGTTTAACAAAGAGGAAGAAGTAGGAAAATATATATGGAGCGGGATGAGGCAAAGGAGGAATGGCTAAGGAGAGAGAGAGAGAGAGTAATTGGTAGTGGATAAACATATCTGGATTAGTGAAGTATAAAGATATAAATATTTTAGAATTTTCTGAAAGGATAGTGAAATCCTATTCATAGGCGTAGAAGTTATTAAAGGCGTTCCTTTTATATTTAAACTTAATTGAAAATTTTGTACACTTTGTAGTAGATTGTAATTTGCACATGATCTAAAATATAACTTTTAATAAATATTCATAGATGTATTTGTATATTGAGCACTGTTTTGAATTAATGTTTTGAACCCTGTTAGTATTTTCTTCTTTCCTTGTTCACTTATATATATATATATATATATATATATATATATATATATATATAAAATAAAATAAGCTTTCAATATTCAAAATGGTTGAATGACCATGTCAACATAAAAATCCCTAAGAGATATTTCACATCTCCTCAGCAACGGTACATATTATGGAAATAAAAATAAGAACAAAAAAGAGAATAAAAAATAAAAATAAAAAAGAGAAAAAAAATAAAATAAAAAATGACGGTTAATGTCTATATATATATATATATATATA
Organism: Ascarosepion bandense; assembly: GCA_037127315.1. Lineage (NCBI taxonomy): Eukaryota > Metazoa > Mollusca > Cephalopoda > Sepiida > Sepiidae > Ascarosepion > Ascarosepion bandense. Next base: position 1,523,404 of record JBBBDQ010000329.1, on the reverse strand, counting down.
TATATATATATATATATATATATATATATATTTTATTAAAATCCTTTAATCCAAACGGAAAGGTAGGTAGGTAAATCCCAAAAACCTGATCGTATTTTATATTAAAATTTTAATATTAAAAAATGATACAGATGGAGAGCTCAATTTAATTTAAATTACAGAGCTAATATAAAATAAAATAAATTTTCAATATTCAAAAATGTCGAATGAACATTTCGACATAAATTCCCTAAGAGAGAGTTCACATCTCCTCAGCAACCGTAATATATCAAAATGGAAATAAAAATAAGAATAAAAAGGAGAATAAAAAATAAAAAATAAAAAATAAAAATGAAAAAGAGAAATAAAAAGAAAAAGAAAAAATAAATAAAAAATGAGGGTTAAGATTTGAGAAATTTACGTCACAAAAAATTTTCGGAAGCAAATTATGTCTATATTTTAACTTTTAGATAGAGTAGTAAGTGAAGAAATAGAAAAATTGGCTTCGTCTAGCATTACAAAAGAAAGGGGTAGGAAGTGGTGTTAAATTGAGAATTGGGTTAAACAAAACAGAAAGGGAGGGGGGAGGTAAGAAAAATAAAGAAAAGGAAAGAGAAGAAAAGAAAAAAGAAAAGAAAAAAGAATTTTTTTTTAATATTAGAAACGCTCGATACGTGTCAAACAAAACTAATTTTATAAAAGGGTTAAAGTATTAGAAAAAAGAGACTTTTTAGAAAAAACATATTTAGGGGAAAAAGTAGATATAAGATATAAAAATATAAAAAAGCGTTTTAAAGATAATCTAATTAAAGATAATTAGATAATCTAATTAAAGATAATTAGATAATCTAATTAATTAATTATCTAGGTAGAGATAAACTAGATAAAAATAAGAATAAAGATTAAAGAAAATTATAAATTAATTTTTTTTTAAATTAATTTTTAAAATCTTTTTTTATATAAAAATTATGATGTGAAAAAGATATATATACTAGCAGAGGAAATCGGGGGTTAAATTAGTAAAAGTATCCATATTTTTAAAGGTAGACAATCAAAGGAAACTGGAAGAGGAAGTTAAAGGGGTTCAAATACTATTTAAAGTTAAATTAATTTATCAAAAACCATTAAATGTATATTTAACATCCTAAAAACTAACAATTAGAATTTGAAATTTAAGTTTTCACAAGACTCGCTTTATGACGGCACTTACTAATGAATTCCTTTCTAAAATTCAGGAGTAAGTGCTGGTAAGGGTACTTTAATATTAGAATTTTAATAATTCTAATATTTATATCGAAGATCTAAAAATTCTAATATTTTTTTCTTATATATTTATATCTATATTAATATTTTAATATCTAAGGGTACTTTAATAATATAATTTTAAAATTGATTACGAACGCTGCAGGTTTTCTTATTACGAGTGGAGTTTTACAAATATTCTCTTCGCCTTCTTGCTAATCATTAATTCCTAAATTCACAGGGGAATGAAAAGGCTCTACAACAAGCCACATTCTTGAATGTTTTCATAGACGATGTCATTTCGGAACTAGCAATACTCAAAGCTATCATAATACAAAAATACTCAAAAATATCTTAATACAAAAATACTTGTGATACAACAAAGATATCTTAATACAAAATTAGTTGTAATTATCAAATATATCTTAATACAAAAATAGATGTGACTATAAAAATATCTTCATACAAAAATAGTTGTGACTATAAAATACATCTAGATACAAAATACTTGTGACTATCAAATATATCTTAAGCCAAAAATACTTGTGGCTATCAAATATATCTTAACCCAAAAATACTTGTGACTATCAAATATATCTTAACCCAAAAATACTTGTGACTATCAAATATATCTTAACCCAAAAATACTTGTGACTATCAAATATATCTTAACCCAAAAATACTTGTGACTATCAAATATATCTTAATCCAAAAATACTTGTGACTATGACAGACACAAAAATACGGTATATTTCAGCAAAATATTTTTAATTATTTTTTAATTTTTTCTTAAAATGATTTCTTTCCTCTTTATTTGATACGCATAATATTAGAAAGGCGTTGATGCGTAAAGCCAGTACAAGTAACTGTAGGTTCAATCCCTGGTCCGGGTAGTATGGACATATACATTCTGTTCATACAAACTTGATTTTTTAAAAAATGTACAGAAACATTGCTGCCTTCTCGTATTTTCTCTTTTGCCATGTGAGTGTTACGTTTTCCAAGCCCTCCTTCCTCATTAAGTATCCAAGAAATTTGTCTCTTTCTGATTCTACGTATTTGCATTTACATTTTCGTTGCTTATTCACTTCCTCAATGGAATACTCAGTATTCTTCTGTAGTACCATATTTCTGTTCACAGTATTTTTCTATTCACCTGTGGTAGGATTGCGACGGAACTGATATTGCATAGCAGTTCAGCGCTCTTTTTTTTTCACCTTGTACAAAACCCAGGGGGTCATCGGAGGTAGTTATGTTTGACAAATGCTCTTCTCCAGAACTACGCATGCCACATACAGCGAAACTAACACTAGGGGAAAAAATGGAATCTTGTTGGTTTCTTTCACATTAACCGCCATATTTACCTGTCCCAACATCAATCAGTTTTTACCTTTTGCGATTGCTGCAAGACACATTGACGGTGAAAGCTTTCTCTGATGAAAATCACATTGTTCGTCAAAAACTTTTACACGTCAATACCTGCAAAGTTTCATTCAATATCTATCGAAGATAAGTAGCCAGAAGCCATTGCAAAAAGTGGTAAATACATAATTGAAAAATGTAATTGCATTTTATATTCGGAAAAATAGATTTGATAAAAAAAACTGTTATGGAGAAACACACCTATTCCTCAGATACTGGACCCTCCCTCGTATATTAATAATAGTTAACACGAATTTCATAGAAGGTCTTTAGAGTTCTATTTGAGTTCAGTAGAACTACTAGGCAGTTGATATTAGTCGGCAGTTAGCCGAATACTAAGGAGTCAGCTTTCCGTGGAAGATTTCCAAGTTCCTAACATTTTGGGTACGTTAAGTCCATTAGCAATCGACATAGCACGATTATAACCTTCAGTGCGAAAAACTACTTATATGCCAATTTATTAATTAAACTTAAATGACATAGATTAAATAATTGCTAAAATAAACTTTTAAAAATGTTACAAAAATTAGATGTTACTGGTCATGTTGTCATCGGTGATTGTTAGGACGTCTTAAGGAAAATAAGCCTGGCATATGCGGCGGAAGTTTTAAAAAATATTAAATCCCGGTTCCATGGTGCCTCCTCCTAGGCAGGAGAGGTTTGGGTTTATTGGCCAGTGTCTGATGTTTCCCCAAAATGGGAAGTGGGATGGGTCTTGAGCAATTTTTCTACGGTATTACCGTTAAACCTGCTCTAAACGTCGAACTTATGTCGTTAGCAATGTGGACGCACTAAATTAAGAGACCGATTAAGAGACAATTGAATTTTTTTTTTTTTTACAAGCGTTTCACCCCGAGCAAGGCATGTCACTGCCACTACTGCGCAGGGGGCTACGTAGAGTGGAGAAAGGCTGATTAAATATAGGAAATGTCAGAGGGTGGGTGATAGGCGGGTAAGGATACCGAGAATGAGGGTTGGGTAGATGAGAGTGTTCTGAGAATAGTTGGGAGTTAGTGTGATAGGAGGTGTATAAGAGCATATAATGAGGAAAGAGAACTTGGAGAATTTGACACTCACGGGACATACTGGAGCAACAGAAGGAGAAGACAGTAACGCATATCTTATTTAATGTGGTTGATAAAATAGTAAATAAACTTTTCCCTACACCTAATGGTGTGTAGGGCAGCGTTTTTGCTGTTTCCGTAACAAACTCTTTTTTAAGGGGAGGGGTTGTTAACCCTGTGCCCAACCCCCAAACCTGAAGGAAGGTGATTTTCTAAGCGTAGCTTAGACGTAACACACGGCCGAAAGTAGGAGATACCCAGTGAGGATCGAACTCACTACTCAGCTATTATGATTCTAGCGAGACGAGCTTGTTAACCATGACACCAGGCCGAGGTGCCCAATGTGGTTGATAGGAAAGCCAAAATAAATGTGTTTACATCCTTTGTTTTGTTCATGTTTTGAATTTTCAGTGCATCTACTACCAAGAAATACATGGCTACATAGATACACGACCGATCATAATTATTACACCACCCCAGGGTTTACCGTCACCTTCTATCTATTTATCTATCTATCTATCTATCTATGTCTCTCCATTATCTATCTATCTATCTATCTATCTATCTATCTATCTATCTATCTATCTATCTATCTATGTCTCTCCATTATCTATCTATCTATCTATCTATCTATCTATCTATCTATCTATCTATCTATCTATCTATCTCAGTCTCTATCTATCTATCTATCTATCTATCTATCTATCTATCTATCTATCTATCTATCTATCTATCTATCTATCTGTCTCTCCATTATCTATCTATCTATCTATCTATCTATCTATCTATCTATGTCTCTATCTATCTATCTATCTATCTATCTATCTATCTATCTATCTCAGTCTCTCCATTATCTATCTATGTCGCTCTATCTATCTATCTATCTATCTATCTATCTATCTATCTATCTATCTATCTATCTATCTATCTATCTATGTCTCTCCATTATCTATCTATGTCGCTCTATCTATCTATCTATCTATCTATCTATCTATCTATCTATCTATCTATCTATCTATCTATCTCAGTCTCTCTCCATTATCTATCTGTCCATCTATCTATCTATCTATCTATCTATCTATCTATCTATCTATCTATCTATCTATCTATCTATCTATCCAGTCTCTGCATTATCTATCTATCTATCTATCTATCTATCTATCTATCTATCTATCTATCTGTCTCTCCATTATCTATCTATCTATCTATCTATCTATCTATCTATCTATCTATCTATCTATCTATCTATCTCAGTCTCTGCATTGTCTATCTATCTATCTATCTATCTATCTATCTATCTATCTATCTATCTATCTGTCTCTCCATTATCTATCTATCTATCTATCTATCTATCTATCTATCTATCTATCTATCTATCTATCTATCTCAGTCTCCATTATCTATCTATGTCGCTCTATCTATCTATCTATCTATCTATCTATCTATCTATCTATCTATCTATCTATCTATCTATCTCAGTCTCTGCATTATCTATCTATCTATCTATCTATCTATCTATCTATCTATCTATCTATCTATGTCGCTCTATCTATGTCGCTCTATCTATCTATCTATCTATCTATCTATCTATCTATCTATCTATCTATCTATCTAACGCAGTCTGTTCATTATCTACACTACTGGCCATAATTATTAGGCCACCCCAGTGTTTTAAAAATAGATGAATTTCATTATATCTTTTAGTATTTATTGCCAAGTGAATAATTGTAATTGAAAATTGAATGGTTCTTTTGTTAATATTTCACAATAACATTTGCATCAAATGAATTTATAAATATTTAATAATTACCTATATTGCAGTTTCATCAAAGAATGAAGAAAATTTAGGTTGATTCGGACGAGCTCATCTTTGCTTCTTTGCCTTGTAAAATTTTGCAAAGTAATAATAACAAAAGAAGCATTCTATTTTCATTTTAAAAAACTGGGTGTGGTAGCCTAATAATTATGGCCGGTAGTGTATGCGCGATGAGGGAGATCGGCGTTCTTGGGTTAGGTCCTGGGAACTAAAAGGGTATTAGCTAAAAAAAAGGTTTGAGGACCACTGATCTAACTGCTCGTAAACTTTTTCAGGACATACTTCTTTAGGCTGATCGATAATGAAACCATTTTCATTCTATTTTTAAAGCATGGCTCGAATCGTTCTGATGGGGATTTTGAGATCTTTGGATTATGATTATCAATTTTTCTTCTCACGTAATTCACAAAAGTACAGCTTCAAATTCTTCATTATGAAAACCATATCAAAATGTTTAATGATTTTTTATTTTTATCAATTAATAGTTTAGGTGCTAGTATTATCGAAAAGACACGAGCATAAATGATGTTATTGTATGTTAAATAATTACTTCATCTGCGTGTATTTTAGTCTTAAATCCTGATATATATTTTCATTTCTCCTCTCTGCTATCTGTTTCAATCTGGACCCTCGATAAGATTTTATTGTTTTCCAACAGATTACCTTTTCATAACTGCATCCGTGTAGTTTCAGATGGTAACGCATCTATAAATAAGTACTGTTGTGTTGCTTTGTTTTGGTATAATTAGAAGATAACACAAACTTGAATTAATGATGTTTATTTTTGGTATCAAACTTTAGGTTTTTTACATCAAGTTACAACCTTTAAATTTTGTGTGGATACAGGAGCAGACTAGCTAAATTCTCTTCACTGTGGTATGCTAGTAGTAAACGAGCCTATCCCTTCTGGACTCTAGTGGTCAACTGACAAGTGTCTTTCCCTTTTTAAAATCTTTCTACACAAAACTACTGTCCTTAACTCCTACTTCTTACTTCTACTCTTACTCCTACTCCTACCAAAAGAAACGGTTCCTTATTTTGACGCCCAATTTTGAATTCTTGGCGTCAGTGTTTTTTTTTTTTTTAGAACACTTGCCATTTTATAAACCATAACATTACTATAAGCAAGCTTGAAATCCAGTGTATGCCATTTTGCTGTAGTGTAAACAACTTTGTTTTTTCATAGCGTAAAATATATCGGATTTCGTGCCAAAAATTGTATTTGTTGGAATTTTTACTGCACTTCTTCTTTTATGTGCCTTGTCCTTTCAGGGCGTAGGCGATCATTCGCTTTCCACATCTCCCTATCCCTGGTGTCTCTTCTCCTGTTACACCACCCAAACTCCGCTCTGCCATCCACTAGCTCAAGCCCATAAATCTAGAATATAAATGTATAAAAACTAGCATGGTCACAAAATGAGGGATCAGTTTATATATTGATTATAATATAGAATTGACCCCCCCACTTTATATTCACATTATAATTTCTCATAAGCAGTTGCCATATATATTCTTCTTCTATGGGCCCTGTCCTTTCAGGACGTAGGCGATCATGGCTTCCCACATCTCCCTATCCCTGGTGGCTCTTAGCACACTTTTTCCTGTTACACCACCCAAACTCCGCTCTGCCATCCACAAGCTGAAGCCCATAAATCTAGAATATAAATGTATAAAAACTAGCATGGTCACAAAATGAGGGATCAGTTTATATATTGATTATAATATAGATTTCATCCCCCACTTTATATCCACATTATAATTTCTTATACGCAGTTGGCATATATTTTCTTCTATGTGCCCTGTCCTTTCAGGACGTAGGCGATCATGGCTTTCCACATCTCCCTATCCCTGGTGGTTCTTAGCACGCTTTCTCCTGTTACACCACACAACTCTCGTCAGGTCCTTTACATATGTTATCCACTGCTTTCCTCTATCGCTTTTTCCATCTATCTTGACTGTTAGTATCAGGTTCTCTAAACCCTCTTTCCTCATTGCATGTCATAAGAACATTAGTTGTATCTTCCTGATGCTCAGTATTAATTTCCTTTTCGTTTCCATCATTTCCCAAACCTCATCATTGCTCACATGCTCGATCCATGATATTCGCAGCATCCTTCAGTTCATTTGCTTCAAGTTTTTCTTCATCTACGATGATATTGTACCGAATTCACTGCCGTATTGAAGAACTGACATCACATAGCAATCAAGTACTCTCTTCTTTATTTCTAGCGAAACTGTCCTGTTTCTTAATACTCTTCTCAGCTCCTGGAATGCATCCTTGTGCTTTTGGATCTCAGGAATATAAATGTATAGAAAGTGATGTGACCACAAAGTGAGGGGTCAGTTTATATATTGATTGTAATATGGACTTGATCCCCCACTTTATATCCAGTATCCTTCTGTAGAACCACATTTCAGTTGTTTCAAGTTTTTCCTTCATCTTTGATGATATCGTCCAGCATTCACTGCCATATTGAAGAAAAGGCATCACACAAGGCATCCAGTACTCTCTTCTTTGTTTCTAGCGAAATTGTCCTGTTTCTTAATACTTTACTCAACTTCTGGAATGCTTCCTTCGCCATGCCAGTTTGACTTCGGATCTCTGTGTCGCACTTTCCGTCTTCAGTTAGAACACTTACTGCACTACTTTATTCAAAAGAAATCTGCAGCTCAAGTAAACTGAATTCTCGTTGAGACTTAAGGTGACCATGTTATGTCGGAAACAGCATTGGTTCAGACGCTTAAAAAATAATGATTTTGATGTTGAAGATAAAAAATCCTCTGGTTCATTACTTCATAAATACTCATGTAAGGCGCAAGCTAAAACTGTAAAATCATTATGAGTTGATCACATAAGAGTTTCGAAACGTTTGAACGCATAAGGAATTATTAAAAGCATTGATATTGGATACTGTACGAGTTGAAACCGAGATCTGAGTGCGTGTAGTTTCAGATGGTGACGCATCTATAAAGAAGACATTCTTTATAGATGAGTTATATTATATTGATTATACAATATTATATATTGATATTATTATATAATATAATATATTGATTATATAATATTGCTAGCAATACAGCCCGGCCTTGTTCGGGTCCAATGAAAGCTTTAAAACTAATCCATGGTCCTGGAGCTCAGACTCTTTGGATGTTGGCACGAAAGACTAAAACAGCAATAATTGTTTCCAGTTAAAGCGAAACCATAGACTGAAAGAAAAATGAATAGATGTAAGTCAAATTTTGATTTCCTGGTATCGATATCAAATTTTCTGCACTATTGTAAGAACTGCAACCTTGAAACTTCTGAATATCGTTTCTTATGTTTTTATCTATAAGTCTATCAAATTTGATTAACATCGGACCACTCCTTCTATAACCCGATTTTTTCGTTTATTCATTTTCAATATTTATCGGGGGTACCTCGACACAAAACCTATCTAAGAACACTTGCAGACGCTTATAATACAACTGTGTAAATTTTCAAGAAAATCTGTTCAGCCGTTTCGGAGTCTATTGGTAACGGAAACACACACACACACACACACACACACACACACACACACACACGGACAAAGTTTCATTTATAAATAAGTTTAGATATATTGATATATTTTCTTATAATATTATATGTTAATATAATGTATTATTATAATATATTGATATAATATATTTTTTATATAATATTGATTATATTATATGATATTGCGTTATATTATATTGCCATCTTATAAATACATTATAAAGGTTCTTTCATTCAAATGGTAATACATCTATACAGAAATACTATAAGCAACTTGAAATCCAGTGTATACCATTTTGCCGAAGTGTAAACAAATTTATTTTTTCATAGTGTTAGACATGTCGGATTTCGTCCCAAAGAAAGGCTATTTTTGGAGAATTATATTGCAATACTTTATACAACTTACAGAAATTGTTTCAGACGCTTCAAAAATAATGATTTTGAACGCTCTGGCACGCGAAAAAGTTGGGAGACAAAGAATTGGAGGCATTGCTTCATGTAGAAACGTTTGAAATCATTAGGAATGATTCAAAAGCAAGGACATTGGGTGCCGAACCAGTTGAAGCCGAGGGACGTCGAACGGCGTCTTGTCACGTGAGAGCAGTGCTTCAACGACAAAAAAGATAAGGCTTTTTGCGTTGTATCGACTGGCGATGAAAAATGGATACACTACGATAACATTCAGCGTACAATATTTTGGGCTAAACCCGGTGTTGTGGATTCTGGGAATAGGAACCGCACAAAATAAACGAACAACAAACAGAATTTGAGATAGAAAAATAAGGATATTAAACGTAAAGAACACAAACTTGAACGCAGGTTAGTAATCCAGGAATACAGTTAGTAAGACGGATGCATACAATGTCTCTGAAGTGAAGCCGTAGTAGAATTAGTATGTCCACATTGGAAGCTGACGGGTGCTGTATAATAATGTTCTGCTGAATGGAGTTCAGAGCTACTATGAACTACTGACGCTGTATTCTCTCGGTATCTGTCAGTATCTCACGGATCTGACGTTATCTCGCGGATCGGATCTCTCGATGTCTGACATCTTGCTTCTATGATAGATAGATAGATAGATAGATAGATAGATAGATAGATAGATAGATAATGAACAGACTGACATAGATAGATAGATAGATAGATAGATAGATAGATAGATAGATAGATAGATAGATAGATATGGTGATCAGTGTGACATAGATAGATAGAGAGATAGAGAGATACTCGAGACGAGTCTATTATACTGGAAAAAGAGGAGACCCCACAACACCCGGACATGTATCAATATTTGCGACAAAGCCAAATTGATAGATAGATAGATAGATAGATAGATAGATAGATAGATAGATAGATATGTATAGTCTAGATGACTCTATTATCCTGGAAAAAGGGGAGACCCCACAACACCCCGACATGCATCAATATTTGCGACAAAGCCAAATATATCTATAGATTATTATGAAGTGGCTGAAATATATAGATTGATAGATAGATAGATATATGTGAACAGATTGTGATAGAAATTAAATGGTTGAAATAGATAGTTAGCTACCTAGATAGATAGTTTGATATGAAAATAGATAGATAGATAGATAGATAGATAGATAGATAGATAGATAGATAGATAGATAGATAGATAGATATGTATACTCTAGACGCGTCTATTATCATGGAAAAATGGGAGACCTCACAACACCCGGACCGGCATCAATATTTTCGACAAAGTCAAATATCTATGATTCGAAGCTTCTGCTCTGGATTTGGTGGCACCAGCTGAGTGCAGTTTTTTTTTTTTTGTGCTTCTCAAACCGACCAAAACCATCACGGAAGACCCCTATCGACTACAACTGATACGTTTTAGCCGAGCATTGAAGAAAAAAACGGTTGCTATACTACCGGAGACATGACATAGTGATTTTGGAACATGACAACGCACGGCCACATGTTGCAAAACGGGTGAAAACCTACTTGGAAACGCTTAAATGGGACGTCCTACCCCCAGCCGCCGTATTCACCAGCCATTGCCCCGTTCGATTATCACCCGTTCCTTCGATGGCATATGGCTTTCCTGAGAAGCATATTTATCCTTATGAAGATGCCAAAATAAATGGGTAAACTCATGGTTAGCCTCGAAAGACGCATTGTTTTTCCGACGTGGAATTCAAAGACCGTCAGAAAGATAGACATTTTTTGCGGTTGTTTTTGTGGCATATCAACCTCGGCGAGCCATTTATTGCCAACTAAATTTTTCTTTATTTCTTGCTGGTAATACTTTTTTTTTTAACAATTTATTGTTTTTATATAAGTTTTGTGTCTTGTAATACTTTTTTTCTTTTCGAGTACCATAATTCATTAGGATTTGTTTTTAAGGGCAGGGTCCCCAAGTCCTACTCTGTTATTTAACTCATAACTGGAAGGAAGGGACGGATTAATACCTTTCCCAAGGGTACCAGAGCTTAAGTGAATGCAGGGTTTTCAACTGGAATTCGAACTCGGCTCACCAATTTCTCTTTCCGAGCCGATATCCACTACACCACAACGCACATCCGTCACTAAACGCTTACAGCACCTGGTATTCCCAAGCGGTCACCCATCTAAGTACTGACCAGGCTCAACGTTGCTTAACTTCGGTGATCGAGCGAGAACCTGTGTATTCAATGTGATATGGCCGTAAGCACGCACATCCGTTACTAAACGCTTACAGCACCTGGTATTCCCAAGTGGTCAGTCATCTAAGTACTGACCAGAGAGATAGAAAAATATAGTGGCTGTTTCTTACTAATTTTTGTAAATAAAACTGTAATTTTCATGAAAAATCAACGAAAACTTATTCAATGTCCTAATAATGTCCTTTAATTGGAGTAGATAGATCTATCTATCGCCCGGTTCACACTCCATCCACGTCTATTGAACAGGTTAAGAGGTTCATCCCTTGTTCCCTGTTTAAGATGTGGTTTCCGGCTTTCTCTTTTCCAATCTTTTCAGGATTACGTAGCCCCCTGCACATCAGTGGCGTTACCGCCTTGCTCGGGGTGATACGATTAAAAAAATAAATAAATAAAATAAAATCATGTATAGCTGGTTAAATCTTGAAAATATCGTTTACTATATTTTTGCCTGTTTAAGTAGAAATCGTATTTAATAAACTGCTGATATTTTCTTTGAGGAAAACTGTGTTTCTGTTATTATATGAAAAACAATAATTGTCACAAAACTCTATTAAACTCTTTTCAGGAGTTATTTTGAAAATATGACATTAAGATATTTCGGCACTTCGATCGTTAAATGAATACTTATTCTTAAATTGATGATTGATTTTCAAGGATACTAGACGAACGCGTATCGATGCATATATATTTAGATTCTTTTTCGGGATTTTCTTCTTTTCATTGTTTGATTTTTTTGATTTTTTTTTTTTTGGCGGGGTGGCTTTTTTTGGTTTTGTATTGTTTTTTGTTTGTTTTTCTGTTCATTTTTTGTTCTCTCTTCTCTTGCTATTCTTTCTTCATCATGATGTTATCCTCATTAAACCAACAGCCGTTCGTCTACTCTGGCAGTGAGATGTTGTTGCCTAGCAACACTGATTTGTTCTTGAATTAATGCCATCTGGAAGTTGCCGATCAAGCCGAATAAAAGCTTCAGGGATGGCGGTAATATCGATCTCTACCATGAAAAGAAAGAAAGAAGGACTAGCAGGATGGAAGAAAGAAAAAGAGCAGACGGATCGATCATCAAAAGAAAGAAAATAAACTGTCGAAAGAAAGAAAGAAAGAAAGAAAGAAAGAAAGAAAGAAACAGCGGTATGAAAGAAAGTAAGAGGACTGATTATCAAAAAAGAAAATAAACTGTAAAAAAGAAAGAAAGAAAAAAGAAAAAAGAAAGGAAGAAAGACAGACAGAAAGAAAGAAAGAAAGAAAGAAAGAAAGAAAGAAAGAAAATAAACTGTAGAAAGAAAGAAAGAAAGAAAGAAAGAAAGAAAGAGAAGAAAGAAAAAGAAAGAAAGAGCGGTATGAAAGAAATTAAGAGGACCGATTATCATAAAAAAAGAAAATAAACTCTAAAAAGAAAGAAAGAAAAAAAAGAAAAAAAAGAAAGAAAGAAACAGCGGTATGAAAGAAAGTAAGAGTATTGATTATCAACAGGAAGAAAATAAACTGTAGAAAGAAAGAAAGAAAGAAAGAAAGAAAGAAAGAAAATCTGTTGGGATGCAAGAATAAAAAAAAATTAGGAAGCAAGAAAGAATGAAAATTAAACAAAAAGCAGCTAAAAACGAATGAATGTAGTATGAAAAAATAGAAGATGATGAGTCAGTCAGTTAAGTGCCATGCGCGATACACGCTTTGGGCGATCATGTCTCGAAAGAGACATGACTGACTGGGCAGAAGATTATCCCGTAGTAGGTTGCCATTGCTTTCTGCGGTAGACTGGTTGCCATCCAAGGCTATAGAACCCAATCTGTCCTATTATTTGACCCATAACTGGAAGGAAGAGACGGATTAATACCTTTCCCAAGGGTATTTGCGCGTAAGTGAATGCAAGGAATTCAACTGGAATTCGAACTCGATTCTCCGATTTCTTGTTCCGAGCCGATATCCACTGCGCCACAACGCACATCATCAAAACAAAACAACAACAACAACAACAAAAAAAAAAAAAAAAAAAAAAAAAAAAAAAAAGATGATGAGACAAATGATAAAAAGGAATGCCAATAGATGAATAAGTAGATTCCAAAGCAGGTTTAATAAGGGAAAGAACCCATGTACGTGTTGAATACCTTGTTTCAGCAAAAGAGACACCGAATCGCAAGAGAGTGACAAAATGTATCAGTGCTCTACTCAGAGGTGTCTGCGGAGCTTGTCAGAAGTTTTAAACAAAGACTGGCTTTATTATTGCTTGTTCATAGAGCAACGATTTGGTGAAACACTTTTAAAGATAACGTCCATATTGAGAAAGAAAATGTTCCAGTTTTGCTCCTCCGAATAATAAGATTTATTTACTTCTTCGACATAATCTTCTAAAAAAAAAAATAAAACAGAAAGTGAAATACAAATATAGATAGGTAGGTAGGTATGAACAGGGTGGGAGAGACAGAAATGAGATAGTTGATTTTGCAAGCGCCGCTTAGATGTAGAAAGTGGGGTACCCAGGGAGGATCGAACTCACTGCTCAGTTGTAATAGGTTCTAGCAGGATAAGCTTGCTGACCATAACACCACGTCGAGGTACTCGAAATAGATAGATAGATAGATAGATAGATAGATAGATAGATAGATAGATAGATAGATAGATAGATAGATAGATAGATATGGTGAACAGTGATAGATAGATAGATAGATAGATAGATAGATAGATAGATAGATAGATAGATAGATAGATATTGATGAAACTTGGAGATACACACACACCCACACAAATAAATAAATATCTCCAGTTGTTCTTATTCATTTTCACTGAATATATGTCTGTAATACCCGGGCTAGGGATTGAACCTACAGTTACTTGTACTGGCTTTACGCATCAACGCCTTTCTAATATTATGCGTATCAAATAAAGAGGAAGGAAATCATTTTAAGGAAAAATTAAAAATAATTAAAAATATTTTGTTGAAATATATCGTATTTTTGTGTCTGTCATAGTCACAAGTATTTTTGGATTAAGATATATTTGATAATCAGAAGTATTTTTGGATTAAGATATATTTGATAGTCACAAGTATTTTTGGCTTAAGATATATTTGATAGTCACAAGTATTTTTGGGTTAAGATATATTTGATAATCAGAAGTATTTTTGGGTTAAGATATATTTGATAGTCACAAGTATTTTTGGGTTAAGATATATTTGATAGTCACAAGTATTTGGGGGTTAAGATATATTTGATAGTAACAAGTATTTTGGGGTTAAGATATATTTGATAGTCACAAGTATTTTTGGGTTAAGAAATATTTGATAGTCCCAAGTTTTTGGGGGTTAAGATATATTTGATAGTCACAAGTATTTTTGGGTTAAGATATATTTGATAGTCACAAGTATTTTTGGGTTGAGATATATTTTATAGTCACAAGTATTTTTGGCTTAAGATATATTTGATAGTCACAAGTATTTTGTATCAAGATGTATTTTACAGTCACAACTATTTCTGTATGAAGATATTTTTATAGTCACATCTATTTTTGTATTAAGATATATTTGATAATTACAACTAATTTTGTATTAAGATATCTTTGTTGCATCACAAGTATTTTTGTATTAAGATATTTTTGAGTTTTTTTGTATTATGATAGCTTTGAGTATTGCAAGTTCCGAAATGACATCGTCTATGAAAACATTCAAGAATGCGTCTTTTTGTAGAGCCTTTTCATTCCCCTGTGAATTTAGGAATTAATGATTAGCAAGAAGGCGAAGAGAATATTTTGTAAGAAAGGAGTTTATCCTTCCAACGTTTTTTATTGAGAACATTTGCTTTTTAGCGAAGATACAGGTTCCAAAATTGGATCTCTCTCTCTCTCTCTCTCTCTCTCTCTCTCTCTCTCTCTCTCTCTCTCTCTCTCTTCATTGACAAGTAGTCGGTAACATTTCCTTACTAAGGACAATTAAAACAAGATCTACAGACCATAAGCTTTGTGCTATTTATACTACAAGAAAAACATTCTGAATGATATATATGTATAATTTGAATTTCAGTAAGAGGCTAAGACATCCCAACCTTGATATATTTGTCTCAAGAAGCGCGTAAAAAATATTGTTACGTCGCTACCGACCCGGCTTATGAATAAAACAACGACAGTGGTCACCAAACACACTTTCGAACCACATACCCAACAACATTAAATGTGATGACAATTTCACGGTTTTTATCGGCGAAAGGACAGATCAAGGTAAATGTGATAAACCTCTTTTGCATTGGTTACATTTTGAAGAGAAAAATGCCGACTATATTCATGTAGCAATCTTCTTTCTTGTTAAGTTTGAACTATAAAAAGAAAAAATAGTTTGTTAACTTTCCGGGGTATAAATAGCCAGATAAATCTAGCTTGTTTGGAAACAGCTTTCATTTTCTCTGAACAAAGTTACAACTTTAAATCACTTCTCGCCCACCGAATTGTTTCCTCCAGAATTCGCTCACCAAACATCCACGATCTGTACAAGCAAACAAATTTGCATGATCTCTGCTTCACGGATCAAGTCAGTTCTGTCATGGTAAAATCAATGGATTAAAATCACTTATCTTCATACTTTGATCTGATCGTAACCACTGAATATGTGCGTTGAACAAGTATTTTGCAATCGATTGTGGACCGTTTATAAAACAATTGGCAGAACTCAGTTGCCAAAATAACATTAATAAATATTTTCCAGGAAGTTTTTTAATAGAGGACAGAAAATGCGGCACTGAAAATAGAAAACACATTAGACTAGTGATATATGCCTTTCAAAAGGAAAGAAAAGCATAAAGACACAGAAAATTTCGTTAAAGAACAGAGTTAAATCAACTTTACAGTGTTAGCTGCTTGTGGTAAGTCAACTGGGATTCAGTCCATTTTTCAGTCTGTTTTTGTGAAATTTCTTGGAAATTATTTTATTTATTTTATTTATTTATTTTTTTTACGTCTTTTGGCCGTCTTTGTTTTTTTTTTTTTTTTTTCGTCACTTAATTTGTGTAAATAATTTTGCTATTCAAGGGTATTTTCGACTAATGATAAATAGCATCACGGTTCAATTATTTCCATTAGTTTTGTCTTGTAGAAGATTTAAATTTCTGTCTTCGAGAGATTGAATTCTTAACGGTTTGGCAAGCGAACGCAAGCAACATAACTCGACTATATTCTGTAAAAAACGGTTTAATTTCTATTTTTGTCTTCAGAAATTGAATTAAATCAACTTTACAGTGTTAGCTGCTTGTGGTAAGTCAACTGGGATTCAGTCCATTTTTCAGTCTGTTTTTGTGAAATTTCTTGGAAATTATTTTATTTATTTTATTTATTTATTTTTTTTACGTCTTTTGGCCGTCTTTGTTTTTTTTTTTTTTTCGTCACTTAATTTGTGTAAATAATTTTGCTATTCAAGGGTATTTTCGACTAATGATAAATAGCATCACGGTTCAATTATTTCCATTAGTTTTGTCTTGTAGAAGATTTAAATTTCTGTCTTCGAGAGATTGAATTCTTAACGGTTTGGCAAGCGAACGCAAGCAACATAACTCGACTATATTCTGTAAAAAACGGTTTAATTTCTATTTTTGTCTTCAGAAATTGAATTAAATCAACTTTACAGTGTTAGCTGCTTGTGGTAAGTCAACTGGGATTCAGTCCATTTTTCAGTCTGTTTTTGTGAAATTTCTTGGAAATTATTTTATTTATTTTATTTATTTATTTTTTTTACGTCTTTTGGCCGTCTTTGTTTTTTTTTTTTTCGTCACTTAATTTGTGTAAATAATTTTGCTATTCAATGGTATTTTCGACTAATGATAAATAGCATCACGGTTCAATTATTTCCATTAGTTTTGTCTTGTAGAAGATTTAAATTTCTGTCTTCGAGAGATTGAATTCTTAACGGTTTGGCAAGCGAACGCAAGCAACATAACTCGACTATATTCTGTAAAAAACGGTTTAATTTCTATTTTTGTCTTCAGAAATTGAATTAAATCAACTTTACAGTGTTAGCTGCTTGTGGTAAGTCAACTGGGATTCAGTCCATTTTTCAGTCTGTTTTTGTGAAATTTCTTGGAAATTATTTTATTTATTTTATTTATTTATTTTTTTTACGTCTTTTGGCCGTCTTTGTTTTTTTTTTTTTTCGTCACTTAATTTGTGTAAATAATTTTGCTATTCAAGGGTATTTTCGACTTTTACTAAGTTAAAACTTTGTAAGCCTCAGTCACTTTTTCCTTGTTTTTTTTTTTTTTTTTTTTTTTTTTTTTTTTTAATTGGAGTAGATAGTTTCTACTATCGCCCGGTCTCACACTCCACCCCCTTCTTTTGAATGAGTTTAGAGGTGATCACCTTGTTTCTTGTTTAGGAAGGGGTTCCCGGTTCATCCCCTTTCTCTGGTCTTGGTGTTAGTTCAGCTGGAAGCTCTTTGCAGTTACGGAGTATGGTGGCAACGTCTTTACATTCTGAGGGTACCGGGTTGGCAGTTTCCTGGTTGCTGCTTCCGACTGGTAGTTAGGAGCCCGAACTCTTGCGTAGCGTCTTGAGAGGCTGCTCTGATCAACAGTTGAATAATACCGGGGTTCTTGTAGTGCCATATCGCGCATGGACGGGCGTCCCTGCATGAACGTTCGGTGGGCAACCCCGAGGCCACATTATGTTGTAGGCCGCGCCAGTCTCCATCCTTCACAAGTTGCAAATGATTGACCGACTGATTCTATTCTAAGACCACTCCTTAACTGAATTACTATGGAAAAAAGCAAACATAATAACAAAACTAAACCAGCTCATTTGAAAACGCCCAAACCTGTCTGCATCTCTTTCACTAACATACGCGGCATCCGCACCAACTTCCCCAGCGTAGATTCTTTCCTCCATAATAACTCACCTGATATATTAGCTCTATGTGAAACTAATCTTAACCCTTTTATCCCCTCATCTGAGTTCTGCGTTCCTGGCTACCTTCCCCTCTTCAGGAAGGACTCCAATGTTCATATGCATGGGCTTGGTGTCTATGTCAGCGAACACCTTCCCTTAGCTAGGGTGTCATCTTTTGAATCCCCAGATCATTCTTTCATGTGCTTCCGCCTCTCACTTCTCAGCTCGATTAGCTATCTCTTCTTTCTGTACCGCTCTCCTTCCTCCCCTGACTGTTCGTTACTTGACATCATTTCTGACAATATTGACAAAGCCATTTCTACCCATCCCTCTGCCCATGTATTCGTGTTTGGTGACTTTAACGCCCACCACACCAAGTGGCTGAAGAACGCTGTCACTGACGCTGCTGGTGTCCACACCATGAACTTTTCAATCACCCAATCCCTTACGCAAGTAGTGGACTTCCCCACGCGTTTCTCCGACAACCCTAACGGAAGGAACTCACTTCTAGACCTCTGCTTCACTTCCATCCCAGACTCTTGCACTACCAGACAACTCTGCCCACTTGGAAACTCTGACCACACTGTAGTGTCCGTCAATATTTCACTCCACTCCCGCCCGACCCATGAAACACAGATAAGTAGAATATCATACTGCTATCAAAGAGCAGACTGGGATTCGTTCCGAGACTTCCTCTGTGACATCCCTTGGAACAACGTCTTTAGTCTTCCCATCGAAGAATGTGCATCCGAGGTCTCCTCCTGGGTTAAGGCTGGCATTGATGCCTTCATCCCTGCTAGGAAATTCCAGCTTAAATCTCATTCGTCTCCATGGTTCTCAGCCGCTTGTTCGGCTGCCATTGCCCACCGGAATCATTTCTTCCGACTTTATCGTAACTATGCGTCGGAACAAAACAGGCGCCTTTTCACTTCAGCTCGTAATAAGTGTAAAAGGGTACTTAACGAAGCTAAGATGTTGTTTGCTGCCAGAATGAAGCAACGCATAGCATGTTCTAAATTCGGCTCTAAAGACTACTGGCGACTCTGTAAAAGAGTACTTAACAAGAGCAAGTCCACAATACCCCCGCTAATCAACAAATTTGAGGTCCTCACCTCCCCAGCAGATAAGGCTGAATGTTTTGCCCGCAGATTCTCGAACAATTCGAGTCTGGACTCGTCTGGAGTTTTTACACCCGACTTCTCACCTAGAACCGAGGCACAACTGAATGATGTCCACATTACACCTTCGCTTGTCTCTAAGATTATCTTAAAACTTGACCCTCACAAAGCGAGCGGTGGTGACGGAATCCCAACCATAGTCTTAAAGAAATGTGCCCCTGAACTCTCCTCTATCCTTTCTAAGCTCTACAACCTCTGCCTATCTGCTTCCTGCTTTCCTGCCTGTTGGAAATCTTCCTCTATAGTTCCTATATTTAAAAACACTGGAGAACCCTCTGACCCTGCAAATTACCGCCCTATCAGCCTTCTTCCGATCTTTGGCAAAGTGTTCGAAGCCATTATCAACGCCGAGGTGGTTCAGCATCTCACAGCACACAGGCTCCTCTCGGACAAGCAATATGGTTTCCGCTTCACCAGGTCTACTGCTGATATGCTAACGACCATCACCGAGTACATATACCAGGCACTCGACAGGAATGGCGAAGCTCGAACCGTTGCATTGGATATATCTAAGGCGTTCGACAGAGTTTGGCATGCTGGCCTTCTATGTAAACTGCGGAGCTATGGTATAACTGGACATTTGTTTGAACTAATCCAGTCATTCCTCTCTAACCGCACAATGAAAGTGGTATTAAACGGACATGCCTCTCAGAACTACCATACAAACGCAGGTGTCCCCCAAGGCTCCATCTTAGGTCCTACACTCTTCCTGATATATATTAATGATCTCCCTGATTCCATAAGAACCCAAATAGGTTTGTACGCCGATGACACCACAGTTTACTCTCGCCTCCAACAAAAATCTGGTGTAGGCGTCAAAGCTAAACTTGCAGCCGAGATTGAAAAAGACCTCCAATCCATATTGGACTGGGGTAAGAAATGGCTAGTAAATTTTAATGCTTCTAAAACGAAGCTACTGTCAATTAACCATCATCGACAATCTCACCTACCTCCCATTAGCATGGACCAGGCTTGCCTCCCAGAGAGTAAAACACTACGCCTCCTTGGTCTCACACTTTCAGCGGACCTCAAATGGAATGACTATATCGAATCCATTGCTAAATCCGCTGCTATGAAAGTCGGTTCTCTGTGTAGGGCCCGGAAGTTTTTTCCGTCTAAATCTATCCTGCACATTTACAAATCTACCATCCGCCCGTGCATTGAATACTGCTGCCATATCTGGTCGGGTGCCCCTGCTGTTCTCCTCGGGCTTCTCGATAAGGTTCAGAGGAGGGTCTGTAATGTGATAGATACCGACTTGGCAGACCGCCTGCAGTCTCTCTCCCACCGGCGAGACGTGGCTTCGCTGTGTCTCTTCTATAAATACTTTCACGGCTTCTGCTCCGATGAACTTAGATCACTGGTGCCCCCTAAATACGAATTTGCACGAGATACTAGATTAGCAACTAGATCCCACCCTTTTACAGTGAAATCAATAAAATGCAGCCGTAACTTCTACTCCAACAGTTTCTTTCCTCGCACTTCCCGACTGTGGAATTCTCTTCCAAAAGATTGCTTCCCCGACGGCTACAATCTCCAGGAGTTTAAATGTAAGGTCAATAGACACCTCCTAACACACTAACCTGCTCCCATTCTATCAAACACTCTTCCCATCTGCCCGACACTCATCCTCGCTATCCTTACTCATCTATCACCTTTCTCCTGACATTCCCGATGTCTATCCACTCCTTCTCTTTACCTTCCCCTATGTAGCCCCATGCGCAATAGTGGCAGTGGAATGCCTTGCTTGGGGTGAGATGATTAAAAAAAAAAAAAAAAAAAAAAAAAGTTCCGAAAATTTATATAATATTGGTCCACCTATATAGCAATGAATCCTAAATAATTTGTTGACAGGTGAACCAACGCCACGAAACAAAAAAATATACTACAGAAGGACGCTGACAATGCCGTGGACTGAACATGTAAGCAACGATGAAGTTCCGGGGGTAATATTTATCCATAATATTTATGGAATTGGTTTGAAAAAAAGAAGAATAACAATAAATAATTGTAAATAAATATTGAAAAAAAGATGTTTTTTGTACATATGTTTATAAGTGTACTAGCAGTATAGCCCGGCGTTGCTCGGGTGAAATGAAAGCTTTAAAACTAATCCATGGTCCAGGAGCTCAGACTCTTTGGACGTTGGCACGAAAAACTAAAAAGCAATAGTGGTTTCCAGTTAAAGCGAAAGAGTAGACTGAAAGAAAAATGAATGGATGTAAGTCAAATTTTGATTTCCTGGTATCGATATCAAATAAGTTTTTTTCGTCATAAACTGAATTTTGAAGGCTAAATAAGTCCTCTGAGTAAATGGTATCATGGCTGAGACTAAGAACTACAATTATACCTACTTAGAGCCAAACCCGAAGCAAAAAATAAAATAAAAGGGCTGAAAAAATACAGACATACAGGCAGATAAACAGACACACACACACAAAACATCTTGCTATATATATATATATATATATATATATATATATATATATATATATATATATATCGATTTTCTGCACTATTGTAAGAACTGCAACCTTGAAACTTCTGAATATCGTTTCTTTTGTCTTTGTCTATGAGTGTATCAAATTTGATTAAAACCGGACCACTCCTTCTATAACCCGATTTTTTTTATTATCGATTTTCGATATTTATCAGGGATACCTTGACACAAAACCTAGCTAAGAACAATCGCAGACGCTTATAGTATAACTGTGTAAATTTTCAAGAAAATCGGTTCAGCCGTTTCAGAGTCTATAGGTAACGGACACACACACACACACACACACACACACACACACACACACACAGACAAAGTTCCATTTATATATAAGTTTAGATGTAGTATTGATTTTTATTTATGTTTAATAATTTACACTTAATTATATATTTTTTATTTTATTTATTATTTATTATTTTTAAACCTCCTCGTAAATATTATGAACTGTTCTACTATCATTATATTTGGGTATATAACTATCAAAATTTGTATCATTTAACTCACCTGATGATTTCGTTTTGCATGAAACGCAGAGTTGTGCTACCGGTAAGGGTAAAGCTGTATTGTTATTTTACATTGAGAATTGTTTATTAACACCAGTACTCAATGCGCTATATATATATATATATATATATTATATCATTTTTCAACACAATTCGATTTCTGCTATGGTCGCACAACCTACCAAGTCTGCGGGAAGACCTAAGGCAGGTCGTGGTGTGTTGTTTTGGCTTCATTTCGTGTTTTTTATATCTCCCCTATCATCCCTAGCGTTACATAGACAAAGTTCTTCTTAGTGTGTGGTCTGTACAAGACAATTTTTTGTATATCTCTAAGCTGGGGTTTCCAGGGATTCTTTCAATGTTATTTTATTTTATTTTATTTTTTCATTTTTTATCATTCCAAGTGCACCTACTATCACTGGTATGATTCTTGTTTTCAATTTCCACATTTTTTCTATTTCAATTTCCAGGTCTTAATATTTTGACAGTTTTTCGAATTCCTTGTTTGCTATGTTACAATCCGCTGGACAAGCCATATCAATTAATAGGCAAGTGTTTTTCTTTCTGGCTTTTAACAATAATGTCCGACCTATTTGCTTCAATTTTTCTGTCTGTGTAGAAGGTGTAATCCCATAGAATGGTGACATCTTCTATTTCTGTAACCGGTGCTGGATGATGTTCAAATCAGTGTCTGCTTACATATTTTAAATAGTGTTTGCACATTGTCCAATATAAATATTGTCCCACTCTATCGTGACGATTTTTATATTCATTTTGGGCAAGTAGAGAATGTAAGAAACATATCTCAATCTAACATTTTCCTTTTTATTAAAGCTTCTTCAGGGAAAGAGGTGAAAAGTAAAAACTGTTTCTGTAATATTTTTCATTTTCACCTCGATTTCTAAATAAGCTTTAATAATAATAATAATAATAATAATAATAATAATAATAAATGTTATATTGAGATAAGTTTCCTACATTTTTGTTCACTTTATTCCATCATATTAACGGATTCCAATCCATCTATTCAACGTATATATATATATATATATATATATATATATATATATATATATGAATCGAAATAAAAATAGTAGAATTACACTCAAAGGTCCCTTTAAGTTAGATCAAAAATATAAAATGTTTTCTTTCTTTTCATTTTTCTTTTTTGTTTCAGAAAATGATGAGATACAAAGAAAACTAAGAGAATAATGTTGTCATGATAATGGATACATTAACAGAAATGGAGTCCAGACAGAGGTTTTGATCGACTGACACTTTGGCCGCCGTTAAGATTGAAAGAAGAAATCATGTATTCCAACATATTTCTTTTTCAAATTTAAAGTGGATCTCTATTCTGATTAATTAAATTGAACACACATACAAATTTTTCTTTCTTCCCACATCCATAAATAACAAACGTATTGTTTCTTAGATTCAAATGAAAATCATTTTCACAACAATCATCTAAAATTGCTCAATGACGAGGGAAAAACCGCGAAAAATAGAAATTTCCGTGTGTAATGTAATCTATATTAATTTTAAATAATAAAAAAATAAATGTAATTTTATCTATCTATCTATCTATATATATATATATATATATATATATATAGAGAGAGAGAGAGAGAGAGAGAGAGAGAGAGATAGATAGACAGATAGATAGATTTGATAGACAGCGTATATACATATATATATATATATATATATACGCTGCCGACCATAAATATTAGGCCACTCCAGTTTTTCTAGAGAAATGATGTATTTCATACTATTTTCAGTATTTATTGCCAAATGAAAATAGAATGGTTCTTTTGTTATTATTACTTTGCAAAATTTTACAAGGCAAGGAAGCAAAGATGAACTCGTCCGAATCACCCTAATTTTTTTTTCATTCTTTCATTGATGAAAATGCAATATAGGTAATAATTAAATATTTATAAATTCATTTGATTCACATGTTACTGTGTAGTATTGACAAAAGAACCATTCTATTTTCATATACAATTTTTCACTTGGCAATAAATATTAAAAAATAGTATGAAATATATCATTTTTTAAAACACTGGGGTGGCCTAATAATTATGGCCGGTAGTGTATATTTTTTTTTTTATAAGCGTTTCACCCCGAGCAAGGCATGTCACTGCCACTACTGCGCAGGGGGCTACGTAGAGTGGAGAAAGGCTGATTAAATATAGGAAATATCAGAGGGTGGGTGATAGGCGGGTAAGGATACCGAGAATGAGGGTTGGGTAGATGAGAGTGTTCTGAGAATAGTTGGGAGTTAGTGTGATAGGAGGTGTCTATTGACCCTACATTTAAACACCTGGAGATTGTAACTGTCGGGGAAGACATGTATATAAACTGGTAGTAAATTCGTTAGATTTTTGTGAGATGAGGAGTGAATTGATAAAAGAAAACGTTTGGTAATCGAATGATGTATAATAACCGAACACATGAAAATAATGGAATAGCAACTCAACGATTTGAGATTAGAATGAGAGACAAATCTGTGTGTGACATAATGCTGTTTAGATATGGGGAAGTGGTAGTAAAGCACCATCTCAACATTTGAGTCGGTGCTTTTTGTACTGAAACTACTGAATTCTGTTAGATTTAAAGTTTAACCCCCGTCGAAAAGATATGTTTTTTTGTGTCTATATTAGCTTGTGTGCTACATCGGGCTACTAATATTTATTTCCTGGGGTATATAGTATCTTCTTTTTTATGTTCCGTGTCCTTTGAGGACGTAGGCGATCATGGACCTCCACTTAACCCTATCCTTTGTCGCTCTTATCATTTTTTCTCTTGTTGTCCCTCCCAAACCCTGATCCGCAATCTACTTACTCAAGCCCATCAAGTATGTCTGGCGCTGCACTTCCTCTTCTCTCTTTCCCTCTATCCGTCTTGAGAGTATGAGATTCTCAAAGCCTTCCTTCCTCATTACGAATTTATTATTAGAAACATCAGCTGCCCCTTATTGATATTAAGTATCAGTTTCCACTTCATTTGCCTCCTCTCCAAAACCTAATGCTTTTGGATCTCAGGAATATAAATGTATAGAAACTGCTGCGACCACAAAGTCAGGGGTCAGTTTCCATATTGATTTTAAGATGGAATTGATCCTCCACTTTATATCTAGTATGCTTCTTTAGAACCATATTTCGATTGATTCAGGTCTTTTCTTCATGTTTGATGATATTGTCCAGCATTCACTGCCATTATGAAGAACTGATATCACATAGCAATCTAGTACTCTCTTCTTTGTTTCTAGCAATATTTTCCTGTCTCTTAATACTCTTCTCAGCTCCTGGAATGCATCCTGGTGCTTTTGGATCTCAGGAATATAAATGTATAGACATTGTTGCGACCACAAAGTGAGGGGTCAGTTTATATATTGGCTGTAATGTGGAATTGATCCCCCATTTTATATCCAGTATGCTACTTTAGAACCACATTTCGGTTGCTTCAAGTCTTTTCGTCATCTTTGATGAGATTGTCCAGCATTTGCTGCCATATACTCTACTCAGCTTCTGGAATGCATCCTCCTGCTTTTGGATCTCAGGAATATAAAAGTGTAGAAACTGCTGTGACCACAAAGTGAGGGGTTATTTTTATACTGATTGTAATATGGAATTGATCCCCCACTTTATATCCAGCATCCTTCTGTAGAACAACATTTCTGTTACTTCGAGTATCTCCTCCTTCATCAGTGAAGAAACTGTCTAGCATTCGCTGTCATACAGGCGGACGGATATTGTATAAGAGCCCAGTTTATAGGAGCCTAGTGAATTTCAATTTTGATCCAACTGGGTTTGGGTGAGTCAAAATGAATAGATGTATTAGGTTGTTTTATAAACTCATAGAAAATATGAAATCTTTTGTGATAATTTTCATCCCAAGTAAAATTAACAACTATTTTAAAAGGCTCCAAAGGAAAATCAGTAATGTGATAGGTTCGACTCCAGCCACTTTATCACCGACGGGATATGGCTTCCCTCTGTTCTATAAATATTTTCATGGCTTCTGCTCCGACGAACTTAAGTCACTGGTGCCCCCGCCACATCAGTTTACTCGTGCAACAAGACTGGCAACTAAGTCCCACCCATTCACAGTTAGATCAACCAAATGCATTCGACAAATCTACTCCAGCAGCTTCTTTAATGGCACTTCGCGCCTGTGGAACTCGCTTCCATATTCCTGCTTTCCTGACGACTACAACCCCCAGGAATTTAAAGGCAATGTCAATACCCATCTCTTAACCAGATGAATCTAGTTCTTTCTACATCACACTGTATATCTTGTTCTTTCTCTCTATCTTTGTAACTGTCATTACACCTGTATTCCCATCCTTCTCTTGTCCTTTCTCTGACACCCGCTGTAACTGGTTCGTTTGTCTCTTTACTCTTCTCCGAGGTAATCTTTTCTCTTATGTAGCCCTCTGCGCATCAGTGGCGTTACCGCCCTGCTCGGGGTGAAACGATTAAAAATATGTTTATATACTAAAGTACGTGTGTCGTCAAAAATTACAAGATTTGCCAGAAAGTTTTAACAGAGGGGTGCAATAAAACAAGTCTTGAAACAATGAATTAAGATTCAATAAAGCGGAGAAAAAGAATTTACAATTAAAATAGAGACCAAAGGACCGTTTAATTGATGCCTTCAATGGTAACTACGATTCATTGATTACTCCTGGTATAATATATTTAACATTAATTGTTTAACATCTTTTTACGTTAAAAAAAAAACTATGCCTTTTTATTTATATAACAGTGAAATGCATTTCTAAATCTGCAGTTTATGGTTATGTAGTCTATCTGGGGATGTGCGTTGTGGTGTATTAGATATCGGTTCGGAACGAGAAATCGAGGAGCCGAGTTCGAATTCTAGCTGAATTCATTGCATTCACTTACGCGCAAATGCCCTTGGGAAAGGTATTAATCCGTCTCTTCCTTCCAGTTATGGGTTAAATAATAGGACAGATTGGGTTCTATAGCCTTGGTCGGCAACCAGTCTACCGCAGAAAGCAATGGAAACCCACTGCGGGATAACCTTCTACCCAATCAGTCATGTCTCTTTCGAGACATGATCGCCCAAGCGTGTATCACCTATGGCACTTAACTGACTGACTGAGTCTATCTGATTTTTTGTGTCACCTCCTGAACTTCTCCATGTCCATAGACGCCGTAGGTGTTCTTGAAACCAGGTGTTAGTTATTACCTGGTCATTTGCTATGCATCATTGGACTCATTTTTCTCCTTGTTCGTTGCGGGTTCCTAAACCAAAATTGCCAGTTGTCATACCTTCCCTCTCCTTTCCTACTTTGGCATTCAAATCTCCCATGATGATCCTGATTTCTTGGCTTTTACATTGAGTCTTGGCATTGTCTAGAGTGGAGTAAAAAGATTCTATTTCTTCCTCGGTGCTTTGCGTTGTTGGTGCAATTGCTATGTTGAACGGTCTCCCTTTCAGTTTGACCAGGAGAACTCTTTCGGAGAACTAGCAGTATCCGAAAATACATTTCTTTATGTCTTTTTCCAGTATTAAGCCGACTCCTTCTTTCATTATTTTCGCCTCCTGCGTATATTATCCTATGGTTGTCGCTGCTGAAGTCTCCATTATTTGGCCATCTGGTTTTGCATATTCCCGGAATATTGATTTTCAGTCTGTTCATTTCCTGCTTGGCATTTTCTAGTTGTCCGTAGCTGTTTAACGTCCTGACATTCCATGTCCACAAGGTAATCCTTTCTTTGTTGCGCACAGTCGCAGAGTAACGGTCCAGAGACACCTGTTACTCATGTCGTTCCTTCTCGGGCGAGCTACAGATTTTGAGAAAAAACTGTCCCCTTTAGCAGATTCAGAAATGCAGTGGTTCAAAGTAAATGCTATCCAGGCGCTGACTGTGGAAGCGACCACGCCCCAGTCATCTGCAAACTAAAGGTAAAAATCCAGAGGTTGAAGAAGCTTAGTGCATCACCAAAACTGAAATACAACACACTCTTGAATGACCTCAACCTACAGAAAGAATACACTAACAGCGTGAAAATCAAATACAAAGAACAAATTGGAAAAGGACACTCGAAATGGGACTCGCAAAAGGAAACAATAGTGACATCAGCAAACAACATTGACCCAAAGGAAATTAGGCAGAGAAAAAAAGACGAGTGGATGACTGAAGAGATTCTGGACATGATGCAAAGGACGCAGAAAATGATATCAAGATATGGAATAGAGGAAACTACACAAGGAAATAAGACGAAAATGCAGACAGGCTAAAGAGAAATGGCTCAATGACAAATGTGCAGAAGTAGAGAGATTGAGTAGGAATAATAAAGCAGACATGCATAAAGAAATAAAAGAACTGACAAGACAAAAAACCTGCTCTTCAACAGGATGTATAAAATCCAAGGATGGAATAATCATATTGAAGAAATAGGAAATAGGAAAAAGGTCTTTTTGACGACAAGAGAGAGCAACCAATAATACGCAAAGATGAGTACGTACCGGAAATATTAAAGTGTGAAGTGGAATCTGCAATAGCCAAACTGAATAGAAACAAAACAGCTGGACCAGATGGCATAGTCATAGAGCTGCTGATAGCGTTGGAAGAATTTGGTAGAGAGAAAATTACAGAAATAATAAATGAAATTTAAAATAGTGGTGTAATACCAGATGACCCCAGCAAGTCGATCTTTATAGCACTGCTTAAGAAGCCAAGAGCAAACGAGTGCGAACTCCACAGAATCATCAGTTTAATGAACTAGATAACAAAACTGATCGTCCGAATCCTGATGAAGAGATTGAGAAGCAGTATCAGGCCAGAAATAGGACAAGAACAGTGTGGTTTCGTTAAAGACACGGGAACAAGGAATGCCATATTTATGCTTAGGATGCTCTCTGAAAGGGCAATACAAATGAAAAAGGACTTATACCTGTGCTACATTGATTATGCGAAGGCGTTTGACAAAATACGCCAGAAAGAATTGATGCTCGGCTGCCTTGACATATTTGAGAAAGACTTAAGAGTAATCAAGAATCTTTACTGGCAGCAAACCGCTTGCATACGGACAGGTAATGAATTGAGTAGATATACAAAGATAGAAAGGGGAGTAAGACAAGTATGTGTCTTTTCACCTGATCTGTTCAACTTGTACAGCGAGAATATTTTGAGGACTCTAGAAGTTATGTTTGGATTTATCATCGGAAGCCACAATTTAAACAACCTAAGGTACGCAGATGATACAGTGCTGATAGCAGACACAGAAAGGAAACTACAAGACCTCCTACAGAAGGTAGCTGAAGAGAGTGATAAGAAAGGACTACAAATATACTGCAAGAAAACCGAATGTATGGTCATCAGTAAAAAGGGCAGCCCAATATGCCAAATACAGGTGGGGGATACTAGAATCAAGCAGGTACAAAAATTTAAATACCTAGGAAGTTTCATACCTGAAGACGGAAAGTGCGACACAGAGATCCGAAGGCGAATTAGCATGGCGAAGGAAGCATTCCAGAAATTGAGTAAAGTATTAAGAAACAGAACAGTTTTGCTAGAAACAAAGAAGAGAGTACTGGATTGCTATGTGTTTTCAGTTCTTCATTATGGCATTGAATGCTGGACAATCTCTTCAAAGATGAAGGAAAAACTTGAAGCAGCTGAAATGTAGTTGTACAGAAGTATACTGGATATAAAGTGGGGAATCAGTTTCATATTACACTCAATATATAAACTGACCCCTCACTTTGTGGTCGCAGCAGTTTTCATACATTTATATTCCTGAGATCCAAAAGCACAAGGATGC
Source organism: Ascarosepion bandense (assembly GCA_037127315.1). Lineage (NCBI taxonomy): Eukaryota > Metazoa > Mollusca > Cephalopoda > Sepiida > Sepiidae > Ascarosepion > Ascarosepion bandense. The sequence continues at coordinate 1,492,854 of JBBBDQ010000329.1, read as the reverse complement.
ATTCCAGGAGCTGAGAAGAGTATTAAGAAACAGGACAATTTCGCTAGAAACAAAGAGGAGAGTACTGGATTGCTATGTGATGTCAGTTTTTCAATGTGGCAGTGAATTCGGTACAATATCATCGTAGATGAAGAAAAACTTGAAGCAAATGAACTGAAGGATGCTGCGAATATCATGGATCGAGCATGTGAGCAATGATGAGGTTTGGGAAATGATGGAAACGAAAAGGAAATTAATACTGAGCATCAGGAAGAGACAGCTGAAGTTCCTGGGACATGCAGTGAGGAAGGAGGGCTTGGAGAACCTGATACTAACAGGCAAGATAGAGGGGAAAAGAGACAGGGGAAAGCAACGGATAACATATTTAAAGGACCTAATCAGGTGGTTGTTGGAACGAGGGTTGCATGGTGTAACAGGAGAAGGCGTGCTAAGAGCCACCAGGGATAGGGAGACGTGGAAAACCATGATTACCTACGTCTTGAAGGGACAGGGCACATCGATGAAGAACAGTGAAATTAAAATATTAGTCGGAAGAAAAAGATTAGAAGCAAAACAGCAAAGACGGCGACGACAAAGCCTATTTGAAAACCATTTTGAAGTAAGGCGATCACTTAATAGAAATTAATTGGAGTAGATAGACTTTAATTGGAGTAGATAGACTAAACTATCGCCCGGTTCACACTCCACCCACATCTATTGAACAGGTGAAGAGGCGCATCCCTTGTTTCCTGTTTAGGATGCGGTTTTGCTAATCTTCTCACTCTTATGTAGCCCCCTGCACATAAGTGGCGTTACCGCCTTGCTTGGGGTGATATGATTAAAAAAAAATAATAATAATAATCTGAGCGCCTCACATGAAGAGTTTCAACAAATAAGACTGCAATCTATAGGCGTAATGGAACTGATTAATTAAACGTTTCATTTTGCTCGAGAATTAATTTTGTCTAAATGCCGGTGAGATATTTTGTTTGTATAGCTTATTAAAACGAACAAGGAATTTACCCACCCATAAATTTACTAATTTAAGTTGATTTACCTCTCTTTTCACTACAGAAGGGACAGGAAATATATAAATAACTACACACTGATAATTATTATATGGTTTGATTATATAAAGTGTAGCACAATTTTACTTTATTTTACTTTATATTATGAACTGATCTCCTATCATTAAATATGGGTATATAACTATCAAAATTTGTATCATGTAAGGCACCTGATGATTTCGTTTTGCATGAAACTTAGAGTTGTGCTGAGTCAAAGAATAACGTAAGTCAAAATAGTATTTGCCCAGTATTTTGGTTTGTCGCAAAATGATATCTAATTTTCCATGAAAATAGTGGAATAGTCATAATTAATTGTTAAGAGGGGTGGATTCCGGGTTAGGAATCGCACAAAATAATGAACAACAAAAAAGATATTTGAGATAGAAAAACAAGTTATATTAAACATGAAAACTGAAACTAGAACGCAGGTTAGTAATCCAGGAATATGATTATAAGGAATATATATATATATATATATATATATATATATATATATATATATATATATATATATATAAGTCTTTGAAGTGAATCCGTGCTTTAATTAGTATGTCCTATATACTATTCTGTCTGAGTGGAGCTCAGAGCTACTATGACTACTGACGCAGTATTCTCTGTGTAACTTCGGTATCTCTCGGTATCTTATGGATCAGTCCCTGTTCTCTTTAAGGCAGGAGTATATGTATACTCAAGTCGAGTTCCTTATCATAGAAAAAGGGGAAATCCATCAACATTAAGTAAAACAAAAAGATTCATCAGTATCCATCTTGAACAGAATCCATCTGCCGTTTGTCTGTGCATTGAATTCTGTTGCCATATCTGGTTGGATGCTCCTTCTATACAACTCTAGGTCCTCAAGATAATACTAAAACGGATTTGCGATGTAATCCGTTCTGTCTTGGCTTCTCGACTTCAGTAACTTTCTCACCGACGTGAGGTGGCTCCCCTCTGTCTTTTCTACAAATATTTTCATGGCAACTGATCTGACATGTTTTTTCCCTGGTGCACCGACCACGTAAATTTAAGCGTGCTACTAGATTGGCACTAGGTCTCGCTCTTTCAACGTTGAAATAGTTAAATGTGAACCTCACTTCTACTCTAACAGTTTCTTTTCTCGTACTTCCCGCCTGTGGGAATCCATTTCGGTTTACTTGCTTCCAAGATAGCTACAACCCAAAAAAATTTAAATGCGATGTCAACTGTCATTTTCTTTTATCTTGAATCCCGTTCGTCTTTTATCCGTTCTTCAAAACCCAGTCTTTTCTCTTACTGTAACCAACTGCACACCAGTGGCCTTGCTTGGGGTAAAACGATAAAAAAAAAAAAGCACGGACTGATTTTTATTCAATGAACAGATTTTATCCTCCACATTGTTTAATTTATGTTGAATGACTAACAAAGTTATATGATCATAAAATAAAATACATTTAATCTATATAATTATCAATATTCTATATATTCAGAATCATTTCGTAAGCATGAGAAAAGTATGAATAACAGTGAAACGTGCAAGTAAACTCATGATGATCAGTTAGTCAGTTAAGTGTCATACGTGATACACGCTTGGGCGATCATGTCTCTTTCGAGACATGACTGACTGGGCAGAAGATTATCCCGCAGTAGGTGGCGATTATTTTCTGCGCTAGACTGGTTGCTATCATAGGCTATAGAACCCAATCTGTCCTGTTATTTGACTCATAGCCAGCGGGGGGAATAGATGTATTATATTATTAAGTAGTAAAAAGTGGGAGATCAGTTTTTACTTCATAACAATATATAACTGATCCCCCACTTTATGCCCAGTAGAATCCTTTATAATGTTTCCAACTATTAGATTCAGTTAAGTACCATATGTGATACACACTTGAGCGATCATGTCTCGAAAGAAACATGACTAACTGGTCAAAAGATTATCCCGCAGTAGGTTGCCATTGCTTTCTGCGGTAGACTGATTGCCAACAAAGGCTATAGAATCCAATCTGTTCTGTTATTTAACCGATAAGTGGAGGGAAGAGACTGATTAATACCTTTCCTAAGGTTATTTGTGCGTAAGTGAATGCAAGTAATTCAACTGGAATTCGAACTCGTTTATCCGATTTCCCGTTCTAGCCGATAACCACTGTACCACAACGCACATTCAACATGATGATAGGAGACACAAAAACTAAACGAACACAAGGAACAACACAAGAAGTAAAGGAAAGAGAGAAGAAACGACTAAAAATCAGTGTTAAGAAGAAAGAATATGCAGTTGTCAGCAAAAGGAATTGTCTAAGATGGGAACCATGAATGTCAGATGTCAAGATAAAGCTGTGCGTTGTGGTACAGTGGATATCGGCTCGGAACGAGAAATCGGGGAGCCGAGTTCGAATTCCAGCTGAATCCATTGTATTCACTTACGCGCAAATACCCTTGGGAAAGGTATTAATCCGTCTCTTCCCTCCAGTTATGGGTTAAATAGCAGGACAGATTGGGTTCTATAGCCTTGGTCGGCAACCAGTCTACCGCAGAAAGCAATGCAACCTACTGCGGGATAATCTTCTGCCCGTATGGCACTTAACTGACTGACTGAATATAATAGAAACATGATTAAGGCTTCTACTGGGCATAAAGTGGGTGATCGGTTTTCTATTGTCATGAAGTAATAAACTGATCCCCCACTAATTACTATTTATTAATAGAATAATATAATTCACCAGTCTACCGCAGAAAGTAATGGCAACCTACTGCGGGATAATCTTCTGCCCAGTCAGTCATGTCTCTTTCGAGACATGATCACCCAAGCGTCTATCACGTATGGCACTTAACTGACTGATCTAAGTGTTTCAATATAGGAAGGAGATTACAATGGATATATCAAACATTACCATCCAAAAGGTAAGTAATATTTTTATATAATCATTTATCCCCAAGACAGGTAGGAATGCCACTAGTGTGCAGGAGATTACAGCACCAGAAAAAACAATGTACAGGGTATGTCGAAGAAAAGATAAGAGATGGATGGGAATCAAGTAGATAAAAGATGGCAATTGACGTTGCATTTAAACTTTTGGAGATTGTAGCTATCAGGGAAGCAAGCAAAATGAAAGAAGTTACACAGGCGGGATGTGAGAGAAGAGAAACTATTAGAGTAGAAGAGGAAGTTACATTTAACTATTTTGACATTAAATGCGTGTCACCTAGATGCCCGTCTAGTAGCACGAGTCGTAAGGGAACCGGGTGAAAAGACTCGTCGGAGCATTTGCTGCGAAATCTTTTGTAGAAAAAACAGAGGGAAACCACATCCCGTCGGTGCGAAAGTGACTGAATGTGTAAATGCTCTTTTGGATTTTGTCAAGAACTTCAAGATGAATAGCAGGAGCCCCAGACAAGTTACGGTAACACTATTCAACGCATTCACGAATGGTAGATTTATAAATGTGCAAAATGGATCTGGACGAGAAAAACTTCCTGACCCAACAGTTTGACCCAATCTTTCTAATAGTAAAGGCAGCTATGAATTCGATGTAGTCATTCTATTTGAGATCATTTAATAGAGTAAAGCCAAGGAGGCGAAGTGTGTTGCTCTCTAGGAGATTAGCTTGAGTTTCAGTTTCAGTTTTGTTTAATGGCATATCAACACCTCTGTAGGTTATTTAATGCCAAAAAGGTGGGGTTTTAAAGTATTTTTTAAATGTTCGGTTATAGTGAAAAGATTGATTTAGTCAGATTTTAATGAACATTTTTGTTTTTATTCGTTTTTATTTTACAAAACTGAAAAATCTCTTCTAATTTTGTATTAAAAAAATGTTTTGCTGAGAATAATTTTTCCTTCAAAAGTGTGTTATGGCAATAATTTCTTCTTTAAAAATGTACTGTTGGTAATATTTTTCCTTAAAAGTGTATATTTTTCTATAAAAGTCTATTTTTATACTTTCATAGTGTCTTGACTCCAGTTTGGGGGTTAACTATTTGCCCATAGCTGGGACCCTAACAGGTGCTACCACTCCGGGTCAGAGTGAACCTGGGAACAACAGCAATTAAGAGGTGGTTCCACGCTCTTCACAAACTCCCAATCACAGGCCTTGTTGCTGGATGCAGTTTACCGTCATTCCCAGGACCTAGGAAATTAGAGTCACCCATTCTGATAGTGGGTAAGCAAATTTCTCTTTGGTGGTTAAAGGATAGCATTTTTAGGGGGTTTAAGATTTACGACCAATCTCTTACTCCGTTCTATAACAAATTCTACACGCTTTTGAAGGGCAGCTGAAAAAGTTTACTTGGTCAGTCTTGGCAGATTTCTTTTTTAGACAGGATAAAAAGTAATAAGAAACGGGAAAATTTTCTTAGAAAGAAAACAGTGCATTGCTGCTGTGTAACATCAGCGCACTTCTACGATAGTGAAATCTGGAAAAAATTCTTCGGAGATGAAGAGACGATATGGTTCTACAGAAAGATGCTGAGAATATAATGGATGGCACACGTAAGCAATGAGGAAATATTCACGAAAATGCAAGCAAAAAAGACACTGAGGTCCAGTGGATATCGGCTCGGAACAAGAAATCGGGGACCCAAGTTCGAATTCCAGTTGAATTCATTGCATTCACTTACGCGCAAATACACTTGGGAAAGGTATTAATCCGTTTCTTCCTTCAAGTTATGGGCTAAATAACAGGACAGATTGGGTTCTATAGCCTTGGGTGGCAACTAGTCTACCGCAGAAAGCAATGACAACCTACTGTGGGATAATCTTCTACCCAGTCAGTCATGTCTCTTTCGAGACATGAACGCCCAAGCGGGTATCAAGTATGGCACTTAACTGACTGACTGAATATAATAGTTGGAAACATGATTAAGGTTTCTACTGGGCATAAAGTGGGGGGTCAGTTTTATATTGTTATAATGTAATAAATTGATCCCCCACTTATTACTACTTAACAGCATAATACATCTCTTCCCCCTCTAGCTATGAGTCGAATAACAAGATAGATTAGATTCTATAGCCTTGGCTGGCTACTAGTCTGCCGCAGAAAGCAATGACAACCTTCTGTGGGATAATCTTCTGCTCAGTCAGTCATGTCTCTTTCGAGACATGATCGCCCAAGCGTGTTTCACGTATGGCACTTAACTGACTGACTGAATATAATAGAAACATGATTAAGGCTTCTACTGGGCATAAAGTGGGTGATCGGTTTTCTATTGTCATGAAGTAATAAACTGATCCCCCACAAATTACTACTTATTAATATAATAAAATAATATAATTCACCAGTCTGCCACAGAAAGCAATGACAACCTATTGCGGGATAATTATCTGCCCAGTCAATCATGTCTCTTTCGAGACATGATCGCCCAAGCGTGTTTCACGTATGGCACTTAACTGACTGACTGATACTAAGAATAAAAAAAATCATTCAAAATTTCTGACTTATATAATCAAAATGACTTCGGAAAGTTAACACTGAACATATCGAAGTGAACAAGTTTTAATTGATTGAATTTTTTTAAAGAATTATTAACCTTGCAGGGTTTTTTAAAGCCAGAATTTATCTTAGATTGTAAGAATTAATAATAATTTAAATAATAATTTAAATAATAATTTACTAACATATTATTAATTAACCTAAAGCTGAAGGGAGATTAGGCGGATTCATGTTTTCCAAAGGATATTTTCGCGTAACTGAATAAAACCCAACTGGAATTCAAACTCCGTTATTCATTACATCACCAGTACATTCAAGCTTACAGAATCTGGCATTCACAAGTAGTCACTCATCTACGTACTGACCAGGATTGACATTGCTTAACTTTTGTGATCATAAGAAAACCGATGGATTCGACGTGATATGGCCATAAGCAGTTTAGGCCAAACGGACATCCAAACTTACAGAACCTGGCATTTGCAATCGGTCACCCATCTAGGTACTGACCGGAATCGACATTGCTTAACTTTTGTGATCATACGAGAACCGGTGGATTCAACGTGAAAAGTCCATAAGTACTTTAGGCCAATATGAAAGCTTTCAGGACCTGGCATTCACAAGCAGTCACTCATTTAGGTACTGACATTGCTTAACTTCTGTGATCATAAGAAAACCGATGGATTCGACGTGATATGGTCATAAGCACTTTATACCAAATGCACTCCTAAGCTTACAGAACCTGGCATTTGCAATCGGTCACCTATCTAGGTACTGACCAGAATCGACATTGCTTAAAATCGGTGATCATAAGAAAACCGGTGGATTCAACGTGATATGGCCAGAAGCATTTTAGGCCGAACGCATATCCAAGCTTACGGAACCTGGCATTTACAAGCGGTCACCCATCTAGATACTAACCAGGATCGACATTGCTTGACTTTAGAAAGAAGGAAACAGTTAGTAATCTATGTAACGAGAGTGGGAGGGACAATAAAAAAAAAACTATTGCTAAGATCTAAAACGTATAAATCGATGTGGAGAGGCATGTTCTCCCACTTTCTGAAGAAATAGCGCACATATAAGAACACATTTACTTCTCTCATTCCAGTTAAATTTTAATTTGCTTTCAAAGTTTTTAAATTTATAGATTTATAGATTTTTTACATAATTTTAAACTTTCGAAATGGTTAATAGATCACAACAGTTGAACTGAATGACAAAATGAGTGTCACATAAACGATTAAAATGATTGTGAATCAATTTTGCAAGAAGTGATTCCGATAAAGAAAGTTGGTTTTATGCAAATACTAGCAGTATAGCCTGGCGTTGCTCGGGTGTAATGAAAGCCTTAAAACTAATCAATGGTCCTGGAGCTCAGACTCAGCCTAAACAACATTTCAAATAATAAAGTAATTGCGACAATTTACCAATCGCACCTAGTATATATATATATATATATATATATATATATATATATATATATATATATATATTTTAATTCAGATACTTTAATCCAAGCGGAAAAAGCAGGAAGGTAAATTCCAAAGACCCGATCCTAATTAATATTAAAAATTTTATTTTAATATTAAAAAATGATACAGGAAGAGAGGATTTTTCTGTTGCTGAGGTGATGTGTTATCCCCCGTGGGGATTTTCATATCGAAATGGTCATACAACATCATTGAATTAATCCTTTTTTAATTTAATACATATATATATATATATATATATATATATATATATATATATATATATATACTAGCAGTATAGCCCGGCGTTGCTCGGGTGTAATGAAAGCTTTAAAACTAATCCATGGTTCTGGAGCTGAGAGTTAGCTTATTTGTGTGAAGTTTGGTGAGAATCGGATAAAAATTGTGGCTTTGAATAAAGGACATACAGACAGATAAACAGACACACACAAACATCTTGCCTTTTATATATATATATATATATATATATATATATATATATATATTATCGATTTTCTGCACTATTGTAAGAACTACAACCTTATATCTTCTGAATATCGTTTCTTATGTCTTTGTTTCTGTTTGTATCAAATTTGTTTAAAATCGGACCACTCCTTCTATAACCCGATTTTTTCGATTATCGATATTTATCGGGGGTACCTCGACACAAAACCTAGCTAAGAACACTCGCAGACATTTATAGTACAACTGTGTAAATCTTTAAGAAAATCGGTTCAGCCGTTTCGGAGTCTATAGGTAACGGATACACACACACAGAGACACACACACAGAAACAAAGTTCCATTTATAAATAAGTTTAGATTTCGATTGCTTAGTAGGTTTTTGCTTGGGCGTATACAGTGTCGGTGAAAGAAATGGTGCACTGATAAAAGTTATTGATTTAACTGATCAACTAAGTTTTGGTTTATCCACATACGTTCGTATTGATCTGGGTACCGGCTTGTTTATCTCATCGTTACTTTTGCCAAAGAATTAGATTATTAATCCAACGAACTATGCAATTAATCACTCAGTGTAAGAATTTGATCAACTCGCCTAACTAAAAACTAATAAATGTTTATCTATCTGTCTTATCACCGTTTCAGTCTCTCAATTTCCTTCCTTCCTTTCGCAAAATTTCATCTACTCTAAAGTTTTGGAGATAAATCCAACTGCAAGTCATCCAGTGCGCACTTAATATAATGATTATCTTGAAGAGAATAAAATAGCTTACAAATATCCAGGAAGTCATTTCCTAATATCGAATATGCGAGATAAGAACGAAGAATAATGATCAGTTAAGATGAATGTTCTCAAAATCACATACAAACAATAAAACGTATCATAAAACCGTGGCAAAAAAACGGAAATTTTGAAATACTTATTATAAGTAAATATACTCACTTTTATTGATAGATATTAATTTTTTATTGTTGTCGTTGTAAAAGCAATTGTTACTACTACTACTACTACTACTACTACTAATACTTCTAAAAGAAAAGCGAAGAATCAGCATTCTTCGAGAAAATTAAGTCCTCCAAAAACTTTTACTGCATTTCTACAGAATGTCCATTCAGGACAAGGTCGTTATGGCCCTTCACAATTTCCCGTCTTTTGTTGTTTTGATTTAACTTTCGACCCTTTAACCATCACTCTTATTTTTCTGCTTTGCTATCCATTCAATGTTTCTGCGTATTCTATGCGTCAGGTCCTTTCAGAACATAAACGATCATAGCTCTCCACATCTTCCTGTCTTATGTTGCTCTAATTAATTTTGGAACCTTTGCCATAACCCTTTTCTGCTTTGCTATCCATTCAATGTTTCTGCGTATTCTATGTGTCAGGTCCTTTCAGAACATAAGCGATCATGGCTCCCCACATCTTCCTGTCTTATGTTACTCTAATTAACTTCGGATCATTTGCCATCACTTTTTTTTCTGCTTCGCTATCCATTCAATGTTTCTGCGAATTCTATGAGTCAGGTCCTTTCAGAACATAGGCGATCATGGCTCTCCACATCTTCCTGTCTTTTGTTGTTCTAATTAATTTAGGACCCTTTGCCATCCCTTTTTTCTGCTTCGCTATCCATTCAATGTTTCTGCGTATTCTATATGTCAGGTCCTTTCAGAACCTAAGCGATCATGGCTCTCCACATCTTCTTGTCTTATGTTGCTCTAATTAATTTTGGAACCCTTGCCATCCCACTTTTCTGTTTTGCTATCCATTCAATGTTTCTGCATATTCTATATGTCAGGTCCTTTCAGAACATAAGCGATCATGGCTCTCCACATCTTCCTGTCTTATGTTGCTCTAATTAATTTTGGAACCCCTTGCCATCCCACTTTTCTACTTTGCTATCCATTCAATGTTTCTGCATATTCTATGTGTCAGGTCCTTTCAGAACCTAAGCGATCATGGCTCTCCACATCTTCTTGTCTTATGTTGCTCTAATTAATTTTGGAACCCTTGCCATCCCACTTTTCTGTTTTGCTATCCATTCAATGTTTCTGCATATTCTATATGTCAGGTCCTTTCAGAACATAAGCGATCATGGCTCTCCACATCTTCCTGTCTAATGTTGCTCTAATTAATTTTGGAACCCTTGCCATCCCACTTTTCTACTTTGCTATCCATTCAATGTTTCTGCGTATTCTATGTGTCAGGTCCTTTCAGAACATAAGCGATCATGGCTCCCCACATCTTCCTGTCTTATCTTACTCTAATTAACTTCGGATCATTTGCCATCACTTTTTTCTGCTTCGCTATCCATTCAATGTTTCTGTTTATTCTATGTATCAGTACCTTTCAGAACATAAACGTTTACGGTTCTCCACAACTTCCTGCCTTCTGTTACCATCACTCTTTTTCACTTGTTTGCCATCTATTCACTTCTGACTCTTTACTATATTTCTTTGTCTCTATCCCGCAAACTGTTCACCCAAAGACAATGTTTTCAATATGTCCATTGGGTGTTACATTCTCCCTTTTCTCTTTCTGTATCCCACGAAGCTCGATTTAGTTTCGATTTCCTCAAGATCTCGTCTTTGCTAACAGACATCTTTTTTTTAATTTTATTATATTGCAACGAATGAATAGTTTTAATAAGAATTTTTCTGCATAAACTCCATCCAGAATAATTTCATGTTTTTGTCCCTAAAATATGTTATGTATCTAGTTAAATCTCCAGGTTTTGTAAAATAGAGTTTGAGTTTGAGTTTTGTTTAACGGCATATCAAAACCTCTGTGGGTTATTTAATGCTAAAAAGGTGGGGTTTAAAGGTATTCTTTTTTTAATGTTCGGTTATAGAGAGAAGGTTGATTCAAGCAGATTTTAATGATTTTTTTTTGTTTTTATTCTTTTCTATTTTAGAAACCTGAAAATGTCTTTTAGTTTTGTATCAGAAAATGTTTTGTTGAGAATAAATTCTTTTTCTTCAAAAAGGTGTTATGGTAATAATTTTTTTAAAAATGTATTGCTGGCAATATCTTTCCTTGAAAAATTGACATTTTTCTATAAAAGTCTATTTTTATACTTTCACGGTGTTTTGACCCCAGTTTGGGGGATTTAGCTATTTGCCAACACCTGCGACTCTAACAGGTGCTACCATTCTGGGTTAGGGTGGACCTGGGAACAACAGCAATTAAGAGGTGGTTCCATGCTTCTTTGTAAAATTGTACTTCTTTATGAAGCATAGTATGTCATTGGCGTCGACAACATCTCCCCTTTCACTTGAGCTATGAGATAATTCTTTTGTGAACAGTGAGATACAGGCAGATAAACAGACACACACACAAACATCTTGCCTCGCAGGGCTATACTGTTAGTTCTATATAACCATCGAAAATATCATCTCTGGCTCCTGAGTCATGGTCTAATCTATACGAGGTCCTGCCCAAAATCTTCGTAGGCTCTGCCTTACGGTCACTTCTGTACAAACAACCTATTCGAGGGCTTATTTTACTAGTCAGTTCGTCGCAACTTAAGTATCAGTGTATGACGATTTTCAACTATCTCGGTTACAGGAGTTGAGCTCACCGGTTCCAGGAGTTGAACTCATAACTCAGTTTAACCACTAGGTCATGTCTTCCCTTGTTCAAGGAATGACATGCCTGTGAAACTATCTCCCACGATGATGCTTTCCCTTCTCCCGCGGGGATACTTTCCTTTGGTTGGTTTAAAACAACGGAGAGAGAAATTGATATTGGTGATATTATTAGTGTTTTATTGCGTCACGCGATGTGAGCTTAGGAAAAAATAATAATTTAGTACCATCAAGTTCTTTTAAAAACACGGAAGCATAAAATTTGATTATTTTGGGAAAATAATCATTTCTCGTTTTTCATGATTGTATAAATTTCGAATCTTTTCTTTTCATGTTCAATGTAAATTTCTCTTTTGTTGGTGTTAATTTGTTGATTCCGCTAATCTGAAAACGCGTAGACAAAACAAGTGTCAGAGTGATTTGATAAGGTCACCCGGAGGCCAAGGCCACTGTTGAATACAGCAGTCCGAAATAACCCGACCTGAATTCAGTTCGATTTGAGTTGGCATAATCTCATTGGTCGAGCTAAGACATCCGCAATCGAGTGGGCGGAGACCGATTTTCATTGGCCGGGACTGTGAGCCGGCCGGATCCCCAGAGAGGATCGGAATTGGTTATAAAAATATATGCTCGACACGAAAAAGTTGAGTCTGTGGAAGTTTTTTGAGTTGGGTGACAGTTTTTGAGTTAGAGCTGCTATCAGTCGAAATGTAGCGACTGGGGGGAAAATGGCCCAGCCGGGGAGCCATGACCCACGGCTGGTCGCCCACTATGGAACTTATGGCTAAAGAGTTAATTTCGAATAAAGCCTGCCACAAATTGACTCAGGTAGTTAATTTGGAATAATGCGCCATCGACATGAATCCCGAAAGAAGGTTATTGTCATTTTTTTAATCATGGGAAAATCGAATGTTCTGATTCTTCGTTCGTTCAACCTCGGCAAAGTCCGTTAAACTCCGATAAGAACCCGAAAGAACTTTGCTGTTTTAGAAGTTACATAGGAAAACTGACAATCCTGATTATAGAGAATTAATGAAAAGACTTTAACGAAATACGAGAAGAGACTTTGGCGAAAATTTGAAGAGATCTATTTATTTCAACGTTAACGAAATTTAGACAAAACATTTCATTTAACTATTGGAAGCTATAATGTTTTTGGCGAACTTTCTCTCTCCGTTGTAAAAATCATTTTCGACGATTGCATATCATTTTCGACAACTGTGTTCTTGGGAAAAGACAGACATTGTTTTTTCTTTATATAAAGACATTCTACGTAGCTCTCCAGGCGTGTTCGACTTCGTCCATTTATTTTATTAATTTCTTTTTCTTTTCTTTTTTTTTTTTTGGTGCCGTGTTTATTTTATTTATTTTTTTCAAACCACAGGTGTACACCGGTGTCCGAACTGGCTAAAAAGGACGACTATTAAGATTGCAAGACGAAACCTCTGCGATCTAATCACAACGTGGGACAGTGACCCGTTGTTGCACAAGACGTCCTGTAACCTAGCTTTTGTGGCGACAACATCGGACGGGATCGTCCCGACCAGCGACAGCGACCAAACCAACCGTATAACCGGGTGGCAGTGTCACAACTGGGATCGTCACGACCGTCATCGAGAACGAGCGTCACATTAGACAAATGGCCAGTCAGGCTGAGGCGTTTCGACCAGGATCTGGCATGAGGCGCGTCCACCCTGTGCAGTGTTCACATTTGGGTGCCGTGACAAAGACGTGGCTTGAGGGCAGCTAGCAGTCCGCACTGCAGTGTTACAATGCCCAAGCGGCACAAACGGATTACGACGGGAGTATTAACCGATAATTAACGGATATGACAGGAAGTGGATAAATTATACAGAACAAATTAAGAGATGCTTTACTGTACAGTTCTAGACTTTATTTACTCACTGAATTCATCCTTCAGTCAGTCAGTTAAGTGCCATACGTGATACACGCATGGCCGATCATGTCTTGAAAGAGACATGACTGACTGGGAAGAAGATTATCCCGCAGTAAGTTGCCATTTCTTTCTGCTGTAGACTGGTTGCAAATCAAGGCTATAGAACCCAATCTGTCCTGTTATTAAACCCATAGCTAGAGGGGGAAGAGTTGTATTATATTATTAAGTAGTAATAAGTGGGGGCTCAGTTTATTACTTCATAACAATAGAAAATTAATTCCCCACTTTGTGCCCAGTACAAGCCTTAATTATCTTTCCAACTATTATATTCAGTCAGTCAGTTAAGTGCCATACGTGATACACGCTTTGGACGATCATGTCTCGAAAGAGACATGACTAACTGGGCGGAAGATTATCCCGCAATAGCTTGTCATTTCTTTCTGCAGTAGACTGGTTGCCAGACAAGGCTACAGAACCAAATCTGTCCTATTATTTGACTCATAGGTAGAGGGAGAATAGATGTTTTATATTATTAAGTAGTAATTAGTGGGGGATCAGTTTATTACTTCATAACAATAGAAAACCGACCCCCCAATGTACGATCAGAAGAATTTTTAATCACATTTCCAACTATTATATTCAGTCAGTCAGTTAAGTGCCATACGTGATACACGCTTTGGGCGATCATGTCTCGAAAGAGACATGACTGACTGGGCAGAAGATTATCACGCAGTAGGTTGCCATTGCTCTCTGCGGTAGACTGGTTGCCAGTCAAGGCTATAGAACCCAATCTGTGTTGTTATTTGACTCACAGCTAGAAGGGGAAGAGATGTATTATATTATTAATTAGTAATTAGTGAGGGATCAGTTTGTTACTTCATAACAATATAAAACTGATCCCCCACTTTGTGCCCAGTAGAAGCCTTAATCAAGTTTCCAACTATTACATTCAGTTAGTTAGTTAAGTGCCATACGTAATACACGTTTGGGTGATCATGTCTCTTTCAATCTTCGGGTGACTAGTGGATTCATTTTCACACTTAATTATCATGTTTTAAGCAGAGATTCTGAATGAAAAGTTTAATTTGCAAAACGACCTCACAAAATTGCACTGCTAAATTTTTCGACCATCTTAAACGTAACCGGATATATATTTGTTTTAATCTTGGAATTATTTCGAAATTTTGTTCTCATCTTGGTTGATATAGGTGTTATAATAGACACAACGTTTCGACCAAGTACCCTCTGGTCATCATCAAATTGGCTGATATGGAATAACTCGTTGATTATTGCGAAATATCCTGTAAAATCAGTTACAGTTCTTTCATGTTGGAATTTGGTTGGCAGATTACCAAGTCCAAGGTCCGAACTCATGACCACTAGATAATACTAACACATGTATAACCAACTACTATATCCACTACACCACCGTATTTTTGGAGCCTTTTATATTCAGTGTCAGATGGATTTAACAACTGGATTATATTAGTGGATTCGTGCCACTTGTCAGAGGGTACTTAGTCGAAACGTTGTGTCTATTATAACACCAATATCAACCAAGATGAGAACAAAAGTTCGAAATAAATCCATGATTAAAACAAATATATCCGGTTCCGGGTACTTGGTCGAAACGTTGTGTCTATTATAACACCAATATCAACCAAGATGAGAACAAAAGTTCGAAATAATTGCATGATTAAAACAAATATATATCCGGTTCCGGGTACTTGGTCGAAACGTTGTGTCTATTATAACACCAATATCAACCAAGATGAGAACGAAAGTTCGAAATAATTGCATGATTAAAACAAATATATATCCGGTTCCGGGTACTTGGTCGAAACGTTGTGTCTATTATAACACCAATATCAACCAAGATGAGAACAAAACTTCGAAATAATTGCATGATTAAAACAAATATATATCCGGTTCCGGGTACTTGCTCGAAACGTTGTGTCTATTATAACACCAATATCAACCAAGATGAGAACAAAAGTTCGAAATAAATCCATGATTAAAACAAATATATATCCGGTTCCGGGTACTTGGTCAAAACGTTGTGTCTATTATAACACCAATATCAACCAAGATGAGAACAAAAGTTCGAAATAATTGCATGATTAAAACAAATATATATCCGGTTCCGGGTACTTGGTCGAAACGTTGTGTCTATTATAACACCAATATCAACCAAGATGAGAACAAAAGTTCGAAATAAATCCATGATTAAAACAAATATATATCCGGTTCCGGGTACTTGGTCAAAACGTTGTGTCTATTATAACACCAATATCAACCAAGATGAGAACAAAACTTCGAAATAATTGCATGATTAAAACAAATATATATCCGGTTCCGGGTACTTGGTCGAAACGTTGTGTCTATTATAACACCAATATCAACCAAGATGAGAACAAAAGTTCGAAATAATTGCATGATTAAAACAAATATATATCCGGTTCCGGGTACTTGGTCGAAACGTTGTGTCTATTATAACACCAATATCAACCAAGATGAGAACAAAACTTCGAAATAATTCCATGATTATTGAAAAATACTCATCTCAGAAATAAATACAAATATATTTATTTAATTATCAACAAAGTTTGCCTGTTTGAAACGAAGAAGAAATGTTATTTTTCCTCTTGAAATTAGGTGGGCTATTCAGAAAAGCAAATGAGCTGCATGTGGCTTACGAGTCGCATTTCTGAAGACTTATGATGCAAGACTATAGAAAATTGTTTGTTGAAAAATTCCTTCTGGTCTTTGTTGTTCACTATTTTATAAACATGTTTAATCTTACCATTTACTTTGAAATGGTATTAAAAGTAACTTTCTAGAAGGTAGTAGAATTCGTCATGAGACTGGAATTATTTATAAATATAATAATGGCGATTATTTCTTTATAAAATTTGGGATATTTATTTATAAATACAATAATGGTGATTATTTCTATATAAAAATTGGGATTATGTATTTATAAATATAATACTGGCGATTATTTTTATAAAGGAGGGATTACTTATGTTAGGGATCACCCCTTTTTGGATACAAGAACGGACTCGCCTAATCTGTACATATAATTCTGCCTATACAGAGAACAGCAGTGGTCGCCAACTAGCTGCAACTACATCTCTCACTGTCAGCCCTCTGCCTTCGGGTGGAGGGCGCTCTCTGCTTCCGAGCAGAGAGCAATAACCCAGTCGTGGTTCCGCCGAAGGGTAGAAGCACGACTGGAGAAAAATAGACAGGTATTTTTTGGCCGGGCCATATAGCCCGAAAATCCCTGTCATAAACTGACCATGTGTCACATGTTGCCCTTAGTGGGAGGGACAGCTAAATATAGTGGTCGCCAGCTCGCTGCGACTGCATCTCTCACTGTCGGCACTCTGCCTTCGGGTGGAGGGCGCTCTCTGTTTCCGTGTCACATGTTGCCCTTAGTGGGAGGGATAGCTAAATATAGTGGTCGCCAGCTCGCTGCGACTGCATCTCTCACTGTCGGCTCTCTGCCTTCGGGTGGAGGGCGCTCTCTGTTTCCGTGTCACATGTTGCCCTTAGTGGGAGGGACAGCTAAATATAGTGGTTGTCAGTGAGAGAGTTTAGTAAGGAGTCAGTTGGCCCGTAAGTTGGTGCATATTAAGTTGGAGTTATTTTTAATATAGACTCATTACCCGGACATAGTTCTTTACTATAAGATGGTATATATTGATTCCTACTAACAGTATTCCTAGTATTCCTGAATTGACTAACCCGTGTTCCGGTTTGGATATTTTTGTTCAATATCACTTATATTTTTTATCTCCATATCTGCTTTTGTTATTTATTATTTTGTGTGGTTTCTCAACCAGAATCCACAACAATGTATTTATAAAGATAAAACTCCCGAGTATTTCTATATAAATTGGTTATTTATAACATAATAATGGCGATTGTTTATTTATACAAGTAGGGATTATTTATTTATTTATAAATATATTAATAGCGATCATTTCTTTATAAAGATAAGGATTAGTTATTTATAACATAATAATGGTGATTATATATTTGTAAAGGTTGGTATTATGTATTTATAAATATAATAATGGTGATTATTTATTTATAAAAGTAGAGATTATTTATAAATATAATAATGGCGATTATTTGTAAAAAAAAAAAATAGGGATTATTTAATTAAAAGTATAATAATGGCAATTATTCATTCATAAAGATAGGGATTATTTATTTATAAATATAATAATTGCAATAATTTATTTATAAAATTAGATATTAGTCATTTACATATATTATAATGGTGATTATTTATTTATAAATATACGGGTTATTTATTTATCTATATAATAATGGAGATTATTTATTATAAAGGTAGGGAGAATATATTTATATTTATATCTAGCCCAAAGGTTTTCATCTTGCTCATGGAAATCCGTTCAGGGTCAATGCTCTATAGACAACTTCAATCTCCAAAAGTAAAAATGCAATGTCAATCACCGTCTGCTATCTTCTTGATTACGCTTTTTTCTTCCCGACCATAATAAATGTTTCTGTTTAATGTTTTCTACTTCCAGTAATACTTTGTGTCTTAGTGGCTTTATTGCTTTGTCTGTGGGGAGGGGGAATCGATTTTTTTAAAAATTGAATTACTTTCAGTTTCGATAGAGAATGCAATATATTGTTCATAAAGTTAGATCGATAAATGCATTTTTTGAATATCAAGGTTTTGAAACACTAAGGACTCTGTGCGTCAACTACAAATATATGATTTATTATATGGATACTGACAAACCACTAGTTAGCGAAGTATGGTGATAAGGAAGAAGACCGAAAAAAGATATCAGAAGGGGGTGAGATTATAGAGACACGGGTAAGAAAGAAAGAAAGAAAGAAAGAATGAGAAAAATGAAATAAATAAAGAAAGAAAGAAAGAAAGAAAGAAAATAGGGGAACAATAAAAGAAAGAAAGAAAACAAGAGAAAAATCAAAGAAAGAAAGAAAGAAAGAAAGAAAGAAAGAAAAAATCAAGAGAAAAATAAAAGAAAGAAAGAAAATAAAAAAGTAAAAGAAAGAAAGAAATAAAATCAAAAAAATAAAAGAAAGAAAGAAAGAAAGAAAGAAAAAATCAGGAAAAAAATAAAAGAAAGAAAAAAGAGATAAACGAAAGAAAGAAATATAAAGAGAAAAATAAAAGTAAGAAAGAAAACAAAAAGGAAAGAAAAAAGGAGAAAACAAAAGAAAGAAACAAAGAAAGAAAACAAGAGAAAAATAAAAGAAAGAAAGAAAAACGAAAGAAAGAAAATAGGGGAAAAATAAAAGAAAGAAAGAAAGAAAGAAAGAAAAAAGAAAGAAAGAATCAACAGAAAAATAAAAGAAAGAAAGAAAATAAAAAAGTAAAAGAAAGAAAGAAATAAAATCAAGAAAAATAAAAGAAAGAAAGAAAGAAAGAAAATCAGGCAAAAATAAAAGAAAGAAAGAAAGAAAGAAAGAAAGAAAGAAAGAAAGAACAGACGAAAGAGAATGATCAGTGGGGGGAAAAATTGAAGAAGGTCATGAACAGAATTTTGAAAGAACGACAAAAATGAAAACACGTGAAAAAGCAACAGATCCTAAAATAAAGTAAAAAAAACCTACAAATATTCTTCCGTCTGAAATGGAAGGATTTGTCAGCAGATTTTTTCCCAGACACCCGATTCATTTTTGTGTCTACTCTTCCCACACTGACCGTGTATTCAAATCCTTCTTGTTTCTGACGAAAACAAATTAATTTTGTATTAATTCTCTAAATTACTATTTCATTCCAACGGACCCTTCTATTCCGAACTAAAGAATAAAAACAGAAAAACGTAATGAAATAGAACGAGAAATAAAATTAAAGACGAAGAAAGAACTTATGTGTAAAAAAAAAAGAAGAACAAAAAGGAAAACGTTTGCCGGTTCGTCGGTTTAAATTTAATGTTTTTATTTATTTTATTTCATTTTAATTTATTTTTATTTTTATTTTTATTTTTTTTCAAAGTGATTTTCATTTATACGTTCTCTCTGCGTGTAATTGACGCGACTCTGGGAACGACGTCATGACATTGAAATAAATAAAGAAGTCATGCAGTAATAGACACGTTCTTTACAGACAGTTCCACACTCTTTTTGAAATATGCAAGAATTTCAAAAGAACTATTTTTATCATTACTATAACCAAGACATATTTTTTCATATACTTTTCAAGATTCAATTTAAAGAACGGAAGGCAGGTTTAATGATTCATTTGTCTGTAGTTAATACTTCGTAAAATCATTTCTTTTATATAAAACTTTTTTTTAATAGTTGGTATTGAAAGAAAACATTTTATATGAAAGAAATGATTTCAAAATAACTTTCTGTTCATGCCTCGGACAAATGGATAGATTTCAAAGTTGTTCTTTGGTCAAATAAAAAAATTAGAATGGCGATATAAATTTAGCATTTGAACTAACTGGTACCGTTTTCCTGAGTAGCCCAAAATGCCAAATCTAACTAGGAGAGACTAACATCAATCAGGTACAGAAATTTAAATACCTAGGAAATGTCCTAACAGAGGACGAAAAGTGCGACACTGAGATCCGAAGGCATATTAGGATGACCAAAGATACATTCCAGAAGTTGAGTACAGTATTGAGAGACAGTAAAATTTCGCTAAAAACAAAGAAAAGAGCACTGGATTGTTATATGATATCTGTCCTTCAATATGGCAGTGAATGTTGGACAATCTCATCAAAGATGAAGGAAAGACTCGAAGTAGCTGAAATGTGTTTTACAGAAGGATGCTGACAATACGATGGACAGAGCATCTAAGCAACGAATAGGTTTTGGAGAGGATGGACACGAAAAAGGAAATTAATACTTAAAATCGGGAAAAGACAGCTAAATTTTCTGGGATATATAATGAGGAAGGAGGGCTTGGAGAATCTGATGCTAACGGGACCGGACAGATTGAAAGATAGACAAGGGAAAGCAACGCGTGACATACTTGATGAACTTGAGTAGATGGGTGGCTGAGCGAGGTTTGAGTGGTATAACAGGAGAAGGGTTGTTAAGAGCTACAAGTGATAGAGAGGCCATGATCGCCTACGTCCTGAAGGGACATGGCACATAGAAAAAGAAGAATATATGGTGGTGCGATTATATTTGAAAATCAAAGAGAACTTTCTTCCTTTTTGTGTAAGTGATGCTTCTCCTTAAAAACGATATATATTGAGGGATTACCTCAACCGGATCTATCAAGATGTCCGTTAGGTGGCGCTGTCTCAAGGCTGTAAAAACGGGTATCAGCCTCATCTTTTTACTCTAAAATGCGATTGATACAGAACGTATCTCGTTGTCTCCGGGAAAGACAAGAATTATTTATTGTATAGAAATAGTACACATGTGACACAAGTCAAAATTTGAAGAAGATTTGGTTATCTGTTGTCCTAAATTAAACTGAACTAAAACTCAATCACTGAGCCAACCAATCGACAATATTCAAAGCAACAAAACAGCACATTATTAATACAGTCACTGTAATATTAAACTTTCTCTATGAAGTTTTAAGTAGTCCATGTATAGGGATTTACTAACTGTAGCTTACGTACGCATGTATATAGTTGTTTGGTAGGAATGTCTTTGGATGGAGAAGAGAAAGTAAAAGGAATCAGCACACGAGAAGGAAAGAGAAAGAGGACGAATATCTGAGTTAACTGGAAGCTTCTCTCGTTTCATTTTAGTGGTGTCTCTCGCTGCTCCCATCTCTGGCTCTGTTGACCGGTCACAGAATGTCCCTAAGTAATTAAATCTGGTCATGTGACCGGCTCCAGAGGAATTTTCTGCTTTAGGTGCGAAAAATGTTTGACTGGCGTCACCGTTCATTTTTCAACTTCGTATCCAATCGGGGTGCAGAATTTGCTTTTCACACTGACTTGTAAAATTTGCCATGGTTTGGGTTTTTCCCAAAATGTTTTCAGTCATATGAATCCACTTTTGCGGGTGTGCAATTTAACTTTGTATGTTTTAATTGTTTTTTTCGAGAATGCTTTTAATTCTTAATTTCTTATCAGCCACAATATATATATATCATCCAATATGTATTATATAGTAAAATATAGTATTTGTCAACTGAATATATATATATATATATATATATATATATATATATATATATATCTGTCTTTCGGATTTTGAAATCATTCATCCTTATTAAATCTCTGACGATTAAAGACACTTTTTCCTACTTGTTCTTTATTTATTCCATTCATATATATATAAATATAAATATATATATATAATCCAATATAGATTATAATATTTGTATTATAGAACCCCAATTGTATGTTTTAACTTTTCTCTGTAGATATTCTTAATCAAGATAAAGTAAAATATAGTATTTGTCAACTTTCCTAAAGTACGCTCGAGTAGGTTGGAAACTGTTTCTTTTCTTTTGATTTAGTTAGGCTGGATATTTAACAACCACAATCTTTAAATATATCTTTAGGGCTAATCTTAAATTATATCGCTGTTGACATTCCATAGAAGCCATCATTTATTTATTCACTATAACACCTTTCAACAAAGTGCCACTGAGAACGACAACTCAACCCGAATGTTTCACTAAACCATATGACAAAAACTAACCGACTTTAAAATGCAATTTCTCGCCCACACGACTGTTCACATGTACCCAGAGACGCCTTCAAGATATGTTTATCCATACTTCTTAGAGCGCATGCGTGCAAACAGATCGTTAACACACAGGCTGTTTTGCGCAGGCGCCAAAAAAAAGCTTTCGACGAAACATACAATCTGCTCTTTAATACAGCCATTTCATTCCTGTTATTTTGTTTAGTGGTTTGTATTTCCCTACTGAATATGAACTTAATACTTGCTTCCCACCATCACTGATTGCTGAGATGAAAAATAAGTCTGTAATGGAGAAATATAAATAAAATAATTTTACAGGAGGAGAAAAATAAGACGAAAACAATTTAAAAAAACATAAAAGGAAAAAATGGAGGAGAGTATGTAATATTTCGTGTTTTTATTCGAAAAGAGTTTATTGTAAATTTTTGCATAACACTTGCTTGCATATAAATATACAACTTTATATATATATATATATATATATATATATATATATAATTTCAGCTCACATGAATTTAGACAAATGTAAGCGTAATCAAACAACATCAAACGTGAAAATCCTTAATACTATTCACACGAATATATGAAAGTTGTATTGCAATTATCCAAAAAACATGTATGAAATGCCTTGCAGCAACAACTTTATGCTATTTATTATAGAATAACATATATGAAATTTTGTTACTTAGTGTGTCATTAAATGGAGATTGTCCCTAAACAAACAGTTCTATTTTGATTTCTCTGTTTATAATTGATAATGAAAATATTAATGCTTTACCAAAATTAAACTATTGCAATGAATGATCCCGATAATTTCTATAAAAGCTCAGTTAAGTACCAAACGCGATACAGGCTTGGACTAACAAATCTCGAAACACTAGACAGAAGATTTTCCCGCAGTAAGTTGCCATTGCTTTCTGCGGTAGACTGGTTGCAAATCAAGGCTATAGAACCCAATCTATCCTGTTATTTGACTCATAGCTAGAGAAGGAAGAGATGTATTATATTATTAAGTAGTAATAAGTGGGGGCTCAGTTTATTACATCATAAAAATAGACAACTGATCCCCCACTTTATGCCCGGAAGAAGCCTTAATCATCTTTCCAACTATTATATTCAATCAGTCAGTTAAGTGCCATACGTGATACACGCTTTGGACGAACATGTCTCGAAACAGACATGACTAACTGGGCAGAAGATTATCCCGCAATCGCTTGCCATTTCGTTCTGCGGTAGACTGGTTGCAAATCAAGGCTATAGAACCCAATCTGTCCTCTTATTAAACCCATAGCAGGAGGGAGAAGAGATGGATTCATGCCTTTTCCTAGAGTGTTTGCGCGGTTCTCCGATTTTTCGTTCTGAACTGATAACCACTGCACCATGGCGATTTCTAAGGTGATAATGAATTTTATCCATTATTTCTCATTGTTCTTTAACGTTATTTCACATTATAACACTTCATCCAATAAACGTCATTTTAGTGGATGCAAGTGTTTGAATAGACGCCCCGTTTTATTTTGTTTATTTTTTATCTATTCTGTTCGTTTTTGTTTCTTTTTAAGCATCGTGAATTATGCCTGAAGACGTAGGGAGATGGTTAATGTTTCTTAATTTAGCCTTGTGTCATACATAACCAAACTCCCTACAGCTTACAGATTTATTCAGAATTATCAGAAGGTCTTCATCAGGTAGGCATCCTAAAGTTGGTTATTGATTGGAGTGTGTGAATTTAGTGTGGAAGAGTGGAAGAATAAAACTATAAATTTTAATGTTAAAATTGAAATTTATTAAAAGAAAAGTATAACAATAATAGGTAGCAGTTCATGTTCAATGAGAAAGTTAAGGGTATCAAGCTTTATAGAAATGTTTGTAGTAATTTGTTGGAAAGAGTTCATGCGTACGTGATCTGTGAGTATTAGATTCTCTAAGCCCTTCTTCCTCATTACATATCCCAGGAACTTCAGCTTTGTTTTCCTGATGTTAAGTATCAGTTTCTTTTTGTTTAGTCTCTCCAAAACCTTGTCGTTGCTAACATGTTCAGTTCATAATATGCATAATGTTTTTGTGTATTGTCCCATCGCTGAAGTATTTTTTCTTTCTCTTATATGAGCTTCCCAAAATTTCTTAAAGTCAGCTATGATGTCTCGTTGACACAAAAGAAAAGCAAATCTTTCATAAAATTTTTAAATGTGCTAGCAAAGATTAAAAATAATAAAAGAAAATACTTTGATCTTTCCCCTTAATAATAATATAAACATTTTGACGATAAAACGTTGCCTTCACTAAGTTTTGGGCTTTTCACAATGCTATGCTGTTTAACGAAAAAACGGAGGTAGATAAAAAATTATATATATATACTCATCCGCAGACAGATCTGTTTCGCTGTATCACAGCTCATTAGTACGGTTAGACGGCCGATTGCCTTTTACCCAGGATTGAAACCCGACCGAATTGGCGTCGGTCGGCGTTCCACCTCTGAGCTACGGGCGCTCGGTAGAAGGAAGCAGCCTTTTTAGCGTTTATATTATCATTATACACGTCCAATAGCTGAGAGTGTTCTAATTCATTGCTGAATGAACGTCGAGAAAAAATTTAGATATACTACAATTTCATGGGTAATACGTATTTCGCAACCAAAACCTGCTGCTCGTCAGACCCAAAAGATACAACAGTTAACATTCAAAATCATCCAGAAAAGAATCACATACAGACACTCATGTGCGCATGTCGAGAATAGACATTTGTAGCGGTAATCTACAAAATATTTCCTCGTTCATTCAGAAAAGAAAGAAAGAAAAATATAGAAAAATATAGAAAAATCATAAACAGAAAAAAAGAGAAAGAAAAAACAAAAAGGGAAAAGAGAACGAACAGTATAAAGAGAAAGGAAGTTAAAGTCAACGTCTTAGATCGACACCAGCGTCGATTGCAATTCATCTGCTTTCTTAGAAAAACATGACATGGAAATTTAACATTAAATTTAATTTTAAAGATAATGGGATATATCTACGGTATAAAAATAAATGGTAAATCGTACTTTTTAATACAACTTAAAATATAACTACTAGTGGTATTAGGTTATAAATATAGTTATAATGATTAAAAAAATAAATTAAAATTTAAAAATTAAAAAAGTATATAAAATAATAAATAAAATTTTAAAAAACAATCTTAAAAATATGATCTTAAAAATATAATAAAAATAATATGAACAAAAATAATAATAATAGATATAACATGTATATAAGAATATAAAATAGTTTAAACAATAATAACGCTATATATATATATATATATATATATATATATATATATATATTAATGCAGGTTTCATTGAATAATATAGACAAGTTTTGTCTATTAATTTTGTGTAGGATCCGTTCGTACCGTCTGATAGTTTGTTGTAGAGGTCATGTTTGTTCTTGTATAATGTGTCTAGATTTTCTTTCGCTATTTCAATTTGCCTTTTCACAAGGCTCCATTTATATTTCAAGGTGGTGATGGTGTGTTGGGCTGCTGGATCATGTAATTTAAATTGTGTGTATTTTGGCAGCATTTTTTCATTAATGCAGGTTTCATTGAATAATATAGACAAGTTTTGTCTATTAATTTTGTGTAGGATCTGTTCGTACCGTCTGATATACTTGATGGTGATATCATTGAAAGACAACAAAAAAATCACAATAATTGTTGATTTTTTTATCGGGTCTAAGCTTTCGGCTCACATAAGCCATTATCAAAGAATAAATATTAACACACAGTAAACATAGAACATTTAAGTTATTAACAATAAAGAGAATTAAATTGAAGATACAAGTCCATCCCTACCGTGGCGGATGGCCGAAGACAGTGACAAAATATCACCATCAAGTATATCAGACGGTACGAACGGATCCGATACAAAATTAATAGACAAAACTTGTCTATATTGTTCAATGAAACCTGCATTAATGAAAAAATGCTTCCAAAATACACACAATATATATATATATATATATATATATATATATATATTTCAAAGTGAAGAGGACACGAGTTTTTTTTTTTATATCTTGAGTTCTCTGGCATTTATTTTATTATGAACAGTGCTCAATATAATGAGTATTATAGAGCTTAATATAATATAATTATATGGTTATGTCAATTTTTCATTGCTACATGGAAATTTCTATGTTTCGAGATTAATTCTCATCATCAGGCAATGCTGGTGTGGTTGTGAAGACGATTTACATCATTGCCTGATGATGAGAATTAATCTCGAAACATAGAAATTTCCATGTAGCAATGAAAAATTGACATAACCATATAATTATATTATATATATTTTTCAAATTCCTTGCTTGCTATGTTAGAATCTGCTGGACAAACCATATCAATTAGTAGGCAAATTTTTTCTTTTTCGTTTTTGACAATAACCATATAATTATATATATATATATATATATATGGTAACATAATGTGAAAGTGTTAAATTAAACGTTTTTTAATATTGTCAATGGGTGAATTTACATGAGCCATTCGACTTAGTGAACCTCACGACTACCATGAATTAGTACATAGTTTAAATAGCATGAAAGCGTCATAATGGCCAACAATCTTTCCACTACCATCCTAAAGGCTGCCACTTTAGGCAAAAAAAGTGAAACAAAAAAAAAACAACTGAGTGACAAGTACTATTACTAGTACTATTCTTGTTTTCAATTTCCACATTTTTTCTATTTCAATTCCATGGCCTTTATACATTTAGTTTTTCAAATTCCTTGCTTGCTATGTTACAATCTGCTGGACAAACCATATCAATTAGTAGGCAAAATTTTTCTTTTTTGGTTTTTGACAATAATGTCCGGTATATTTGCTTCGATTTTCCTGTTCGTGTAGATGATGCAATTCCATAGAAAGGTAACATCTTTTGCTTCTGTAACCGATGCTAGGTGATGTTCATACCAATGTTTGTTCATATATTTTCGAACGCTTTTGCACAATATCCAGTGTAAATATTACCCCACTCTATCGTGGCGATTTTTATATTCATTTCGGACAAGGGGATAATATCCTGAGATTAGATGGTCTATGATTTTAAAATATTTGTCACAGAATCTGCATGTTGGATCTACATTATTATTATTAGTATTATTATTATTATCTTCAGTCAGTTAAGTGATACACGCTTGGGCGATCATGTCTCGAAAGCGACATGAATCATAGGGCAGAAGATTTACCCGCAGTAGATTGCCATTACTTTCTGCCGTAGACTGGTTGCCAACCAACGCTATAGAAGGCGATTTGTTAACCCATGGCTGGGGGAGAAGCAACAGATTAATACCTTTCCCAGGTTATTTGCACGTAAGTGAATGCAACGAATTCAACTGGAATTTGAACTCGGTTCTCCATTTTCCGTTCCTAGCCGATAACCACTGCACCACAACGCAGATCAACACCTTATCAGAATAAATCTATTATACATTTCAGGAGACATCATAATTTGAGCATAAAAGTTATTAGATTTTAACGAAGTTAAATAAGCCTTTCCCTTTCTGCTCACATCAGAATAGGAGCAAATCAACGACGATTGGATCAATTGTCGTCTTTGGAGTCCCCGCTTATCATAAGCGTTATTAGCATCAAGGGGCCATTAGAACGATTTCATTACACGTTGTCATTATCTTATCACTATCAAGTTTACCAGTCCATTCAAAATAATTTATTTCCCTTCTTTCGGAATAAGGAAAACGACGCACAGTATTTTAAAAGTAGATGCTTCGGAAAAATAACCCGGGCCAGGAAGTTTTTCCCGTCTGAGTCCATCCTGAACATATATAAATCTACTATTCGCCCGTATATTGAATACTGTTGCCACATCTGGTCGGATGTCCCTGCTATTCACCTCGGAGCTCTTAACAAAATCCAACGGAGAATCTACAATGTGATCGATACCGACTTGGTAGCTCGGCTACAATCGCTCTCTCACCGGCGTGACATGGCTTCCCTGCACCTCATCTCACCGGCGTGACATGGCTTCCCCTGCACCTCATCTCACCGGCGTGACATGGCTTCCCCTGCACCTCATCTCACCGGCGTGACATGGCTTCCCTGCACCTCTTCTACAAATACTTTCACAGCTTCTGCTCCAATGAACTTAGCTCACTGGTACCCCCTAGGTATGAATTTACACGAGCTACTAGACTAGTAACTAGGTCGCACCCTTTTACGGCTGAGCCTCGTCTGTGTTCCTCTACGCCCAGAGGCAGAGAGTCGGACGAGGTTAGATTCGAGTTGATGTACAACACTGAACACACTCAGACTTCTCTCTGAATATTTTATATACTGAATATTAATGGTCACGTGATACCAGTAGAACAACTGTGAAACTGATAAAATGTAACCGCAATTTCTACTCTAACAGCTTCTTTTCTCGCACTTCCAGCCTGTGGAATTTCCTTCCATATACTTGCTTCTCCGACAGCTTCAATCTCGAGGAATTTAAATGTAAGGACAATAAACATCTCCTATCTTACTAACTCGCATCCATTCTCTCAAGCTATTTTCTCTATCCACTCCACCCGTATCACACCGGTATTCTCATGTGTGAGACATCATCAAAAGTGAAAAATACCCTTTGAAAAATCTCATAATTGCTGTTATATAGATTCCTTTTTTTACGGATTATCAACCCTTTGCAGGTTATTTAAAGCCAGTAAATATTTTCAGATAGCAAGAATTTCTTCTTAAAAATTCTTGCAATCTAAAAATGGTTTAGTGATAGAAATAGTTGGATTAAACAGCTTTCCTAAAAGTATTTGCGCGTAAGTGGATATAATGAACTCGACTTGAATTCGAACTCGGCTCGCCGATTTCCAGTACCTCACATCCAAGCTGACATCACGTGATATTCCCAAGTCTTCACTCATCATCGGACTGACCAAGCACTTCTTCTTCTTCTATGTGCCCTGTCCCTTCAGGACGTAGGCGATCCCAGGACTTTCAGCTGTCTCTTCCTGATGCTCAATATTAATTTCCTTTTTGTTTCCATTATTTCTAAAACCTCATCATTGCTCACATGCTCGATGTTGTTTAATACAGGAACTGACATTACAACGTGATATGGTCGTCAGCCCTAGCCAACGTTAAGAAAATCCGAAATGGTACGATCCAACAGTTTTCTCATTGCCCCTTCACCTTGTAAGATGGCAGTACTTGTATACTTGTATGTTATTAATTTATTTAATGAATACTATATTGAAATGCGAAAAATGAAAAACTTAATACAAATCATCATGTTCTAAGATTTTATAATATTTACATTGTTTTCATGTGTATTTAAACGTGCCTAATTTGAAAGTACTGCTTAATATACACTACATTATCAGAAAATAAAATCGATGCTGACTATATAGTAAATTTGAAGTCAACATTCCTAAAATTAGATTACGGAAAATATTTCCAACATTTTTAAGATTACTGAGTCCTGAAAGATTATACAAAGAAGCGTGCACGTTTTAACATATAAAGTCTCCGTAGGACAGCAATAAACATGTAATTAACTTATCAGTGCTTGACAAGTGCCTGTCAGATGTTGAAAGATACGTCAATCATTACTACTGTTCGTTTAAGAATCCGTTTTCTGATTTTTGTTTCTTAAAGTAAATAACACTTCATTCAAATCAGATTAATTAAATCAGTCTCTCAATCAATATGGGCGATTGACAGACTGATTTATTTTTTATGGCTTGTCAACTCTTTGCAGGCTATTTAAAGCCAGACAGAATGCTTAGATTGTTAGAATGTTGTTTGGCAGACGATAACTATTTACTGATACAAATACAACTACAACTAATTAACCCATAGCTGATGGAGATCAGGGTGATCCATACGTTTCCCTAAGGGGATTTTTGTGAAAGTGAGTGTAACGATCCTGGTTGGAATTGCAACTCGAATCTCCGATTTTCAATTCCGAGCCACACGTCTATGCTTACATCACCTGTTATTCTCAAGCGTTCTCTCATTTAGGTATTGACCAAGCTCGATTATTCTTAACCTTAGTTATCAACGTGACATGGCGTAAACCCATCCGGACATGAGGCCGATGATAACGCTAATAAGGATGGTATTTTTATTGGTTTGTTTTTTATGACTTATCAACCTTTTTAAGGTTATTTTAAGTCGAAAAGTATTTTTAGATTGTAAGATTTTGAGAATGATAATAATAATTTTCAGATACAGGTTTTACTATTTAGCCCATAGCTGGGAGGAGAAGAGATGAATTCATGCCTTTTCCAAGGATATTTGCAAGGTTATTCGAAAACAGTTCACCGATTTCTATTTCCGAGCTGTTAGTCATTTCACAAGACGCACATCCAATCTTACAGTATCCAGTATTCCCTGGCAATAAACCATTTAGCTACTGATTAGAATCAACGTTGCTTAACTTTTATTAAATTTTATTATATTGAGTGCATATTTCAGCTGGAAAATTTGAACTGATGTTCTGACATGAATGCTCTGGAACTTTTTTGGAAAGGCATTTAAAGAAAATTCCTTATCTTCAGAGACACAACTAAGTGTGAAGCCAATCAGCTTAGCAATATTATTTACAAATACATATACAAGTATGGTGCACCCATTGAGGAAACACATGGTTCAGTTTTAGCCATGCGATCGTGCATAGAATATTGTTGTCATATCTGGTCAGGCGCCCCTGCTGTTCATTTCAGTGTTCTCGACAGGCTCCAAAAGGAAAATTTGTAATGTGATAGGTCCCGACCTGGCAGCTCAACTCCAGCCACTTTCTCACCGGCGGGATGTGGTGTCCCTCTGTCTATTCTACGAATATTTTCCTGGCTTCTGCTCCGATAAACTTAGATCACTGGTGCCCCCTCCAGAAGAAATTACTCACGGCAACCAGACTGGCAACTAAGTCCCACCCTTTTACAGTTAAATCAACCGAATACAGGCAAAAATTCTACTTCATGAGTGTCTTTTCTCGCACTTCCTGCCTGTGAAACTCCCTTCCATATACTTGCTTTCCTGACAGCTACAACCTCCAGGAATTCAAATACAACGTCAATTCTCATCTCTTATCCACTTGACTCCATCTATTTCTACATCACCCTGTGTATCTTGTTCTTTTCCTTTCTCTCTACCTTCGTAACTGTCTTCACTCCAGTGTTCACATCCTTCTCTTGCCCTTTCTTTTTCACCCCCTGTAAATGGTTCGTCTTCCTCTTCACTCTTTCTACATCACCCCGTGTATCTTGTTCTTTTCCTTTCTCTCTACCTTCGCAACTGTCTTCACTCCAGTGTTCACATCCTTCTCTTGCCCTTTCTCTTTCACCCCCTGTAAATGGTTCGTCTTCCTCTTCACTCTTTCTACATCACCCCGTGTATCTTGTTCTTTTCCTTTCTCTCTACCTTTCGCAACTGTCTTCACTCCAGTGTTCACATCCTTCTCTTGCCCTTTCTCTTTCACCCCCTGTAAATGGTTCGTCTTCCTCTTCACTCTTTCTACATCACCCCGTGTATCTTGTTCTTTTCCTTTCTCTCTACCTTCGCAACTGTCTTCACTCCAGTGTTCACATCCTTCTCTTGCCCTTTCTCTTTCACCCCCTGTAAATGGTTCGTCTTCCTCTTCACTCTTTCTACATCACCCCGTGTATCTTGTTCTTTTCCTTTCTCTCTACCTTCGCAACTGTCTTCACTCCAGTGTTCACATCCTTCTCTTGCCCTTTCTCTTTCACCCCCTGTAAATGGTTCGTCTTCCTCTTCACTCTTTCTACATCACCCCGTGTATCTTGTTCTTTTCCTTTCTCTCTACCTTCGCAACTGTCTTCACTCCAGTGTTCACATCCTTCTCTTGCCCTTTCTCTTTCACCCCCTGTAAATGGTTCGTCTTCCTCTTCACTCTTTCTACATCACCCCGTGTATCTTGTTCTTTTCCTTTCTCTCTACCTTCGCAACTGTCTTCACTCCAGTGTTCACATCCTTCTCTTGCCCTTTCTCTTTCACCCCCTGTAAATGGTTCGTCTTCCTCTTCACTCTTTCTTCATCACCCCGTGTATCTTGTTCTTTTCCTTTCTCTCTACCTTCGCAACTGTCTTCACTCCAGTGTTCACATCCTTCTCTTGCCCTTTCTCTTTCACCCCCTGTAAATGGTTCGTCTTCCTCTTCACTCTTTCTTCATCACCCCGTGTATCTTGTTCTTTTACTTTCTCTCTACCTTCGCAACTGTCTTCACTCCAGTGTTCACATCCTTCTCTTGCCCTTTCTCTTTCACCCCCTGTAAATGGTTCGTCTTCCTCTTCACTCTTCCTACATCACCCCGTGTATCTTGTTCTTTTACTTTCTTCCGACCTTTACATCTGTCTTCACTTGTGTGTTCATATCCTTCTCTTGCCCTTTCTTTATCACCCCCTGTAGCTGCTTCGTCTTTCTCTTCACTCTCCTCCTGCCTAAACTTTTACTCTCTTATGTAGCTCCCTGCGCGTCAGTGGCGGTACCGCCTTGCTTGGTGTGAAACGATTAAAAAATACTTTTCGAACAAGCTTGCAAACAATTACACCACATCGAAGTGCCCTAAATGATTTTCTGACTGTCATCTAGGTCCCACACATTTGCCGTCGAAATAGTTAAATATAACCATCTCTTTTACTTTAACAGTTTCTTTTCTCTCACTTCCCGTTTGTGGAGCTCCCTATCGTTTGCTTCACTTCCTGATAGCTACAATCTCCAAAAGTTTAAATGCAACGTCAGTTGCCGTCTTCTATCCATTTTATTCTCATCTATCTCCTCTTTTCTTCGACACCCACTGTGCCTTTTTTTCTCTCTCACTGTAATTCCGTGTGCATCAGTGGCGGTTCTGCTTTGGTTGGAGTGAAATGATGGAACAAGGTACAAAGATATGTGGCTTCCCGTAAGAATCGAACACTCTGTTCAATTGTAATTGACTGAGCGAGACAGGCTTACGACATGTCAAAATTTCCCAAATGATTTTCTAAATGTAGCTTGTATGTGGCACAGGGTCGAAATTATAGGGCACCCAGTGAGGGTCAAACTCATTACTTCGTTGTAATTGACTGAGCGAGACAGGCTTGCGACATGTCAAAATTTGATTTCCTGGTATCGATATAAAATTTTCTGCACTATTGTAAGAACTGCAACCTTGAAACTTCTGAATATCGTTTCTTATGTCTTTGTCTATGAGTGTATCAAATTTGATTAAAATCAGACCACTCCTTCTAAAACCCGATTTTTTCGATTATCGAATTTCGATATTTATCGGGGGTAGCTAGACACAACACCTGGCTAAGAACACTCACAGACGCTTATAATACAACTGTGTAAAATTTCAAGAAAATTGGTTCAGCCGTTTCGGAGTCTATAGGTAACGGATACACACACACACAGACAAAGTTTCATTTATAAATAAGTTTAGATTAGATAAGTGATAAATGTAGTTTCACTTAATTTTCGTTAACTTTCGTCAGAAAAATTATGAAAATATAGATTTATTTTTAAGAAAGTCAACTTTCAAATATATGAAAAAAAGTGATAAAAAGTGTAGTTTAATTAACCTTCAAATATATTGCATGTATTTGCGTGTTTTTCCTTTTTTTTTTTCTTTTTTTTTTCGTATTTTATTTCAGAAGAAAGTTAAAAATTATATATGAAAATAAGTGATAAGTGTAGTTTAACTTAACCTTCATATATATGAAAATACTTATAAATTATAAATAACAAAAAGAACAAAATAAATAGTACAGTAAAGCATTTTTTTATAATTAACATTGAAAATAAAACAATTTTCCATCAATTGGAAAGGAAGTTAAAAGTTAAAAAATGGAGAAAATGACATTGGCAATTATTAAGAAATGCAGTTTTCAGAAAGTTGCGTTTATTTGCATGTTTTTTTTTTTTGTTTATTTTGCTTTCTTTTTTTGGGGGGGGGGCGGTTGTGTACTTAATAAATTTGAAGGTTAATTAAACTACATTTATCACACATTTCCATATATTTGAAAGTTAACTTTCTTAAAAAAATTCTATATTTTCATATATTTGAAAGTTAACTTTCGTCGGAAAAAATTAAGTAAAACTACAATTATCACTTATTTTCATATTTTTGAAAATTATAAAAAATGGCAACAAAAAAAGAAAATGGAAAAAAAAAACACACGCTAAAACAGGCAACTTTCTGCTGAAATTGAATCCCGATAAAAAAAAATATATCGCGAAATCGCGTATTAATTTCAGTAAAGGAAGTAAATAGGCCAAAATTTGTTTCCTACACCGAAAGTCATTCAGCAGTGAATGTAAGCCTGTAATGGAAACAAAACGATCGAGAAGTTCGATTTTTATCTGGTCTTTAACATCAATAAAGGTAGGTTTCTTCAATAACTGATAGTGGACTTGGTTTCAGCATATACATTTGCACGGAATTAAGGCTATATTGGAAAAATTTGAAGGGATAAAAGCCTTCGGGACCTAAAACGAAAATTTACCGTTGAAATTATAGAGCACCCAGTGAGGGTCAAACTCATTACTTCGTCGTAATTAATCTTGCGAGACAGGATTACTAACCATTACGTCACGTCGAAGTTCCAAAATGATTTTCTAACCGAAGCTTAAACGTGGCGCAAGGCGGAAAGTATGTAGCACCCAGTGAGGGTCGAACTCACAAATCAGTCGTAATTGATCTACCGAGACAAGGTTACTAAGCATTACCCCATGTCGAAGAACCCCAAATTATTTTCTAAGCGTAGCTTAAATGTGGCACATAGCCGGAAGTATATTTCACACCGGAGTGCCCCTACCGACAAGGTATCTATTCTATTTTTTTTTTTTTTTTTTTGTGAATCGTTTCATATCTGGATCAAATGCGTGTCATTTGATCTTCATATTCGAAAAACTGCATCACTGAAAAATAACTGAAATAAACAAGCACAAACATATTGATTGAAACGATAAAATATACACGCATATGTTGACAATATAACCAGCATTATATCCGCATTTTCTTAAATATTATTTATGGTAATCAGATATTTATTTATTTATTTATTCTGTAGGGAGACAATATCAACAAAGATGAAGGGAAAACTTGAAGCAGCTGAAATGTGGTTCTACAGAAGGATGCTGCGGATATCGTGGACCGAGCATGTGAGCAATGACGAAAATGATGGAAACGAAAAGGAAATTAATACTGAGCACCAGGAAGAGACAACTAAATTTCCTAGGACATGCAATGAGGAAGGAGGGCTTGAAGAACCTGATACTAACAGGCCAGAAAGAGGGAAAACGAGACAGAGGAAAGCAGCTGATAACATATTTAAAAGGCCTGAGCAGGTGGATGACAGAGCGGGGGCTGAGAGACGTTACAGGAGAAAATGTGCTAAGAGCCACCAGGGATAGGAGGACGTGGAAGGCCATGATCACCTACGTCCTGAAGGAACAAGGTATATAAAAGAAGAAGAAAAGAAACAATAGTTGTCTTTCCTTAAGGGGAACAACAATTGTCTTCCCTTTTGAGGAACTCTTTTTTTTATCTTGTGTCAGTTTCTTTCCTGGCTTTA
Organism: Ascarosepion bandense; assembly: GCA_037127315.1. Classification (NCBI taxonomy): domain Eukaryota; kingdom Metazoa; phylum Mollusca; class Cephalopoda; order Sepiida; family Sepiidae; genus Ascarosepion; species Ascarosepion bandense. The sequence goes on along the minus strand of JBBBDQ010000329.1, from coordinate 1,456,792 downwards.
GTGTAGGTAACCACGAGGAGCATTTGCTGGCTTAACGGTATGTAATTCCTTTACCATACTTGCTAAAAACATTCTTGTCCATTTGGACAACATGAACATTCTTCTTGTTTTAGTACGTAATTAAACATTCTTAATGTATTGTACTTGTTTTCGTTTTATTAAATGCCTATTTGTTATTGGGATGTGCGTTGTGGTGCAATGGATATCGACTCGGAACAAGAAATCGGGGAGCCGAGTTCGAATTCCAGTTGAATTCATTGCATTCACTTACGCACAAATACCCTTGGGAAAGGTATTAATCCGTATCTTCCCTCCAGTTATGGGTTAAATAATAGGACAGATTGGATTCTATAGCCCTGGTTCGCAACCAGTCTACCGCAGCAACCTACTGCGGGATAATCTTCTGCTCAGTCAGTCATGTCTCTTTCGAGACATGATCGCCCAAACGTGTATCACGCATGGTACTTAACTGACTGACTGATTTGTTATTGCCATGTGACTTGACCTTTTTTTTACTACATGTGCTACGGCAGCGTATTAATATTTATATTGTTTATATTAGTATCGCGTAACTGGAAATATCGCCGGTTCGCAACACAATCCTAATAATTCTATGTCGATTGCTATAAACGAAGAAACTTCTCACTTCAGATTTCTACCGCCAATTTGCTTAAATTTAGATATGCTTTGTCTCTACAGGTCAAGGATATTAATATCAAGCAGGTGCAGAAATTTAAATAACTAGGAAGACAGAGTGCAGAAAGTGCGACACTGAGATCCAAAGGCGTATTGGAATGGCCAAGGATCCATTCCAAAGGCTGAGTAGAGTATTGAGAGACGGGAAGATTTCGATGGAAACGAAGAAGGGACTGCTGGATTGCTATGCGATGTCTGTCCTTCATTATCATAGCGAATGCTGTACAATCTCATCAAAGATGAAGAAAAGACTTGAAGCAACCGAAATGTGGTTCTACAGAAGCAGACTGGATATAAAGTGGAGTGTCAATTCCATATTACAATCAATATATAAAATGACCCCTCACTTTGTGGTCACAGCAGTTTCTATACATTTATATTCCTGAGATCCAAAGGCACAAGGATGCATTCCAGGAGCTGAGTAGAGTATTAAGAGACAGGAAAATTTCGCTAGAAACAATGACGAGAGTACTGGATTGATATGTGATGTCTGTCCATCAATATGGCAGTGAATGCTGGCCAATCTCATTTAAAGATGAAAGAAAGACTTGAAGCAACTGAAATGTGGTTCTAAAGAATGGAACTGAAGATGCCATGAACCGAACATATTAGCAATGATGAGGTGTTAGAGAAGATGGAAACGAAAAAGAGACTGATACTTAACACCAGGAAAAGGCAGCTGTGTTTTCTAGGACGTGTAATGAGGAAGAAAGGCTTTGAGAATCTGATAGTCACATGTTAGAGTGAAAGAGAGACAGAGAAAAGCGACGCATGACATACTTGATGGGTTTGAGCAAATGGATGACAGAGGTGTAACAAGAGAAAGTGTTCCAAGTAATATGGAGATGTGGAAGGCCATGATCGCCTACGTCCTGAAAGGACACGGTACATAGAAAAAGAACTCGACATACTTGGTTCATTGCTGTGTGTGTGTGTGTGTGTGTGTGTGTGTGTGTGTGTGTGTGTGTGTGTGTTATTTGGATATTGGAATTAGTCTGCGATCAAATTGTAAATTTTTATTTGGTGCACTGAACTCTCGGGTAGCGACCAAATGAGAATACGGGTGGAGGATAAAAGGTGTTATAGTGGAACATCCTGCCATCTCCGAGAATGGAATGCTCTAGACTATAAAGGATGATGACAAGCAGTACGAGGGAGAAAACGTCTTAGGTATTCGCCTGACTTTTCTATGACACTGTCAGCCCTCTGCCTTCGGGTAGAGGGCGCTCTCTGCTTCCGAGCAGAGAGCACAAACCCAGTCGTGATTCCGCCGAAGGGTAGATCCACGACTGGGGAAAAATAGACAGAGATTTTTTGGCCCGGCTATATGGCCAGGAATACCCACTATAAAATGACCATGTGTCACATCTGGCCTTGCGTGAGAAGGCTAGTAAATACAAAAACGTCTTAGGTGAAGGCATTCTCTATTTGATAGTTTATTCCGCACCTACTCGTTGATTGCTTATCTGTATCTTATTGTTAATTGTACATTCGTACAATAAATCCGTTATATCGTATTCCTGTGTCGAGTACCATTCTTCTACTAATCTTTATACTGATATTCCTTTTCCGGAATATATCAGATTGGCGACGATGATGAGATTCGAACTCACGCAAGGAGACCCGGATACGTTGAAACCGTTACCAATGACCAAGAGATACCGATGGAGGTATTGTATGACACATTCCAAATCAAACCACCCACTAACGTTTGAGTACCAATGGAAGTAACTTCTGATTCTCCTGAAAATGAGGACTCAAGGAGAAGAACTAATAGAAAAAGGAAGAAGACGAAATGGCTATGTCCAGATTTTAAAAGGAAAAATATTGAGAGCAAAATTCTAGGAAGAATTTAGCTCGGGGAAGGTGTTATAATGGAACATCCTGCCATCCCCGAGAATGGAATGCTTTAGGCTATAAAGGATGATGACAAGCAGTACGAGGGAGAGCGACCGTTTTAGGAGAAGGCATTCTTTATTTGATAGTTTATCCCGCTCCTACTCGTTGATTGCTTATCTGTATCGTATTGGTAATTGTACCTTAGTACAATAAATCCGTTATATCGTATTCCTGTGTCGAGTACCATTCTTCCACTAATCTTTACACTGATATTCCTTTTCCGGAATATATAAAAAGGAAAGAAAAACAGACCACCACCACCAACTGAAAAGCATTCACTATTCCGCCACCCTTCCCAAGTAATAGGCTGGTGGTTGAAACTGGAAACCCGAGATAGATTTTATGTGAGCCACACAATCTTTCTACGTCCTGAAAGGACACAGTACATAGAAAAAGAACTAGACATACTTGCTTTATTGCAGTGTGTGTGTGTGTGTGTGTGTGTGTGTGTGTGTGTGTGTGTGTGTGTGTGTGTGTTATTTGGATATTGGAATTAGTTATAAATTTTTATTTGGTGAACTGAATTCTCGGGTAGCGACCAAGTGAGAATACGGGTGGAGGATAAAAGGAAAGAAAAACAGACCACCACACCCAATTGAAAGAACATTCACTATTCCGCCACCCTTCCCAAGTGATAGGCTGGCGGTTGAAACTGGAAACCCGAGATAGATTTTATGCGAGCCCACACAATCTTTCTGTCAAACATCACTGAAGTGAAGAAACCGGGTTTGTCTGTTCCGCTGGAAAGAGTCAAATTTGAAACATTGGCATGAAGCACTTATAGATTTGTACAGGAAAAGTTCTCCCAACATTGGCACATCTGATCGTTCCTTAATCAGTGTCCGGATTGATCATTCCTTAATCAGTGTCTGGATTGATCATTCTTTAATCAGTGTCCGGACTGATCATTCCTTAATCAGTGTCCGGATTGATCATTCCTTAATCAGTGTCCGGATTGATTATTCCTTAATCAGTGTCCGGACTGATCATTCCTTAATCAGTGTCCGGATTGATCATTCCTTAATCAGTGTCTGGACTAATCATTCCTTAATCAGTGTCCGATTGATCATTCATTAATCAGTGTCCGGACTGATCATTCCTTAATCAGTGTCCAGATTGATCATTCCTAAATCAGTATCCAGACTGATCATTTCTTAATCAGTGTCTGCACTGATCATTCCTTAATCAGTGTCCGGATTGATCATTCCTTAATCAGTGACCAGACTGATCATTCCTTAATCGGTGTCCGGATTGATCATTCCTTAATCAGTGTCCGGATTGATCATTCCTTAATCAGTGTCCGGATTGATCATTCCTTAATCAGTGCCCGGACTGATCATTCCTTAATCAGTGCCCGGACTGATCATTCCTTATTCAGTGCCCGGACTGATCATTCCTTAATCATTGTCCGGACTGATCATTCCTCAGTCAGTGTCCGGATTGATCATTCCTTAATCAGTGTCCGGATTGACTCCAAACTAATTACATCCCCTGATTTATTGTTCCCTATAATGTTTTTTTTTTTTTTTTTTTGCTATGAGAAGGCAGCCTAGGAGAAATTCCGGTCCTATATGACAGAAGCTTCTCTCCCAATCGTTTTCAAGCATGCTATCTTTAAAACAACTAACCTAATCTCCGATTCAATCCTTTCTGGAAAGAAGTGTTTTATACACCCAAAACAATTCCAACAAAAAACAAACAGTCAATCTCTTTAGCTAACCAGATCCATGAATTGATACTTGTCAATATCTAGATGGGTAACCGCTTACGACCATATCACATTAAAACACAAGTTTACGTACGATCACCTGGTTGATCCTGATCAATACCTAGAACGGTGACTGCTTACGGCCATATCACGTTGAAATACCTCTTCCCGTACGATCACCTGGTGGATCCTGGTCAATACCTAGATGGGGGACTGCTTACGGCCATATCACATTGAAAACCGGATCCCGTACGATCACCTGGTTGATCTTGGTCAATACCTAAATGGGTGACCGCTTACGGCCATATTGTGTTGAAACATTGGTTCCCGTACGATCACCTGGTTGATCCTGGTCAATACATAGGTGAATGCTTACGGCCATATCACGTTTAAACACCGATTCCCGTACGACCACCTAATTGATGCTGGTCAATACCTAAATGGGTGACCGCTTACGACCATATTACGTTGAAACACCGGTTTCCGTACGATCACCTGGTTGATCCTGGTCAATACATAGATGGGTGACTGCTTACGACCATATCACGTTCAAACACCGATTCCCGTACGATCACCTGATTGAGGCTGGTCTATACCTAGATGGGTGACTACTTACGGCCATATCACGTTGAAACACCTCTTCCCGTACGATTACCTGGTTGATCCTGGTCTATATCTACATGGGTAACCGCTTCGGAATACCAGATGTTGTAAGCTTGGATGTGCGGGTGGTGTAATAGTAAATGTCCCAGAATTATTAATCGGAGATCCGAGTTACAATTCCCGTTGGGTTCGTTATATTCACTTAAGAGTAAATACACTTGGGAAAGGTATGAATACAATTTGTCCCTCCATGTATGAGTTAAATATTAACACTCAATTCAACGAACAATTATTATCTACATGTTATTAACCCTTTGAGTGTAATTTTAAGCTGAAAAATATTTTTAGATTGTCAGAATTTATTTCGTGGGGAAAGGGGAGGTGAGTGGTTTAGTAAAAGAAGTCTTAATAATCAACCCATACTTGTGGGTAGAAGAATTTTATTCATAGGACTGTCACTCTCACTGCTTTTCTCTTCATCTCGACAAACGATTTGTGAATGGCTTTTATCAAATATTCTCCTGTTTATGAATGTTTGTCATTCTAATATTCTTCAAGAGCTTTCTGATTGAGTAACACACGACCCTGAATATTTATTTATTTATTTACACATTTTATTTCTGCTTCCCTACTTCTGGGTATTGGGCAGTGGCTTTGAGGCTCTGACATTTTAGCTTTTCTTTTGGTTGTTTTTAAAAACTGTTGGCGCTCCAATTTCAGATGAAATCAATAACAGTCCACTTGACTAAATGCTTCTCCTAACCCAAAAGAGCGGCAATTCGTTGTTTCATTAAAATGTAAAAAAAAAAAAGGAAAAAAAAAAAGAAAATAGTAATTTTCTACATGTTAACTAAAACAGGCGGGATTAATTTTCAAAACTCATTGAAATGAAGTATTTTTAAAATAGATTTATATTTCATTTCGTGTGCTTCTTAGAATATTTGCAGATGATCTTTTCACAAGAAGAGCAGTATATTCAATCGCCATGACTTCGCTTCTACATCACACGACAGGATCTTTTGTTTGTTTTTTTTTGTTTTTATAAAATACAATATAATCTTTCCTTTGTAAAATAACCACTTTCCATAGAGACGACACGCTTTTTTCTGTATTCCGGCGTCGGATATTTTTCGACTTTGTTTGTCTAGGGCGATAAAGACATGGTGAGAGGGAAATTATTGATTGTATAAATGTATTGGTTACTCGGAAAGAGAAAAGAAAATGAAAGAATAGACATATCAAAGTGGATTAAGAAGGAACGAATGAAATAAGAAAAAGCAAAAGAATAAAAAAACATCGAAAATGGTAAAAGAACGACAAGTAAGAATGAAACAGAGATTAAAAAAAGAAAGAAATAGAAAACAAAAAACAAAAATAAATACCGAGAAAGAAAAAGAAAGAAAACAAAGAAACAATACAAAGCGAAAAAGAGAAACGAAAAAATTTGAAAAAGAAAAAACAAAGAAAACAAAGAAACAATAAAAGGAGTGTGAACCGGGCGATCGCCCGGTACACACTCCACCCATGAACAGGTATAGAGGCTCATCCCTTGTTTCCTGTTTAGGATGCGGTTTCCGGCTTTCTCTTTTCCAATCTTTTCACTCTTTTCTTTGTTTGTTTTTTTCAATTGGAGTAGATAGACTAAACTATCGCCCGGTTCACACTCCACCCACGTCTATTGAACAGGTGAAGAGGCTCATCCCTTGTTTCCTGTTTAGGATGTTGTTTCCGGTTTTTCTCTTTTCTAATCTTTTTTACTCTTATGTAGCCCCCTGCACATAAGTGGCGTTACCGCCTTGCTTGGGGTGATATGATTAAAAAAAAAAACACAAAAAACAAAAAGACAAAGAAACCATAAAAAGCGAGAAAAATAAACAAAAAATACGAAAAATAAAAAAAAAGAAAGAAAATAATGAAACAATAAAACGCAAAAAAACGAAAAATACGATAAAAAAGAAAGAAAACAAAGAAACAATAAAAAGCGTGAAAAGAAACCAAAAATATATAAAAGGAAAAACAAAAAAAAAACGATAAAAGGGAGAAAAAGAAACGAAAAATACGAAAAAGAAAAAAAGAAACAATACAAAGAAACAATAAAAATCGAGAAAAAGAAACAAAATATACGAAAAAAAAAAAGAAAAAACCCTTGTATACTGGTGAGCCAGTCATGGGCTGATTCATTTTATAGCTCACCAAGAGAAGGGTTAACCGATCAGAAGGCTCAAAATATTCAATGCGACATTTATAAAAGACGACCATATTTTCCTGAGTATTGGCGATATAATCCGATTCAGTAGTGTCTGACTCGTGAGTGTTAATCTTTGACGTTGTTTCATTGAACAGATTACGTACAACGCTGCATTCTATATTCATAAACTATGGTGGACATGGTCAACATAGTCAATATGCGTTCCAATAGGCGTAGTCCTCGGCGTCCCCGCTTTAGTCTGTATTTATGGCCGACACCAGCCAATCATATTACTGTGAGGGGAAACCAAGGTGCATGCATATTAATTACATCAATATACAAATACATAAATGGTGATTGTCACATCTTACTCAGGTGAGTGCCGCCTCATCACCCTTCGCATCACGAGTAATGACTTCCGTCTCATTTCGGCGTCAATGGCTCCTGAGAACAGCATTCGATTTCTGAATTATCATACCTATGTGACAGATAAACTCTGGATACTTAATGAGTTGAGTGGATCTGTATGCTCTGCAACATACTTCTGTACATCTATGTACCATCTCAGTCCAGAACTCGATTTGTTGCAAAACACACAAGTATTGTTAGCAGGGTAATGAGATAGATTACCATAGTCGGCTTTCTTCTCGTTGTTTCGATGACCTTTCAGATGGAATACATCATCTACCCTCGACAAAAGCATGAACAGGCTGAAATAGATAGATAGATAGATAGATAGATATATAGATAGATAGATAGATAGATAGATGTACGACTGGCACCCTGTAATGTGGGGGATCGATTTACAACAACTCGTCATTGTCTTTTACGCAAGCTAAAAGTGAATATTTCCAATATGGGGGATCGATTTACTAGAACGTTGTATTAGAAACTGAGCACCCGCTAAAAATCTTTAAATATTGAGTTTTTCCAGATTTTTTAATTATTTTTTATTAACTAATCTGAAAGTTTAGGAGCTAATCGATAAGAATCCACTGAAAAAAGTAAAAGAAACGAAAAGCAAAAAAAGTACAGTGGTGGTACCGGTCGTACAGATCTGCCATAGATAGATAGATAGATAGATAGATAGATAGATAGATGGCGGACCTGTACGACTGGCACCCGTTAATATGGGAGATCGATTTACAACAACTCGTCATTGTCTTTTACACAACCCAAAAGCGAATATTTCCAATATGGAGGATCCATTTACTAGAACGCTGTATGAGAAACTGAGCCCCCCCCTAAAAATCTTTAAATATTGAATTTTTTTTTTTTTTTTTTTTTTTTTTGCTAATCTGAAAGTTTAGGAGCTAATCGATAAGAATCCATTGAAAAAAGTTTAAAAATATGAAAAGCAAAAAAAATTACATTGGGGGTGCCGGTCGTACAGGTCCGCCATAGATAGATAGATAGATAGATAGATAGATAGATAGATAGATAGATAGATAGATAGATTCCTGGCTAAAAGTATAAACACAGACACCCTGTAATATGTGGGATCGATTTACAAGAACTCGTCATTGTCTTTTACGCAAGCTAAAAGTGAATATTTCCAATATGGGGGATCGATTTACTAGAACGTTGTATGAGAAACTGAGCACCCGCCAAAAATCTTTAAATATTGAATTTTTCCAGACTAAACCTCAGATAACCATTACTAAAGCTAGAAACTTCAACCACTAGACAGAGATAAAAATTCTGAGATCACGAAAGAGGAAGAAGCAGACAGTCAGCATACATTGCTCTATGAATTGTGTGTATTCGCTGTCAGTTTCTAGGCAGAAGAATTTGCGACGAGGCGACCACACACTTTTCACGCCAAAACTCCGCAGGCCAAAAGCAATAAAGGGAAAGAAAATATTATCGATCAGCGCCAGCTGCCGAGCCAGCAATATCACCTACTGACAAACTAATGGTCAATCTTGCTGATTGTTTCTATATCTGAATTCGGTAACCCGCCTTGCTTCTTTTTCCAGAGACTTTGGCGTGTTGTCCTTCGCTTGGCACCAAATCGAACTGGACTATTTTTATCTTTACAGTCGACTGTCATCAAAGTTAGCAGAGGTCGCAAAAGTCACCCATACTCCAGTCGTTTCTCAATTGGTTCCAATCGAAGATAATAGTGAATAACTACGCACTTGAAATTTTACTTTATTTCTGAGGAACTGACTTAATTTTGCTATTCGCTTCTCTGATCTGAAAATAATCACTTTTATCGTTTTGAACAAGTCTTAGCAAAAAAAGAAAAAAAAGAAAAAGAAAAAGAAATCGAAAATCGAAGATTAATATAATTAAATAACGAATTAAAAAATATTCTAGAAATAGAAAAACTTACAAATTTTACAAGTTTTACTATTTACCGAGATTTGTTAGAAAAGATTTTAGCAGTGGGATAATGTGGCGTTGCTTCGATTTTTAAATTCTATGATCTGTTTTCATTGGTCAGATAGCCACCACGTGTTAATTCATTGGCATTAGAACGTATATAGGTAGAATTTTGGTGCAATGGATATCAAGAAACAGGAGAAATCGGAAAGACGCGTTCTAATTCTAGTTGAATTCATTGCATTCACTTACGCGCAAATACCCTTGGGAAATATCTTTTCCCTCCAGCTATGGGTTAAATAACAGGACAGATTGGGGTCTATAGCCTTGATTTGCAACAGCCTACTGCAGAAAGCAATGGCAACCTACAGCGGGATAATCTTCTGCCCAGTCAGTCATGTCTCTTTCGAGACATGATCGATCAATTGTGTATCACGTATGGCACTTAACTAACTGACTGACTATTCATGCCAGAGAGAAGATGTATTATGTTATTTAGTAATAATTAGTAGGGGATCAGTTTATTACTTCATAACAATATAAATCTGATCCCCCACTTTATGTCCGGTAGAAGCCTTAATCATTTTTCTAACTATTATATTCAGTCAGTCAGTTAAGTGCTATACGTGATACACAATTGGGCGATCAAGTCTCGAAAGAGACATGATTGGCTGGGCAGAAGATTTTCCCGCCGTTTGTTGCCATTAATTTCTGCGATAGACTGGTTGCAAATCAAGACTATAGAACCCAATGTTATTTGACTCATATCTAGAGGAGCGAGAGATATATATTATATTATTAAGTAGTAATAAGTGGGGGATCAGTTTATTACTTCATAATAATAGAAAACTGATTCCCCACATTATGCCAGTAGAAGCCTTAATTATGTTTCCAACTATTATATTCAGTCAGTTAAGTGCCATACGTGAAACACGCTTTGGGTGATCATGTCTCGAAAGAGACATAACTGACTGGGCAGAAGATTATCCAAGGCTAAAGAACCCAATCTGTCCTGGTATTTAACCCATAACTGGAGAGAAGAGACGGATTAATACCGTTCTCAAGGGTATTTGCGCCTAAATGAATGCAGAGAATTCAACTGGAATTCGAACTCGATTCTCTGATTTTTCGTTCCGAGTCGATATCCACTGCACCACAACGCATATCCTAATGAATAGACATGGTCTAATTATCGTTTGAAATATGAAACTTGCTGTGTCCGTGCATTATTGATTTATGATTTTTTTCCTTTTATCTTATGAGAGGCGTCTTGCAGTCGGAATGAGAGATAAACCAGTGGGTGAGCGCTGGAATTTTGAAGGAGAGGTAATAAATATCAGATGCCACGACCAGATGCTACGGCCAGCATTTTTTTTTTTCCTTTTTTTCATATCGAAGCCGTTAACGACGGCTAGATTTTAAATTAGCACAGTTCAAGTAGATCTCTGTTTTTTTCTCTATTTGTTCATATACCGCATAATGATACTATTACTTTTGCGATGATCGGTGACATTGCGTATGAGCCCGGTCGGAGGTTGACATTAGGAAATTCATAGGTCAGTGCACTTTGATTGCCTTTTCTTCTTTATGAATTATTTCTCTTCTAATATGACTGGCATTTATTTGGCTGAAATTCTGGCCAGATATATTAAGATGAATTACTAACGCGTTTAATGTTTTATCATGCAACTAGCATCATAGCCCGGATTTGCCCGTGCAACTCAGAACATTTTAGTAGTAGAAGATGTCAATATCAGGAGTAGAGGGAAATCATTTATTGAAAGTTGGAAATGAAATTTAATTTTAGAGGAAAAAGTTACATTAATGCCACACGAATTACAGACAGTTGATTTCCTGCATGAAATATTTAGCGAAAAAAAAAGCTTTATTTTTTTTTAATTTTATCTTCTGAAGTATGAAATATTAAATCAGAAAAAAGACTTAAATAATTAAATTAACCATTGGCACTTTGTTTTTTACATATTTTGTATTTGTTTGAAAAAACACATTTTTTTTAAATATTTCTTTTGTTTCAAAATATTCACATTTTTTGTTGACCAAATGAATTTTGAAAATGTCCAAACAATAATTAAATATAAAGGCTCAATTTTTTTTAATTAAAAAAAATATTTTAGTCGCGTTTGACACATGTGATTTGAGTTCTGTTGTAATTTAGCAACTATCTTAGATCTTAGCTGTTTTACGGAGCAAATGTAAACAAACGGCTCCATTGGCCAAAAAGTGCGAATGGGAAAATTGCTGAACTTAAGCTCAAAAAATATGTGTCGACCTGGCTTCCCGGTAGATATGTGTCCCTAGAAAGTTTGAATGGCGTAGCTTAAAAAATGGAGGTGTGCGTAGGGAAGGGTCACACACAAACTCAGAGATTGCCTATTATATATATAGATTGCTCCCTCCGATGCGTATATATTCTTCTTTTTCATATTACTGGAATTTTCGCTAATATGTTTCAGGGAGAATTTTGTGCAATTTACTTTGTGTGTGTGTGTGTGTGTGTGTGTGTGTGTGTGTGTGTGTGTGTGTGTGTGTGTGTGTGTGTGTGTGTGTGTGCGCGTGCGTGTGTGTGTGTTATTCCGTTTCCTGCTGATTTATTTTTTTTATAATCGTGTCGCCCCGAGCAAGGTAATTTACTGCCACTGTTGTGCAGGGGGTTACATAGGAGGAATGTTGAGGAGTGAGAGGTTGCAGGGCGTGTCAGGAAGAGAGTAGGAGATGGAAGAGAGTACTGATGAGAGTGGGATGGATGTAGAAAAGCATGAGAGAGAGGATGTAAGTTAATGAGACAGGAGATGACTATTGACTTTACATTTAAATTCAGGAAAGCAAGTATGGTGTTGATAAATTTCTTTGGAAATGTATGAATCCATCTTTTCTTCCCACACCCCTGCTATGGGTGAAAAACGGAAAATTCTGAATTCAAACCAACCTGGAAGGGAATCGGTTTCGCCAAGTTATCAGGCCCAAAATACTTCACTGTTGTCACTGCTGCAAGCCATGTGGTGCAATCTGTGATCCTAATGGGTTACTGGACTCATGGTTGGGATATATATGTATATACTAGCAGTATAGCCCGACGTTGCTCGGGTGTAATGAAAGCTTTAAAACTAATCCATGGTCCACAACCTAAAGAATATTTGTGTGAAGTTTGGTGAGAATTGGATAAAAATAGTGAATTTGTATAAAGAACATACAGACAGATAAACAGACATACACACAAACATCTTGCCTTGTATATATATATATATTGTTAGAACTGCAACCTTGAAACTTCTGAATATCGTTTCTTATGTCTTTGTCTATGAGTGTATGAAATTTGATTAAAATCGGACCAATCCTTCTATAACCCGACTTTTTCGATTATCGATTTTCGATATTTATCGGGGGTACCTCGACACAAAACCTAGCTAAGAACACTCGCAGACGCTTATAGTACAAGTGTGTACATTTTCAAGAAAATCGGTTCAGCCGTTTCGGAGTCTATATGTAACGGACACTCACATGCACACAGACACACACACACACACAAAGTTCCATTTATAAATAAGTTTAGATACTTGACTCTACTTCTTTCTTCACCACCCTGTATATCCTTTCCTTTCTCTCCATCTCTGCAACTGTCATGACACCTGTATTCCCTTCCTTCTCTTGCTCCTTTCTAACTGGTTCGTCTTTCTCTTCACTCTCTTCTATCTAATGTTTTAACTCTTATATAGCCCCCTGCACACCAGTGGCGTTACCGCCTTGCTCGGGGTGATACGATTATATATATATATATATATATATATATATATATATATATATATATATATATAAAAATTAGAGAAAATTTACAAAATTCAAAGGTGTCGGATGTACATTTCGATATAGGATCTCTAATAAAGATTCTACGTCACGCCAACGACATTGTTTTTTCCAAATGGCGAAGGCCCTGGGGTTAGAGTGTGGAGGTGTTTTTGGTTAACAACGGTCACAAAGTAGAAAAGGACAGAGCTGGTAGTCGCGGGGTTACAGGGTGTTGAAATGGTATATTTAGGAAGGGGAGGAATAGGAGTTCATATTTTATAAAGATAGACAACTAAATGAGTTAAATTACTTTTTTAAGCTTAAGATTTTGAAATTTTTTCCAGTAAACATAGACAGCACCTATCACGAAAATTCCTCGGAATACGGGCTGAACCTATCACTTTCCAGCTAATTTCAAGATGCAGCCCTTCCTCTTTCATTTTCCAGAATGCCCGCGAAAGAGCTGTCTGGTATCTCTGACTTGTGGTTATACAGTCTTTGTTTGAAAGGACCGGTGTACATACCGATATAGGTCTGGAAGTCGTTTTTTTTTTTTTTTTTTTTTTGTGATATGGAGAAATGCGGGCTTTATAAATCACCTGGGTGGATTTGCATTTTCCCTCCACCGGGCAGGCGTCCACAGAATTACAGTTGCATTCGTTTAGAATTCTGGACCTAGATTCAGCATTGCGCAAGTTCACCAGAATACTCCTATTATGGGAACTAATAAGGCTGTCCATATTTGCAGTAATAACTAATTTTAAGGGTGTGCCTATTAAAAATCTTTCGTAGAGGGTTACCGTTATTAAATTTTTTGTCTATTAACTTGAGAAAATATTTACCGATCTTGATGTTAGTTAGTTTATAATAAGGGGGTTTAAACCAAATTATCTTTCTTTTTCTACAGTTTCCTTTATTTTTATTTTTGGATGATTCGGAGTCTATTGTAGGTTTATTATATGTTAACTTGTTCTTATATCCGCTTTTTTGAAGGGCCTTATTGTAAATATTTTTACTTGCGTTGAAAGTTTTAATGTTGGATGAGGAATTGGTTGAATCTATTATTCACTATATTGGGTATCTGGTTTATAATATTTTTGGGGTGGTTGGATGAAATATTAATATAAGTGGGTGAACTATTTTCTTTGAGAAATGGTTGGTAGGATCCATCATTTAAGTTAAGGGTGATATCTAGATAGTTTACAATTTTAAGATTAGAGGTGACTTCGACTTTAAATCCGAGGGAATTCAGGGCTCGCTCTAATTCTTTTTTTGTGTATTTTATTTGTGTAGGGCTAATTATTAGGCATATATATATATATATATATATATATATATATATATATATATATATATATATATCAGGCTGTTAAATACCTTACGTGATACCGGCTTGGGCAATCATATCTCGAAAGAGGCATGACTGACTAGGCAGAGGATTTCTCCGTGGTAGGTTGATATTAATTTTCGTGGTAGACTGGTTGCTGACAATGCCTACAGAATCCAATCTGTACTACTATTTAATCCATAGGGAAGAGACGGATTAATACTTTTCCTTAAGGTAATTTCGCTTACGTGAAGGGAATGACTTCAACTGGAGTTCGAACTCAGTTATCTGATTTCCCGTTCCAAGCCGATATCCACTGTATTACAACGCACATTCTATTTATGCAATATCAATAACATAAATCTGAATTCACAAAGAAGCAGAATTCAAAAGACACGGAAATACCAGATAATCTACTAATTTCTGGAAATTTCTAAATCTGAAACTATAATCTTATGTCTGTTATTAAATAATTCGAATAGTATTATCATTTTGCTTATATTTGTCGACTTTAAAATATATTAGCTGTTGTTGGGTTATTTTTTACCGAATATATATTCTTCATGTGCCGTGTCCCTTCAGGACGTGGGCGATCATGGACTTCACCTTGGCTCTGTCTCTTGTGGCTCTCAAAAATTTTCCTATTGGTATCTTTTCCAAGCCCCGCTTCGTCAACCATTTGCTCAGACCTAACAAGTGCGTCTCGTGCTGTTTTCCCCTGTCTCTTTTTCCATTTATCCGACCTGTGCGTATCAAGTTCTCCAAGCCTTCCTTCATCATTACGTGTCCCAGAAACCTCATTTGTCTCTTCCTGATATTTAGTATCAGTTTTCTTCTTGTTTGCATCCTTTCCAACACGTCATCCTTGCACACGTGCTCTGTCCATGGTATCCTCAGCATCCTTCTGTAAAACTACATTACTGCTACCTCAAGCCTCTCCTTTATCCTTGATGAGATCGTCCAGCATTCACTTTCATATAGAAGGACAGATATCAAGTAGCAATCCAGCACTATTTTCTTTGTTTCTATTGAGATTTTCATGTCTCTCAGTACTCTGGCTAGCTTCTGAAATGCGTCTTTGGCCATGCCAATACGTCTTTGGATCTATCCAGCACTCTTTTCTTTGTTTCTATTGAGATTTTCATGTCTCTCAGTACGCTGGTGAGCTTCTGAAATGCGTCTTTGGCCATGCCAATACGTCTTTGGATCTTCGTGTCGCATTTTCCATCTTCTGTCAAGACACTTTCTAAATATTTGAATTTTTTTACTTGTTTTATTTTAGATTCTCCAACTTGCAGTCGCCATATTGGTCTCCTCCTTTTGCTGATGACCATGCATTCAGTTTTCTTGAGGTTTATGCTCAGTCCTTTCTTTTCATTTTCTTTTGCTAACTTTTGTAGAAGTTCCAGCATTTTACCGGCCATAATTATTAGACCATCCCAGGTTTTTTTTTTTAATTATGTATTTCATACTAATTTTAGTATTTATTGCCAAGTGGATAATTCTATATGAAAATAGAATGCTTCTTTTGTTATTATTATTTTGCGAAGTTTTACGCGGCAAGGAAGCAAAAATGAACTCGTCCGAATCACCCTAAATTTTCTTCGTTCTTTCATTGATGAAACTGCAATGTAGCTAATTATTAAATATTTCCTAATTCATTTGATGCACATGTTATTGTGCAGTACTAACAAAAGAACCATTCTATTTTCATTTATAATTATTCACTTGGCAATAAATACTAAAAATAGTATGAAAAACATCATTTTTAAAACACTGAGGTTGCCTAATAATTAGGATGGTAGTATATATATATATATATATATATATATATATATATAGCAAATCTACAGGGCGCGATGGGTAAATTGTCGCTACTTGCCTTGTAAAATTTTGAAAAGTAATAATAACAAAAGAACCATTCTATTTTCATTTACAATTATTCACTTGTCAATAAATACTAAAAAATAGTATGAAAAACATCATTTTTAAAACACTGAGGTTGCCTAATAATTAGGATGGTAGTATATATATATATATATATAGCAAATCTACAGGGCGCGATGGGTAAATTGTCGCTACTTGCCTTGTAAAATTTTGAAAAGTAATAATAACAAAAGAACCATTCTATTTTCATTTACAATCATTCACTTGTCAATAAATACTAAAAAATAGTATGAAAAACATCATTTTTAAAACACTGAGGTTGCCTAATAATTGTGGCCGGTAGCGTATATATAAACAATTAAAAACAATAACAAAAATCTAATTATTATCTGGCATAACATCGCAAAAGACAAATTTTATAATGAAATAGGAAATAAATGTAGTTTATACCTTTTAGACAAATTTGTTATCTTAAAACAACTAAATAACCTTATTTTTTTAGCAATAGAAGTATATAAATGATCTCATGCAAACAGAGAAATAAGCTTCTGCTCAAATACCTTGATCCAGATTAACATAGATTCTTCTATGTAAATCTTTTTACAATACTTTTTCTGTCTTTTATTTTCCCCGAAAACAAAAGCAAGTAATCGCTTTTGACCTATAGGCACAAAAACGTATAATATCTGCACTAAAAATATTCTACCTATTAATTTCAGTTTCTGAAGTGTAGGAAGTTGCTTAATATTTCTTTAATTCGGACATTTGTCAGACTTAAGCGAACTCCCTACCGCTTACCGGATTTATGCAGAGTTATAATCATCAGAAGAATAAAATATACATCTTGCATTTTAAAATAGAAATTTATTAAAGGGAAAGACTAACATAAGTTGTCGGAGTTAATGTGCAATTAGAAACATTTTTAAAAGGTTAAGTGCAGAGTTCATGTTCAGTAATAAAGTTAAGGATATCAAGAGTTCGTACAAAATGTTCGTAGTAGTAATTGTTAAAAGAGATAAGGAGAAAAAGAACAAAGTTCGACCTGATCTTATCTCTGGGTTGATTTAAAGTTGTCGTTACATGTTAGTTGTTTCGTCTTGCGGCTCCCATCTATCTGACTCTTGACTGACGCCGAGGTCCTTTATATAGTCTTTTTGAATTAGCACTGGATCGCTAAGTCCTTCCAAGTCTTACAAGTCGCTCCCATTGGTCAAAAATCATTTTAACACCTACTTGCGAAATCTGGTTTCGACTTTTTCGTTAAGCAGATGGTCAGTCCTTTTCCTATTTGGGAAAACAAGGATTTTGCACGTCGTTGTGAATTTTTGTAAAAGTGAAAAAGAAGGTTGATTTTAATTAATTTCTTATCCGCTACACATTCAGCCATATTCCCAAAGCCATAACCTATCTTCCCATGGCTTTTCTATGAATATTTTCTTGGTAATTGTCTTGAACTTTCTTCTATTGTACATAGAATTTAAATGTACAACTATATAGACGGTAAGTTCTCATCATTTTACTCTTGTTTCGACTTTTCCGTTAAGTACATGGTCAATCCTTTTCCTGTTTGAGAAAACCAGCATTTCACACGTCGTTGTGAATTTTTGTAAAAGTGAAAAAGAAGGTTGATTTAGTTAATTTATTATCCGCTATATTTCAATTAGTTTAATTTTTCTGCCCAGTCAGTCATGTTGAGGTGGAGGGAGCTGGTTAATGTTTCTTTGATTCGGCCTTGTGTCTTACTTACAGTTTGCAGGATTTATGTAGAGTTGTTGCCATCAGGTTTTCATCAGAAGGTTGGTTGTCGGCAGGTTGGAATATGTAGAATTAGTGCAGAAAAGACGAATAATAAAATATACACTTTGAATGCTAAAATAGAAATTTATTAAAAGAAGGAATAACAAGAGTTCTAGAAATTAATGTTCAATTATAAACCTTAGTAAGAAGTTATGAGTAGAGTTTGTGTTCAATGACAAATTGAGGAATTAAGTGTTCGTACAAAATATTTGTAGCAGCAATTGCTGGGAGAGCTAAGGAGAAAGAGAACAAGGTGCGACCTGACCTTATCTCCGGGTTGATTTGAGATTGTCGTTACATGTTAGTTGTTTCACCTCTCGGCTCCCATCTGTGTCTGTCCTTTATAAGTCCTTTTGAATTTCGCACTGGATAGCTAAGTTCTCAAGTCTTGTAAGTTGCTCCCATTGTGTGTGTGTGTGTGTGTGTGTGTGTGTGTGTGTGTGTGTGTGTGTGTGTGTGTGTGTGTGTGTGTGCGTGTGTTTATAAATAGGTTTAGATATGTTATCCACATAAAAGCCTGTGTCACTGTATCACAGCTCATCAATGTTGCTAGACACATCCACTTGCTTCTGGCCGATTTGGTGTCAGTCTGAGTCGCTGCTCCTTAAGCCATAGGCACATGGAACCAGAGAAGGGATTCTTTTAATGAACTCGTCAGAATCACCCTAAATTTTCTTCATTCTGTCGTTGATGAAACTGCAATATAGGTAATTGTTAAATATTTGTAAATTCATTTGATGCACATGTTATTGTGCAGTATTAACAAAAGAACCACTCTATTTTCATTTACAATTATTCACTTTGCAATAAATTCTAAAAAACAGTAGATTTTAAAACACTGTGGTTGCCTAATAATTATGGCCGGTAGTGTATAACTAGTTATTGCAAATCGCCTGAAGACACCACATGGCAGAAACATAGGTCGCGTCATAACGCGTTTTAGAAATAAAGAATATTAAAAAGTTCTACAATATAATTGTATTGAACACTTTATAATACAAATGTGTACTGGCCTAATTTTATTATGACCAAAAACTAACTAATTAAACAATCAATATATATATATACGCTCTCACACCCTGATTGAGCACTCTGGAAGAATGGTAGACTTTGAAAAACAGTACCTACTCTGGCATGTACGCATCGCTCGTTCAGTAATGGATTAGAGCATCCTGGCTATTGGGCGGGTATAATGACAATATACACGCTAAAAAGTCTGCCTTCTTCTACCGAATGCCCATAACCCAGAGATAGAATCGCCGACTGACGCCAATTCGGTCGGCTTTCAATCCTGTGTTAAAAGCAATCTGAGTCTAACCGTACAGATGAGCTGCGAAACAGATCTGTCTGCGGATGACTATATATATATGTATATATATATATATATATATATATAGGGTGTCATTAAAGTTCGTGTACAAATAATTTTCATCGCAAATACAAAGAAAGTTATAAACTTTTTAAAGTGCACACGAATTTTTAAACACCCTGTATGTGTATATATATATATATATATATATATATATACATATATATAAGCAGTGCAGCTTTGAGATGTTATCTTATAATTTTATATACAGGCCAGTTTCCCGGTTTCAAATTGTTCTTTTAAAATTTTTACGTTAAGCAACCTTCTTCAGTTCGTCATTATGTTGTTTACTGTTTCCTGCTTTTTCAATGTTTTTTTTTTCAATTGGAGTAGATAGACTGAACTATCGCCCGGTTCACACTCCACCCACGTCTATTGAACAGGTGTAGAGGCTCATCCCTTGTTCCCTGTTTAGGATGTGGTTTCCGGCTTTCTCTTTTCAAATCTTTTCACTTTTCCTTATTTTTTTTTTCAATTGGAGTAGATAGACTGAACTATCGCCCGGTTCACACTCCACCCACGTCTATTGAACAGGTGTAGAGGCTCACCCCTTGTTCCCTGTTTAGGATGTGGTTTCCGGCTTTCTCTTTTCAAATCTTTTCGCTTTTCCTTATTTTTTTTCAATTGGAGTAGATAGACTGAACTATCGCCCGGTTCACACTCCACCCACGTCTATTGAACAGGTGTAGAGGCTCATCCCTTGTTCCCTGTTTAGGATGTGGTTTCCGGCTTTCTCTTTTCAAATCTTTTCACTTTTCCTTATTTTTTTTTTCAATTGGAGTAGATATACTGAACTATCGCCCGGTTCACACTCCACCCACGTCTATTGAACAGGTGTAGAGGCTCATCCCTTGTTCCCTGTTTAGGATGTGGTTTCCGGCTTTCTCTTTTCAAATCTTTTCACTTTTCCTTATTTTTTTTTTCAATTGGAGTAGATAGACTGAACTATCGCCCGGTTCACACTCCACCCACGTCTATTGAACAGGTGTAGAGGCTCACCCCTTGTTCCCTGTTTAGGATGTGGTTTCCGGCTTTCTCTTTTCCAATCTTTTCACTTTTCTTTTTTGTTTATTTTTTTTTTAATTGGAGTAGATATACTGAACTATCGCCCGGTTCACACTCCACCCACGTCTATTGAACAGGTGTAGAGGCTCATCCCTTGTTCCCTGTTTAGGATGTGGTTTCCGGCTTTCTCTTTTACAATCATTTCACTTTTCTTTTTTTTTTCAATTGGAGTAGATAGACTGAACTATCCCCCGGTTCACACTCTACCCACGTCTATTAAACAGGTGTAGAGGCTCATCCCTTGTTCCCTGTTTAGGATGTGGTTTCCGGCTTTCTCTTTTTCAATCTATTCACTCTTACGTAACCCCCTGCATACCAGTAGCCTTACCGCCTTGCTCGGGGTGATATGATTAAAAAAAAAAAAAAATAACAATCCGCACGTATTTTTTGGTTGCTTTTCCTGCTTCAGATTTAAAGTGTTTTTTTATTTATTTTTTTTTTAATGGCCGATTCGAAGTCAAGACAAGGTGACTTCTTTTCTTCTAATCTTCCCCTGAAATTATAAGTCACAAAAAATCGTTTTATTTCTGCAAATATCTATGAAAGAGGACTGTCACCATAATACACTCAGATAGAACTATTCCTTTAAATTTTGTCAGTGACAACAGTACAGATGTAAATATATACTCTAGCTTTTTCGACAATGGACTTGTTTTTTTTTTATCTTTAACTCTGCCTTCCATCTTTTCCAATATTTTCTTTCGCTGCCTTGAACTTCCGCCTACATTGCCTTCCCATCATGCAATGGTCGTACCGATGAAACGGCTAATGTCCAATTTAAATGCAGCTGGCCTATTGATCATTGCAATCAGATTAAATTTTCCTTTATCCTACCCAACGACCATATTTTTCTTTATTTAGTTTCTCCTTGTCTTTCCTTCTTTAGGCATTACGAATAATAACGTTAAAGTCCGGAACATTCCACTAGATAAATACTCGTCAATGTAAAGCTTTGTTTTCAGCCATTCAAATTTTCTAGATCAGGAGGGAAAAGGACAAATTCGCGTTCGCCTGCTTTAATAATCATAAACAAGAGACGTTTATTAAGTCAGTCAGACTAGCTAAGTTGGAGATTAACGAAGAATTGCAGTTGATTAAAAATAAATACTTATTATCTACCTTTGGATTAATGTCTTCATCTTTGTTGTTATTATCACAGCGTTTCGGCTGATCTTCCGTCCGGCCTTCCTCAGATGTCTGTCGATACGAACATCCTTGGATTAATGTCTTCATCTTTGTTGTTATTATCACAGCGTTTCGGTTGATCTTCCGTCCGGCCTTCCTCAGATGTCTGTCGATACGAACATCCTTGGATTAATGTCTTCATCTTTGTTGTTATTATCACAGCATTTCGGTTGATCTTCCGTCCGGCCTTCCTCAGATGTCTGTCGATACGAACATCCTTGGATTAATGTCTTCATCTTTGTTGTTATTATCACAGCATTTCGGTTGATCTTCCGTCCGGCCTTCCTCAGATGTCTGTCGATACGAACATCCTTGGATTAATGTCTTCATCTTTGTTGTTATTATCACAGCGTTTCGGTTGATCTTCCGTCCGGCCTTCCTCAGATGTCTGTCGATACGAACATCCTTGGATTAATGTCTTCATCTTTGTTGTTATTATCACAGCATTTCGGTTGATCTTCCGTCCGGCCTTCCTCAGATGTCTGTCGATACGAACATCCTTGGATTAATGTCTTCATCTTTGTTGTTATTATCACAGCATTTCGGTTGATCTTCCGTCCGGCCTTCCTCAGATGTCTGTCGATACGAACATCCATCAAGGTTTTCGAACTAAACATTTTGATTAATCTACGAGGGTAGATTTCTTTCCTGCCGCTACGTATATCACGGATTGTTCTTATTTAGTGCCCCTAGCTATGGGTTAAGTAGTTGCCTATTAACTAGTATAGTTGAAAAAAAATATGAATTCAAAACCAGCTTGAAGAGAAAGGGTCAAGTTGTCTCGACCTAGATACACCTACTGTGGCTACAGCTGCAGGTCATGCGGTTCAACGACGCCTCAAATGTGTTACGGGACGTGTATTTTATTGTTTGTTTTTTCGTATTACTCAGATATTGTAATATACTGGCGCTGGACATTGACAGAAAACGAGAAACACGTATATAAAAAATCATCATCTTATATTTTTATTCTTTGTTAGTGACGCTTTGTGGAGCAATAGAGCAGTCGAAGAGAGTTCAAGCACACGAAGAGGCTGTCAGGAGGCGGGAGCCAGCGGGGGGGGGGGGTCTTCTCTGTCCTTTAGCCAAAAATTGTAGATTTTATATAGCCTCAAAATTCCGCGCATCTTTGCTTTTTTGGGTTGTCACCTTGTTGACCTCACACACGGCCGGATGTATCCGTTAGTCACACCCGGCGGTTCATTGCTTTTTAAGGCGCTTATCACCCGCTTTTTTCTTTGCTGACATCATCTAAGTCAGGATATATCTGACAACCACCCTTGTTCCTTGTTGACATTTATCTACAGCCGAATGTATCTGTCAGCCACACCACTGCCAAGCCATCGTCTTTCAATCCGATTATCACTCTTTGTTGATTTCAGCTACGGTCGGATGTATCTGTCAGAAACACTACTGCCAAGCCATCGTCTTTCCATCAGATTATCACTTTTTGTTGATTTCAGCTACGGTCGGATGTATCTGTCAGAAACACTACTGCCAAGCCATCGTCTTTCCATCAGATTATCACTTTTTGTTGATTTCAGCTACGGTCGGATGTATCTGTCAGAAACACTACTGCCAAGCCATCGTCTTTCCATCAGATTATCACGTTTTGTTGATTTCGGCTACGGTCGGATGTATCTGTCAGAAACACTAGTGCCAAGCCATCGTCTTTCCATCCGATTATCACTTTTTGTTGACTTTAGCTACGGCATGATTTATCTTTCAGAAACACTACTGCCGGGTCATCGTCTTTGAAGCCAATTATAACTT
The DNA here is from genome assembly GCA_037127315.1 of Ascarosepion bandense. NCBI lineage: Eukaryota > Metazoa > Mollusca > Cephalopoda > Sepiida > Sepiidae > Ascarosepion > Ascarosepion bandense. Next base: position 1,433,163 of record JBBBDQ010000329.1, on the reverse strand, counting down.
TTTGTTGAATTTACCTACGGACGGTTGTATCTGTCAACTACTTCCGCCGTTCAAGGTAATATATTACGCAATATTTCTTACCCTTTTCACTGAATCTATGTTTGAACTACTCTGACCACTGATAGAACTCACAATTACTCTATCACCAAATTCATGGAGCATCGCTTTAATCGACGAGGTTATTGACCTGTGGGCATTAATGTACACATGTATCCACGAGATATTATTGAAATTTCGACAGACAAACGTCAGAGATTAATGACAAAATGAGAAAAAATGTAACACGTTTGGTCGTTGAAAATGACTTTATAAGAGTAATGTCTTTGCTGACATAGACTCCCAGACCATGTATATGAATACTGAAGTCCATTCTAAAGAGGGGAAGGTAATATGGGATCGAGAAATCAAGAGAGGGGGGTCGAAATAATAATTAAAAATTTCACTCTCTCTTTAGAAAAGATTCGGTTATGTTGAGATTTGTAAATGTTCATGAATGAATATTTCGATGATTTTGAAGGATTGAATATACTTTTACATAAATATGCTCAAATATGGATATTCACAAAAGAAATAAAGTTTAAAATCTGTCGGATTCATTAAAAGATTCCTTTATTTTTTTAGAAATGACTTTACGTTAAAATTCGAAAAAACTCATATGGAAATATTGCGATGATCTTAAAAAGTTGGAAGTATGCTGTTTCATAAATAAACAGAGCATCTGCTCAAATATCTACATTAACGATCTCCCCGACGTAATAAAATCCCAAGTAGGCATGTACGCTGACGACATCACTGTTTACTTTTGCCTCGATCAAAAATTTTCTGAGGTTGACAAAGCGAATCTCGCTGCCGAGCTCGAGAAAAACCTCCAATCCGTGGTGGACTGGGGTAAGAAATGGCTCGTAAATTGTAATGCTTCCAAAACGAAGCTGCTCTCTATTAACCATCATAGACAGTCGCTCCTACCACCCATTAGCATGGATCAGGCTTGCCTCCCTGAGAATAAATCGCTACGCCTCCTTGGCCTCACAATCTCAGCGGACCTCAAGCGGAATGACTACATCGAATCCCTTGCTAAATGCGCTGTCTAAGAAGATCGGTTCACTGTGCAGGGCCAGGAAGTTTTTCCCGTCCATCATGCACATATACAAATCTACCATCCGCCCGTGTATTGAATACTGCTGCCACATATGGTCAGGTGCCCCTGCTATCCACCTCGGGGTTCATTACAGAATCCAACGGAGAATCTGTAATGTGATCGATACTGACTTTTCAGCTAGGCTGCAGTCGTTATCTCACCGGCGTGACGTGGCTTCCCTGTGCTTCTTCTATAAATACTTTCACGGCTTCTGCTCAAATGAACTTAGATCACTGATGCCTACTAGGTATGAATTTACACGAGCTACTAGATTAGCAACTAGGTCCCACTCTTTTTACAGTGAAACCGACAAAATGCAACCTCAATTTCTACTCCAACAGCTTCTTTTCTCGCACCTCCCGCCTGTGGAATTCCCTTCCATATACTTGCTTCCCCGACAGCTACAATCTCCAGAAATTTAAATGTAAAGTCAACAGACATCTCCTGTTCACTAACTCGCATCAATTCTCTCAAACTCTTTTCCCCCTCTATCCCACCCCTATTCTCGGTATCCTCATCCGTCTATTACCCTCCTCCTGACATTTTTTATAACTAACCCCTCTCTCTCATCACTTTCCCCTATGTAACCCCCTGCGCAACAGTGGCAGTAGAATACCTTGCTTGGGGTATCAGTCAGTTAAGTGCCATACGTGAAACACGCTTGGGCGATCATGTCTCGAAAGCAGTAGGTTGCCATTACTTTTTGCGGTAGAATGGTTGCCAGCCAAAGCTATAGAACCCAATCTGTCCTTTTATTTGACTCATGGCTAGAGGGGAAAGAGATGTATTACATTATTAAGTAATAATTATTGTGGGATCATTTTATTACTTCATAACAATATAAAACTGATCCCTCAATTCATGCCCAGTATAAGCCTTAATCATGATTCCAACTATTATATTCAGTCAGTCAGTTAAGTGCCATACGTGATACACGCTTTGGGCGATCATGTAATTTATTTTAAGAGTTACGCAAGGGTGAAAAACTATCATATTTAGTCAGTCAGTTAAGTTCCATGTGTGATACATGCTTTCGGTGATCATGTCTTGAAAGAGACATGACTGACTGGGCAGAAGATTATCCCACAATAGGTTGCCATTGCTTTCTGCAGTAGACTGGTTGCCGACCAAGGCTATAGAACCCAATCTGTCCTGCTATTTAACCCATAACAAGAGGGAAGAACGGATTAATACCTTTCCCAAGGGTATTTGCGCGTAAGTGAATGCAATGAATCCAACTGGAATTCGAACTCGGCTCCCCGATTTCTCGTTCCGAGCCGATATCCACTGCACCACAACGCACATCACGCTTGGGGGTGAGATGATTTTAAAAATATCCATTAAAAATAACATTTAAAATGATAAAATCTGTAGGATTAATAAATAAAATTGCATTATTTCTTTAGAAATGACTTTAGTTACGTTAGGATCCTAAAATTGTCATATATGAATGTTCCGATGACCATTGAAAGATTGAATCCACTATTACATAAATATGCTCAAAAATGAATATATACTATGAATAAAAGTTAAAATGATAAAATCTATCAGATTAATACATAAAAATTGCATTATGTTTTTAGAAATGACTTTGTTTACATAAAGATCCGTAAATGGTCATAAATATTTCGATGACCTTTGAAAGACTGAACATACGTTTATATAAATAAGTTAAAATACGGATCTAAACTTATTTATAAATGGAACTTTGTCTGTGTGTGTATCTGTGTGTGTCTGTGTGTGTGTATCCGTTACCTATAGACTCCGTAATGGCTGAACCGATTTCCTTGAAAATTTACACAGTTGTACTATAAACGTCTGCGAGTGTTCTTAGCTAGGATTTGTGTCGAGGTACCCCCGATAAATATCGAAAATGGATAATCGAAAAAATCGGGTTATAGAAGGAGTGGTCCGATTTTAATCAAATATGTTACACTCATAGACAAAGACATAAGAAACGATATTCAGAGGTCTCAAGGTTGTAGTTCTTACAGTAGTGCAGAAAATCGATAATATATATATAAA